>CM028363.1:42077434-42125199 GCA_016624345.1 Platycodon grandiflorus
AAACTCTATCCCACAAGAGGAAGGACAGTAATGCCAGAACTCCGAAAATTCTGGAGTTACTAAAATGAATCCGAAGAAATAAAGCAATAGAATCCAGGTTAATCCAGGCCAGACACCCCAAAGAGGTTTTGCCAAAAATAATGAGCACCTCTACAATGGAGAAACAAATGGTCCTGCATATTTAATAAAGGCGGGAGGTACCTTTTTAGGGCGATTAGATAAAATAGTATATATATATATATATATATATGTGTGTGTGTGTGTGTGTGGTGGTGTGTGAGGGGAGTATTCAATGGTTACTTCATCTACGTAACCATGAATTCAAAAATAAAAGGTTGAGATTAATAGCATTAAATGACTCACCTACTTGCATTAATTGCATTTTTCAACTAACCATTAAAACTTAGCCATAGATTTTTGATCTAATGGATAATAATAATAGAAACCATCAATAGTTAGTGAGATGTAATAACCATTGAAAACTCCCGTGTATATATATATATATATATATATATATATATATATTATTGTAACAAATTCCCAAGCATGTATAAATGATAATAATAACATATATTCTAAATTTTCAAAAACAAGTTACTTAATAACAATAATTCAAAAAATTAAATTCACAAATGATTATAATACCATTAATGTCAACTTTCAAGTTTCTAATTTTAAAGTAAAAAACAAAACATTTAATCGAGACATGTGAATGTAATGGGTCTTTTTTTTTTTTTTAAGGAAGAAAGAGAGACATATAACATACATACTTGAAAGTCAGGTGTTTATCGTAAAAATAGGTAAAAGCGCATGCTCCATGGTAAGGGAAAAGATGGTTCCCAAAAAATTCACAAGTGGTAACCATGCTGAATTTCCCCGAACCAACAAACCAACCTCGGGAAAAAGCTAAGATAGGGCCCGCAACCATGTCTGTAGGTCCAAAAAAGTAACTCCAGCACCGGTGCCGGCTCTGGGGCAGTTTTCCGGCGACGTCCGGCGATCAAGATGTCTCAAATGAGATCGTCTATGCAAGATGATGAAGATCGTGTGCTTGGATAAGGCAGATCTGAAGCCAATTGGTCCAGATCTAAAGTGAATTGGTGCAAGTCAATCGGTCCAGATCCGGTAGATATGAGGTCAATCGGTCCAGATCTGATGCCGATCAAATAACATCTGAAGTCAATCGGTCCACTGGTCAAATCGTCACGAGCCTAGGCAAGTGAGGCGACCGCCTCTGTGCCGCCTGTAACTATCCGCCCCGTGACCTCCGGTGAGGCGTCGACCCTCACCTCGCCTCACGCGGTCAAGGCGAGCGCCTTTAATAACTATGTGATCATGAGATTTTAAAATGTTGGTACACATCACACACCAAACCGGGGAAATCTGCTAGTTAGGCCTACGTTTTTGCACCATGTCATTAGTATGAAGCTTATTAAGAACCACAGACCACACAAAAGCTCTAAGCTTGAAAGGAGCTTTCCAAATAAAAGATGATAAATGTAAAGGAAATGAGTTTGACAGCCTAATCAAATGAAATTAAAAAGACCGACAAGAGTAAAACCCAAAACCCTCTAGAACCCAATCTCGAGAATCAGAGCTCGAGGAGAGACCCACCGCCGAAAGAGTGTTCAGAAGAGAGAACCTCCTCAGCCTCTTGATCATTAAGCTGACGGAAGAAGTGAAAATCCCAAGAATTATTTTGATCCTTGAAAGAAAATTCGAAATAGGTGCCAAATGAGCCGATGAAAGTTGAAAGTCTAGGAAAAGTCGTATGCAACGAAATGTCACCCACCCAAACATCTTCCTAGAATCGAATACAAGCCCCATCCCCCACCCTGACCTTGGTCAAGGGGACAAAAAAATGGTAGCCCGTATGAATGAACTTCCAAGGACTTCTATCGGTCACTGACCAACCGATATTGGTATCCCATCCGCTTTAATGCATCCCAAATTTTCTCTTGATCACTTTATGCCAAATAGACTATGGTTCTCGAGGAAAACGCGAAAGCCATTTTATCATTTACTCGAAAATGATCATGCGCAAGGCCCATCATCATTCAACGAACTCAACATAAAAGTCATCCAACAAAGGACCAATTGCAATTCGATTTTACCTTGTTTGAAAAATATGTAATGTCTGTTTCAAGGGATGATTTGTGGAAAAAGTCAAAATTCAAGGATGGCTAATGTAACTATCCCTAAAATAAAAATTCATGAGCTTAGAGCAGTTACTTCGGATAAAGAAATGAAAGATTATTCAGCAAAAGAGCCCCACTAGCAAACAAGAGAGACTGAAATTTGAATATATATTATTATTACTACTTGGTATTTTTCAAATATTAGAATTGGTCCAGCTGAAACTACATTACAGCCTACACACCAAAATCTTATAAGATCAAGAAAATAAAAGCCATGTCTGTATTATCCTACAAACATATGCTTCTATATTCAACCAATCGGATCAAGAAACCCAACTGAGCAGCAGAGAAGATGGAAGGTGAAAGTATCAAATTATTTTGAGGGACCGAAATTGTATTGGCACTAAATGTGCAGTGTCAAACATATTTCAACAGAAGTTCGATCTCTGATTCTGAACCATTAACTGTAGTAATGCTAAGCAACGGATACAAGTCTAAGGAAGTATACACACTGACGAAGAAGAAAAAACAAGTGGCATACCCCAGAATTTTGCATCTTCCATAGCATGTCCCTGCTTGTTTCAATAATTATTGTCCCACCTACTACAGCACTGCAGAAAGTATCCTATCAATGAATTCTCTTTCAGATAACTTATAAAAAAAGAAAGGCAAGTGATGTAGTACAGGTACGAGAAAGAAGTAAAGAACATATAAATATTAAAGCAATGAATGAAAATTAGTGTTCTCAATTATCAATCATTCATAAAGATGTTGTCAGAAAATAAGGCCACCCTTTATATAGTGCAACCCCATATATAAATAAGTAAATAACAAAAGGGCCCAATCAGGGATATTATTCCATAATAAATCCCCAAAACATAGAAATTGAGAATAAAGTCCTTAATTTGGTGCCCAATTTAATTTGGAGTAAAAGAAGTCGTAGGGTGTTTGATAGCAAGGAGACGAATGTTGATAGATTGGAGTATATTCTTCAATCTCTGTTTTTTTGGTGTACAGAGACGGCGTCTATACAGCTAATTCGTTTGTAGAGTTTGTGAAATAGTTTTTCTGTATCCTAGGTGACTTGTGTTGGAGTATACTCCCCATGTACGCAGGATGCGCCACCTGTTTTGGCGTCTCTTTTTATATACACTTATCAATAAACAAAAAATAATAATAATAATTGGTGCCCAAGTTACCCTTCCTTGTAGACATGTCTACAGCCTACGTGTTGTGATGCCTCAACTGCCCTCCTTAGTCTTCTTTCTGAATTTCATTCAATCAGATTTGAGACTTGTTTCTCTCAATGTAAAAAAATCCTAGACCTAGAAACAACGCTTGTTGTCCCTACCTAGAAGCCCATATAGTCCAACCTTGTACGGTACAAAAACATTGTTAGCGAGTGCTCTGAAGTACCGTCGTTCGTCAAACATTTGGCGAGCGGAGGCGCGATGAGGACAGCGGTCGCCACGGTCCTTCGTATCCTTCGGGTCTTGCTGGTGGTAAGAAAGTCATTCGGCGGACTTTCTTGATGCGATCTTCATATCGGCCTAAAGGGCTTGCGGGGATTCCCTCCCGAGAGGGAACGTGGTGATTCCACTGAGTGGCCGGTGGTGGTGGGCGAGCTCGAGTTTTCGGCATGGTGGAGCTGCGGAGTTGGTTCACGTGCTTCGGTATCATCCGAGAGGATGCGGCTATCTTCCATGCGTCGTCCGGTGTAGGAAGGCGTGGTTGGGGCAGCTCGAGATGGTTGCCAAGAGGTCGTCGAGGAGACGGTGGCGAGGTGTTACCGGTGATGGTGCAAACGGTCGTGCACGCTAGGCTGAGTCGGTCCGAGTTTCACTCGAAGACCGGTACGTAGTGATTCTGCGACATCTCTTCGTGTGGTTGAGGGGCAGAATCCTTGATTCCTTTTGACGTGATGACGTAATACCCTGGGCTTAGTAAAACACCACGGAAGTGTTTCCCGCTGAATCTTGGTGTGCTTCGCTCCTTCGCGCCTTGGGATTTATAGACTTAAAGTCTTTTCTTGTTATCATTGCTTACGTCGGTCTGTCTTTGCTTTGGTCGGGCGCTTACGTTGGCACTGGGCTTGGGATTTGTTCTCTCGTGGGCTGTATGAAGTCAAAGTGACTTAGTAACCTATCGAATAGGGGCGATGAGTGAACTTACATTGGATCAACGTTATCAAGGCAAAATGGGCTTCTTGTGTTAGATCTTGGGCCTTAAATCTCACATAGATGTGTGGGCTAGCCTGGATAACTTATCGGCGATCGATTATTATCGCCCTTGACATGTTCTATATGGCTTGGGTTCGAGTGTTTGTGATGTAATCACAAAAGTTGATCCAGCGTATTTTACTTGGGCTTCTTTGTTACGGACTTTTCGTAGAAATGACTATTGCGTCGAAAGGAATCAAAAGCTTGCTTACTTTGAGAGCTGATCGCTACGAGAGATCTCAAACTCGGGCGCGCGGTAGCTAAGTTTGAAGACATGCCCATCGGTGCGGATAACAAGAAAGCGCCGTGATCTTGAAGCACGGGATATATAGGCGAGATCCCTTGAAACATGGTCGATAACGGCGTGAATGCAAGCTCGAAATAATTAATCCCGATATCACTATCGAGGATAAGTTATTTGGACATTTGACCGTAGAAATAGCTTCCGCCTACCGGAGGCACATTGACCGGTTACTCAATGAAGGTAATGGGGGCAGCTGAAGCCGAGACATCGCACGGCCGCCTTCATCGTGAGATCGGCGCACTAGTTGATCCCGTAACGGAGAGGAAAGAGAGGAAAAGAAAGAATGGTCTTCAATTATAAAATGCTTGAATGATAACCGCAGCATAAAGACCAATATACCCTCCTGGAATCACACCTTGTCATTAAGGCCCTCGGAAGCGCAAAAATCTTGATGAATTCGATTTAAAATCGGGTTTTCACGAAGTGGCCATGGATGAGGAAAGTATCCCTGGGCGGCATTAATCGATCCAGTGGATTATTGAATGGCTTGTAATGCCGTTTGGATTAAAAATGCCTATAGTCTTTCGAAGAAAAATGGATGATTGTTTCAAAGGTACGGAGAAATACATTCTTTGTATAGTCGATGACATACTCGTATTCTCGATACTATGCGGGAGGCATGAGAGCACCTAAAAGGGTCTTTCAGCCGAGATGTAAAGCGTGCGGGTTAGTCCTCGGCCCGACCAAGATGAAGATAGCTTGCCTCCAGTAGACTTTCTCGGAGCCACATTGATAGAGGGATAAAGCTGACTAGCCGCCATCGAAAAGATCGCGGACGTACCAGGATGATTTACAAACTCGAAGGACTCCATGGGCTCGGTGTTCTTAACTCTGTAGTCCTATATCCCTAAATGTGGTGCGAACTGCTTTAGGACCCCTGTATCGAAAACTTGAACATGGTGACCGAAGATGGCGAAAGGCCGATTGGGGAGATCGTTAGGCAAATAAAACGAGCTAGTTAAAGAGCTTCGGATCTCATGATACCCCCTCCGGATTTTACTCATAGTCATTGAATAGATGGATGCATGACGGGGATGAGGGGAGAGTTTGCAAATGGCGCCTTTAAGGTTCCTCCAAACCCTTGAAGAAGAAATGGCAGTGCTACAACGGAGAAGGAAGGAATATCTCCGCCTGGCGCCACGTTTACTGCAGGTTTGAACGGCACCGGAACGGCAAGAAGGTCCGTCGGCGAAAAGGAAAAGAAAAGGCAGCGAAACAGCGGCAGCCTTTACCCATTTGGACTTTACGGATGGCGTAGATGAGCGGGGATATCACGGAAATGCCCGAAGGAGGCAACAACAAGCTCTACCGTGTGGTTGTATCATTCAAAATACCACGGGAAGATAAGGATGCCCCTCGCTTATCAGTTTGATGTCAATCTGTAATTGTGGCTGGATGCACATGTTGCTGTCAAACTCCGAGATCTTGGAGTGCAGGAAAAGCTATGAATCCATTGACGGCACGAAAATCTTTACAAGATTCCCACTATAGCGATTATGTGGTAGCCAACGCCACATGACAAGCGACTTTCGGCTAAGAAAGCGAGGCCTAAGGACAAATGGCCGACAACGAATCGAATTTCACGGCTTTTCAGGGACCGGGTATTGAGTGAAGGAAATTCAAATCCGTGACTTCGAAAGCAACTAAAGCAAATCACGCTTTAGATATTGCGCATAATTACGCGCATTACACACTGGCTCAAGCATAGAAAAGACATGGGGGACCGAAATCTTCTGTTTGGTAGGTGGCGTTAGCTGCGAATGACGCCCATTGCGATGTCCTTACGATTTCCATGTCGTGGTAGATATGGCTAAATACGAGTTTCATGTTTGAACCGGTGGTTGTGCGGTTCCTTCCCAGTATTTTGTCATATCTTCTCAGTGTGCCAACTGTCGGTCGTATACGTGGCAAATGATGCGTGGACATGTATTAAATCGTGGCGGTGATCGAGGTTGTGGAAGCTAGCGTTTCTGCGTCGAAGCATTTGGCGGCGGAGACGCCCGGTGAGACGCGGTCACTTGGAACACTTCGTATCCTTCGGGTCTTGTGGGTGGTAAGAAAGTCATTCGGCGGACTTTCTTGATGCGATCTTCGTATTGGCCTAAAGGGCTTGCGGGGATTCCCTCCGGAGGAACGTGGTGATTCCTCCACGAGTAGCCAGGTGGTGGTGGCGAGCTCAGGATTTTCGGTATGGTGGTGCTGGGAGTTGGTTCCGTGTGATGTCATCAGGAGGATCTTGGCTATCTTCCGTTAAGTCGTCCGGGTGTGGAAGGCGCTGGTTGGGGCGGCTGAGATGGTTATAAGAGTCGATCGGGAGACGGTGGCGGAGGTGTTACCGGTGATGGTGCGAACTTGTGCGTCTGTATTTGGGCCCGGTCGCCCGTAGTTTCGTCGAAGACCGGTACATAGTGATTCTGCGACATCTCTTCGTGTGGTCAGGGGGCAAGAATCCTTTGATTCCTTTTGACGTGATGACGTAATACCCGGGCTTAGTAAAACACCACGAAGTGTTTCCCGCTGAATTTTGGTGTGCTTTCGCTCCTTCGCGCCTTGGGATTTATAGACTTAAAAAGTCTTTTCTTTGTTGTCATTGCTTACGTCGGTCTGTCTTTTGCTTTGGTCAGCGCTTACGTTGGCTGTTGGGCTGGCTGTTCTCTCGTGGGCTGTATGAAGTCAAAGTGACTTAGTAACCTATCAAATAGGGCTGATGAGTGAACTTACATTGGATCAACGTTGTCAAGGCAAAATGGGCTTCTTGTGTTAGATCTTGGGCCTTCGTCTCCGTAGATGTGTGGGCTAGCTGGATAACTTATCGGCGATCGATTATTATCACCCTTGACATGTTCTATATGGACTTGGGTTCCGGTGTTTGTGATGTAATCACAAAAGTTGATCAGCGTATTTTCTTGGGCTTCTTTGTTACGGACTTTTCGTAGCCGACTATTGCTTGACAATCAGTCCGTATGGTGATTTCCTTCTTGTTGAGATAGTAGATTTGGAATTTTTCCATAGAGCTCATGATGGCAAAGATTTCTGCCTCTATGGTTGACTTCTCAACTGGGAATTTTCCACTTGCGTAGGCGCAAATCTGTTCTTCTCCTTTAGAGGAACCTTTAGTGGGGCGCCATTTGCAAACTCCTCCCCATCCTGTCATGCATCCGTCGGATTCAATGACTATGTAGGCGTCTGGTGGGGGTATTGCGAGATCAGGCAGCTCTTGTACTAGCCTTTTGATTTGTCGGACGATCTCCCAATCTGCTTTTCGCCATCTTCGGTCACCATGCTCCGAAGTTTTCGAGTACAGGGGTCCTAATAATGTTCCACATTTAGGGATATAGGACCTTGCATAGTTAAGAACACCGAGCCAGCTACGGAGTCCCTTCAGAGTTTGTAACTCTTCGTCCTGTACGTCTGCTATCTTCTTCACGATGTGCGGCTGTAGCTTGATTCTTCCTTTGTCAATGGTGGCTCCAAGAAAGTCCACAGCGGGGCAAGCTATCTTCATTTTGGTTGGGCTAAGGACTAACCCGTACCGCTTACATCTGTTGAGCATCTCCTTTAAGTGCTCCTCATGCTCCTGTATGGTGTTGGAGAAGACAAGTATATCGTCAATATACACAGCAATAAATTTCTCCGTACCTTTGAAACAATCATCCATCTTTCTTTGAAAGACGGCAGGGGCATTTTTTAATCCAAACGGCATTACAAGCCATTCGAATAATCCAGCTGGACTGATGAATGCTGTCCAGGGGATACTCTCCTCGTCCATGGCCACTTGGTGAAAACCCGATTTTAAATCGAATTTGCTGAAGATTTTTGCAGTTCCGAGGGCCTTTATGATGGTGTTGATTCCAGGGAGGGTATATTGGTCTTTATGCGTGTTGTCATTCAGCATCTTATAATTGAAGACCATTCTTTCTTTTCCCCTTTTTTCCTCTCCAGTGATGGGATCAACGGTGGTACCAGATTTCACGATGAAGGCGGCCGTGCGATGTCTGCTTTTGCTATGCCTGATTACCTTCAACTTGAGTAACTGGTCAATGTGCCTCTGGTAGGCGGCTTTGTCTTCTATGGTCAAATGTCCAGGCAACTTATCCTCGATAGTGATATCGGGATTGATTATTTCGAGCTTGCATTTGACGCTGTTGTTCGACCAGTGTTTCAAGGGATCTTCTCCTATATATCCCTGTGCTTCAAGATCACGAAGCAACTTCTTGTTATCCAGACCGATGGGCATGTCTTCAAACTTGGCGGCTGCGGCCGCTCGAGTTTGAGATCCTCGTTTCAATCAGCGATCTCCTCAAAGTAAGCAAGCTTTTGAGCTTCCATCGTCGTCGGGATTGTGGTGACGGTCTTGTAGAAGGTGGCTTCTGTACCTTCCAGACGTAATCCTCCTTTCATTGATCGGATAAAGTTACACCCGATAAGCATTTTGATGCCGGAGGCCATTTTCATGGGGAAAGCCATGATGTACGGGGTATAGAACTCTGTTCCCGCCATTATCATCTTTCCGTTTTTGAGCCTTTTGGTTATCTTGGTGTTGCTGTTTATGCCTGACATGCTTGTAGAGTACTTGCTATCTTCGATAGCTTCTTCTGGTACAGCATCTATGTTGATTGAGCAACACGTGCATCCAGTGTCTATTATGGCATTGACATCAAACCGATATGAGGGCATCCTTATCTTCCGTGGTATTTTGAATGATACAACCACACGGTAGAGCTTGTTGTTGCCTCCTTTGGGCATTTCCGGATATCCTCGCCATCTAAGCCACCGTAAAGTCCATATTGGTAAAGGTGCTGCTGCTTCGTGGCCTTTTCTTTTCCTTTGTCGATGGACCTTCTTGCCGTTCGGTCTTTTCGAAACGGTGGTGCTTGTGGTGGAGACATTCCTTCCTTCTCCTGTTGTAGCACCTCTGCTAGTTCTTCTTCAAGGGTTTTGATTTTTACCCCTGATGATGATGCTGGGTTTGTGTTGAACGGGTAGTACCCTCCTCCCCCTTTAAAAGGAACTTTTTCTGCCGAAAAGTTTCATCGCATCATTGAAGTTAATGAAGTCCTCGGGTTGTATATTGAGATGCAGTTGAGTTCGCAGCTGTTGGACTTCCTGTGTCAACGCAGTGACCTGTTTGAGTAAATATGCATTGTGGGCATACAAGGTCTGAATTAGGACGTCACGATCCGGGAATTTGTACGTGGATCGGGAATCTGCTTTTGGTATGATCTTGAGGCCATATTCAAGGCTTGCACAGAGGGTGCAGAGATTAAGATCACACTTGTGACATGTAGCTCGTCGTCCAATGTGTGTGTCCGTTGACATATAGAACACGCGGATTCTTTACCGCTCGTAGGGCTCTTTGTCGGTCCACATATGCTCACATGTTTTCTCGAGCATCTTTTATAGGTCGAACTGCCCTCCACGAAGATCCGAGTCTTCATGCCTGTATCCCTCAAGTTGTATGACTACCGTGAGCAAGGTGGTGCATATTGTGCTTCAACGGGATATGGTAGCTGTTCTGAAATGCGGTAAGTTCTTCCATGGGTTGAGCCTCTCCTTCGGATATTGAACAGATATCATCATCATCCGGCTCTCCGGGTCTACCGAGACTATATCCCGCTTGTATCGATCGTAAGGCCATCGAAATATGCTTTGCTCGTTCGGCTTTACGTATTTCTTTGGGCATTCCCTAGCATAGTGCCCTTCAATTCCGCATAGGAAACACTTGCATTTCTTGCCCTGAGTTTTGTATGCATCCTTGTTCTTGTTTTTGACAACCTTGACATGGGTGTCATGAGGCTTGCCTTTATATGTGTGCCTTTCGGATACCATACTTACTCTTGCCACTATTAGTCTGGTAATAGCCTGGCATGGGTACAGCTTTACAGAAGTTTAAGTTCTTCAACTTCCGCTGTAGATCGGCTTGTCTGCACATGTTGATAACATAGTCAGATATGAACTGATTCGTGGCAGAACGCCAATGGTCAACCCCGGTGTCGCCTGTACTTTATTATCGTCGGGCTTAACTCAGCGGTGGGAGTTTTCGGAACAACTTATCGGATAGCTCGGGACTGTGCCACATTCGTCCAGACTGAGATGCGAGCTGATAATACCGATATAAGAATGGCATGATAGATGCCATATCCGGGCATTGCAGCCTTTCGAGCTCTGAGTATGCCATATTCTGTGCGTGCAAGTTTCCTGTATAAGGATCACTTACGCCAAAGATTCTTTTGATGGCACTGGTAATGTTGCGAGGCTCGTCTGCAACTGCAACTAGGGTGGCGTATTCATTGACGAATACCCCCTTCCATGAGATCCATGCTTCTCTCTCCCTTGGTCCTAATAGATTTTCAATGTAATCTATTTTGTCTTGAGCTGAGTCAAAGACCATATCTCGGAGGAGATTCAGAGTGATAGTCTCCCATGTGGCTAGAGCATCTGGGTGACTGGGGATCTCTGGTGGTAACACTAGCAAGGCGCCTTGTGTCTGCTGCGCTGATGGAAGAGTCCATGGTGCTAGTGGCTTTCCATACCTTTGCGGTCGACTTCCCAAAAATATGGGGGTAAGTCAAACGGCTGATATGTTGCGGCATGGTCGCTTGCTGGAAGGTAGTTTGGCTTTCTGAGCCCTGTCAGTCATTGGAGCATCTGTTTTGGGAAATTAGACCCTGTTACTCCGCTGTCTTGTGTTTCATCTCCAGGATATCCATGTTCTACATGGTTTAGGCCTTCCATTGCCTTGTCGGCCTTTCTCTGCTGCGGATAGTCCATTTCTTCCGTAAAGGCGAATGCTTTGTTGATCTAGGACCGAGACTTCCGTCTTGTCTCCTCGTCTGACTCGAGGCCGTGCTATCATACGTCGGTTTGTCTTCTTCGGACGAGTAAGCCTCTTTGTCGGAGCTTAGCTGTGCAATCCAGCTATTTACTAGGTCCATTTTGCCAAGGGCGGCGAATGGATCCTTTGAGGTTGTGGTTTCTTTCTGTTTCCACACCTGTTTCTGTTTCATGGCTCTCCTTTGCCTTGGGTATAGCGTTTCCTGTTCTGAAGATGATGAGGGACTCGGGCCCTGTGATTCCTTGGTTTCTTCAGTGCTACCCCATCCTGTCCCAGGTTGTGATGGCCTGGTTTCGTCATCGCTGTCTCCCCAACCGGAGGCGATTATGACCTGATTCGGCTCCGTTCTTATATCCGGTGCCGTCATCCGAACTTTATACCGATATCCATTATTGATTCACGATACGACCCATCCGTTCTCTTTTGTCATTGCTTGCCGTCGTTCCCTTTGGATACGCCTGTTATACTTTTCCAGTTCGTCAAAATCGACGAAGTCTTCTTCTGACAGAAAAGCAAGGCCGTAATGAACGTCTTCTCTTGTCGGCAAAGCTCCTTCTTCCTCTTGAGCCGGTGTAACTTCGGGATTTGATTGGTCCCTGAAATTAGTAAATCTGAGGCTGAGGCCTCCTCCTCCGTGGCTCTTGAGATCACGTCCGTGGGCAACTGTCTTGGTGCCTGTATGCTAGTGGGCTGTAAGTTCCACTCTTCGTTTCGGTTGGCTGTCCGCCACGGTTGGCCTGGTATTCCTTGAACCCCCTGACTAGCCAAGTAATCAGCTACCCCTTGTATCCTGTAGCTGAAGTTTGTCTGACTGGTGTTGGTGATACGACCAACTAGAGACCTGGTAATGATCGATTGCTGTCTCCTCCAAATTCACCCCGTACCATACCCTCTTGTAACCACGGCGATTTGTATGTTGGTTCACGTGCTCGGACGAATGTGGCACAGTCCCGAGCTATCCGATAAGTTGTTCCGTAAGCTCCCGCCTGAGTTAGGCCCAACTATAATCAAGGAGTACGCAGAACGACACCCAGGGTTGACCATCGGAGTTCCTGCACGAATTCAATTCGTATCAGAATATGTTATCAACATGTGCAGACAAGCCGATCTACAGCGGAAGTTGAAGAACTTAAACTTCTGTAAAGCTGTACCCATGCCAGGCTATTACCGACTAATAGTGGCAAGAGTAAGTATGGTATCCGAAAGGCACGCACATACAAAGGCAAGCCTCATGACACCCATGTCAAGGTTGTCAAAAACAAGAACAAGGATGCATACAAAACTCAGGGCAAGAAATGCAAGTGTTTCCTATGCGGAATTGAAGGACACTATGCTAGGAATGCCCAAAGAAATACGTAAAGCCAGAAAGAGCAGCATATTTCGATGGCCTTACGATCGACACAAACTGGGATATAGTCTCAGTAGACCCAGGCGAGCCAGATGATGACGATATCTGTTCCATCTCTGAGGGAGAGGCTCAGCCCATGGAAGAACTTGCCGCATTTCAGCAACAGTTACCATATCCTGTCGAGGCACAATATGCAGACCACCAAGCTTTGGTAGTCATTCAACTCGAAGGACACAGACATGAGGACTCTGGATCTTCATGGAGGGCAGTTCAACCAATCAAAGATGCTCAGAAAACCTGTGAGCATATGTGGACCGACACAGCAGTCCTACGAAGCGGCAAAGAATCCGCTTGTTCTCTTTGTAAAGCAGACACTCAAATAGGGCGACGAGCTACATGCCACAAGTGTGATCTTAATCTCTGCACCCTCTGTGCAAGCCTTGAATATGGCCTCAAGATCATACCAAAAGCAGATTCCCGATCCTCGTACAAATTCCCGGATCGTGACGTCCTAATTCAGACCTTGTATGCCCACAATGCATATTTACTAAAACAGGTCTCTGCCTTGACACAGAAGTCCAACAGCTGCGAACTCAACTGCATCTCAATATCCAACCCGAGGACTTCATCAATTTCAATGATGCTGATGAAACTTTTTCAGCAGAAAAAGTTCCTTTTAAAGGGGGAGGAGGGTACTACCCGTTCAACACAAACCCAGCATCATCATCAGGGGTAAAAATCAAAACCCTTGAAGAAGAACTAGCCGAGGTGCTACAACAAGAGAAGGAAGGAATGTCTCCACCACAAGCACCACAACAGCAGGAAGGTCCATCTGACAAAGGAAAAGAAAAGGCTACGGAAACAGCAGCAGCCTTTACCAATATGGACTTTACAGGTGAAACTGTAGATGAGCAGGGATATCCGGAAATGCCCAAAGGAGGCAACAACAAGCTCTACCATGTGGTTGTATCATTCAAAATACCACAGGAAGATAAGGATGCCCCTCATATCCAGTTTGATGTCAATGCCATAATAGACACTGGATGCACGTGTTGCTCAATCAACATCGATGCCGTACCAGAAGAAGCTATCGAAGATAGCAAGTACTCCACAAGCATGTCAGGCATAAACAAAGCAACACCAGGATAACTAAAAGGCTCAAGAATGGAAAGATGATAATGGCGGGTACAGAATTCTACACCCCGTATATCATGGCTTTCCCCATGAAATTAGCCTCCGGCATCAACATGCTCATCGGATGTAACTTTATCCGATCAATGAAAGGAGGATTACGTCTGGAAGGTACAGAAGCCACCTTCTATAAGACCGTCACCACAATCCCGACTACGATGGAAGCTCAAAAGATTGCCTACTTTGAAGAGCTGATCGCTACAGAGGATCTCAAACTTGAGCTGGCCGCAGCCGCCAAGTTTGAAGACATGCCCATCGGTCTGGATAACAAGAAGTTGCTTCGTGATCTTGAAGCACAGGGATATATAGGCGAGGATCCCTTGAAACACTGGTCGAATAACAGCGTCAAATGCAAGCTCGAAATAATTAATCCCGATATCACTATCGAGGATAAGTTCCCTGGACATTTGACCATAGAAGACAAAGCCGCCTACCGAGGCACATTGACCGCCATCTAACCGAAGGTAATCGGGCCAGCAAAAGCAGACATCGCACTGCCGCCTTCATCGTGAAATCTGGCACTACCGTTGATCCCATAACAGGAGAGGAAAAGAGAGGAAAAGAAAGAATGGTCTTCAATTATAAGATGCTGAATGACAACACGCATAAAGACCAATATACCCTCCTGGAATCAACACCATCATTAAGGCCCTCGAACCGCAAAATCTTCGCAAATTCGATTTAAAATCGGGTTTTCACCAAGTGGCCATGGACGAGGAAAGTATCCCCTGGACAGCATTCATCAGTCCAGCTGGATTATTCGAATGGCTTGTAATGCCGTTTGGATTAAAAAATGCCCCTGCCGTCTTTCAAAGAAAAATGGATGATTGTTTCAAAGGTACGGAGAAATACATTGTTGTATACATCGATGACATACTCGTATTCTCCAATACTATGCAGGAGCATGAGGAGCACTTAAAAGAGATGCTCAACAGATGTAAGCGGTACGGGTTAGTCCTCAGCCCAACCAAGATGAAGATAGCTTGCCCCTCCGTAGACTTTCTCGGAGCCACCATTGATAGAGGCAGCTAAAGCTTCAACCACACATCGTGAAAAAGATCGCAGACGTACAGGATGAAGAGTTACAGACTCTGAAAGGACTCCGCAGCTGGCTCGGTGTTCTAAATTACGCCAGGTCCTATATCCCTAAATGTGGTACAATTAGGACCCCTGTACTCGAAGACTTCGGAGCATGGAGACCGAAGGTGGCGAAAAGCCGATTGGGAGATCGTTCGGCAAATAAAACAGCTAGTTCAAGAGCTGCCGGATCTCGCAATACCCCCACCAGATGCCTACATAGTCATAGAATCCGACGGATGCATGACGGGATGGGGAGGAGTTTGCAAGTGGCGCCCTACTAAAGGATCCTCCAAGGGAGAAGAACAGGTTTGCGCCTATGCAAGTGGAAAGTTCCCAGTTGAGAAGTCAACCATAGAAGCCGAAATCTTTGCAATCATGAGCTCTATGGAAAAATTCCAAATCTATTATCTCAACAAGAAGGAAATCACCATACGGACAGATTGCCACGCAATAGTCAGTTTCTACGAAAAGTCCGTAACAAAGAAGCCCAGTAAAATACGCTGGATAAACTTCTGTGATTACATCACAAACACTGGAACCCAAGTCCATATAGAGCATGTCAAGGGTGATAATAACCAGATCGCTGACAAGCTATCCAGGCTAGCCCACACCTCTATGGAAATGAAGGCCCAAGACTTGACACAGGAGGCCCATTTCGCTTTGACAACCCTGATCCAGTGTAAGTTCGCTCATCAGCCTTTATTTGACAAGTTACTAAGTCATTTTGACTTCATACAGGCCCATGAGAGAACAGCCCAAGCCCAACAGGCCAACATAAGCGCTGACCAAAGCAAAAGACAGACTGACGTAAGCAATGACAACAGCAAAAGACTTTTTAAGTCTATAAATCCCAAGGCGCGAAGGAGTGAAAGCACACCAAAATTCAGCGGGAAACACTTCTGTGGTGTTTTACTAAGCCCAGGGTATTACGTCATCACGTCAAAAGGAATCAAAGGATTCTTGCCCCTTGCCGACAAGAGAAGATGTTCATTACGGCCTTGCTTTTCTATCGTAGGAAGACTTCGTCGATTTTGACGAACTGGAAAAGTATAACAGGCGTATCCAAAAGGAACGACGGCAAGCCATGACCGAAGAAAACGGATGGGTCGTACACTGTGAATCCAATAATGGATTTCAGTATAAAGTCCGGATGACGGCACCCGGATATAAGAAAGAAGACCCAAATCAGGTCATAATCGCCTCCGGTTGGGGAGACAGCGATGACGAAACCAGGCCATCACAACCTGGAACAGGATGGGGTAGCACAGAAGAAACCAAGGAATCACAGGCCCGAGTCCTCATCATCCTCGTAACAGAGATGCTATACCCAAGGCCAAGAAGAACCATGAAAAACAAACAGTGTGGAAGCGAAAGAAGCAAAAGCCACAACCTCGGAGGATCCATTCGCTCTTGGCAAAATGGACCTAGTAAATAGCCGGATTGCACACTAAGCTCCGACAAAGAGGCTTACTCGTCGAAGAAGACAAACCGACGTTTGATAGCACAAATTCTCCGAGTCCGACGAGGAGACAAAGACGGAAGTCTCAGTCCCTAGATCAACAAAGGCATTCGCCTTTACAGAGGAAATGGACTATCCGCAGCAAAGAAAGGCCGACAAGGCAATGGAAGGGCTAAACCATGTAGAACATGGATATCCTGGAGATGAAACACAAGATAGTGGTGTAACGGGTTCGAATTTCCCAAAAAGATACACCAATGACGACAAGGAGAGGAAAAGAGAGGAAAAGAAAGAATGGTCTTCAATTATAAGATGCCGAATGACAACACGCATAAAGACCAATATACCCTCCCCGGAATCAACACCATCATTAAGGCCCCTAACCGCAAAATCTTCAAATTCGATTTAAAATCGGGTTTTCACCAAGTGGCCATGGATGAGAAAGTATCCCTGGACGCATTCATCACCCACTGATTATTCGAATGGCTTGTAATGCCGTTTGGATTAAAAATGCCCCCGCCGTCTTTCAAAGAAAGATGGATGATTTTTTCAAAGGTACGGAGAAATACATTGCCGTATACATCGATGACATACTCGTATTCTCCAATACTACGCAGAGCATGAGGAGCACTTAAAAGAGATGCTCAACAGATGTAAGCGGTACGGGTTAGTCCTCAGCCCAACCAAGATGAAGATAGCTTGCCCTCCGTAGACTTTCTCTGAGCCACCATTGATAGAGGCAGATAAAGCTTCAACCGCACATCGTGAAAAAGATCGCAGACGTACGTGATGAAGAGTTACAAACTCGAAAGGACTCCGCTGGCTCGGTGTTCTTAACTACGCAAGGTCCTATATCCCTAAATGTGGTACAATCGCTAGGACCCTGACTCGAAAACTTCGGAACATGGTGACCGAAGATGGCGAAAGGCCGATTGGGAGATCGTTCGGCAAATAAAACAACTAGTTAAAGAGCTGCCGGATCTCGCAATACCCTCCGATGCCTACATAGTCATTGAATCCGATGGATGCATGACGGGACGGGAGGAGTTTGCAAATGGCGCCCACTAAAGGTTCCTCCAAAGGAGAAGAACAGATTTGCGCCTATGCAAGTGGAAAATTCCAGTTGAGAAGTCAACCATAGAAGCGAAATCTTTGCAATCATGAGCTCTATGGAAAAATTCCGGATCTATTATCTCAACAAGAAGGAAATCACCATACGGACAGCCACGCAATAGTCGGCTACGAAAAGTCCGTAACAAAGAAGCCCAAGAAAATACGCTGGATCAACTTTTGTGATTACATCACAAACACCGGAACCCAAGTCCATATAGAACATGTCAAGGGTGATAATAATCGATCGCCGATAAGTTATCCAGGCTAGCCCACACATCTATGGAGATGAAGGCCCAAGATCTAACACAAGAAGCCCATTTTGCCTTGACAACGTTGATCCAATGTAAGTTCACTCATCAGCCCCTATTTGATAGGTTACTAAGTCACTTTGACTTCATACAGGCCCATGAGAGAACAGCCCAAGCCCAACAGCCAACGTAAGCGCTGACCAAAGCAAAAGACAGACCGACGTAAGCAATGACAACAGCAAAAGACTTTTTAAGTCTATAAATCCCAAGGCGCGAAGGAGTGAAAGCACACCAAAATTCAGCGGGAAACACTTCTGTGGTGTTTTACTAAGCCCAGGGTATTACGTCATCACGTCAAAAGGAATCAAAGGATTCTTGCCCCCTCAACCACACGAAGAGATGTCGCAGAATCACTATGTACCGGTCTTCGACAAACTCGCGACCGCCCAGCAGCATAACCGTTTGCACCATCACCGGTAACACCTCCTGCCACCGTCTCCCTGACGGACCTCTTCGCAGAACCATCTGAGCCGTCCCAACCACAGCTTCCTACACCGGACGACTTAATGGAAGATAGCCAGTATCCTCTGGATGATACTGAAGCACGTGAACCAACTCCGCAGTACCACCATACTGAAAACTCGGAGCCTCAGCCACCACCACCGGCTACTCAGGTGGAATCACCACGTTCCCCTCTGGAGGGAATCCCTGCAAGCCCTTTAGGCCGATATGAAGACTGCATCAAGAAAGTCTGCCGAATGACTTTCTTACCACCAGCAAGACCTGAAGGATACGAAGGACCGGAAGGACCACGTCCTCACTGGCGTCTCCGCCGCATAATGTTCGACGCAGAAAACGAGTTGGCCCAGAATCTGATCACCGCCATGGATGAATACATGTCCATGATCAATATGAAGCACGACATGACGGAGCGAATGGCACACCTCGGTGAAGATTACGACGGGGTCACTGAACTTGGAACCGGCGACAACCACTGGCTCAATCATGAGACACGCATGAGCCACATCTACCACGACATGGAGGTCGTAAGGGACATAGCAATGGGCGTCATCCGCAGCAACGCCACCTACCAGCTGTAAAGATTCGCTGGTCCCCATGTCATTTTCTATGCTTTGGAGTGTAGTGTGTAGTGCGCGTAATTATAAGCGCAATATCTAAAGTGTGTTTTGCTTTAGTTGCTTTCGAGTCACGGATCTGAATTTCCTTCACTCAATACCTGGACCACCAGGAAAAGCTGTGAAATTCGATTCTTTGTCGGCCATTCGTCCTTAGGCCTCGCTTTCTTAGCCGAAAGTTGTTTGTCATGTGGCGTCGGCTACCACATAATCGCTTATAGTGGGAATCTTGTAAAGATTTTCAAAGCTGTCGATGGGGCCCAATGAGCACCCGAGCTTGAAATCTAAGCCTTTTCCCGGCTATATAAGCATATCTAGGCTTGTATTGTGAAGCATCGAACAGAAGCCAATACTTCTGAACTTTCTTCACCAGTTGTGAAATATTAATACAGTCTTCCGCATTTCTTTTAAATTTCTCTGATTTTATTTCTGCAAACCAATTGAGCATAGTTGCAGATCTGATAGATCCTAGTTAACGGGACCAATCGGTTCATTTTTGGTATCAGAGCTTATGCTCTATACTAGGTTCATGGAGAGCTAAATCTCCATAACTGCAAGGAAAGACTAGGGTTTGCTCCTATACAAATCTCTTCCTACTCTTCTTTTTGGCAAGATATACTGCATAGCTACTCTTTATTCCCTGAAACACCTATCCTCACAGTCAATAAGTTGAAGGGTCACCTTGGCCAATCTGCTACTCGGAGTTTGAGCCCGGAGCCGATGCGAAGTAATCTCAGTCTAGTACTGGATGTGGTTCCCAGATGACAAGGAGATGAAAACTGGCAGGCAAGAGAACTAAGAACTAGCACAAGGAACGGAAACCCGACACACTGGCCGGAACAGGTAAAGTAAGCGATAGCAAAAGGGTTATGCAGGCTATTATAGATTGCCAGAAATTTGAGGAAGAAGTAGAGGCGTGGAGTATCCCCGACGTGTCCGACCTAGCAGCTTCCAAGAACTATCGAAGTTCCCAGATCTCACTCAGAACATAGTCTACCCGACTTGTAAGATACCTTGTTTTCACTTAAACGCAGTACACATCGCTGAGGCACATGCTACTTTCACTAAAAGGGAAGATCGTGCACCCCTCCTTTTAAATACTTTGTTTGACTTAGCCATATTAAATCACGCTAATATCAGTTACATACACACTAGAATTCAGTTGTTATCTAGGTATTGGGTACGAACAGGCAAAAAGTTAGCGCAGGCCTCGCCTACTTTGGCGTCAATCCCGGAGGATAGGCCCCTCCCGGACATTTCCGAGATCAAACAGACGGTCGATAGCTCAGTCACCGGACTGAAGCTGCAAATACAATCCCTTAAGGCCGATCTTAAGGAGATTCGCAGCAATCAGACAGGCATCAAATTAGCCCTGTCAGAAGTTCGTGACGCCGTAGCCGCTCTTACCGCTCACGAAACGGAACCAAAGCCCATCGAGGCCGACATGCAGAGGTTGCCCGGCAACCTGTGTTTCCGTCAAGGAAATTCAAGACGGCTTGACCGAACTCAAGCTGTATGCCAAAAGCCTAGCCCCAGAGCTCTAGATGAACACGTGGCAAGCCGCAGAAAAGGAGCAATATACCGGGCATCGCAACCGCAGGACTCACCAAAGACCATAGAGGTGTTGGGTTCGTTAAGCCACACGAGCTTACCCAAAGAACAAATCGACTCGACCGCGTTCCGACGAACAACGCGATCATCTACCTCCTGGTAGACATAAGCCCAGACTTAGAGAAGTCCAGTGGGACTTGGAAAAGCTCAAAGAGCAGGTAAACAGGCTCGAGAAGGACAAAAGACCTGAAGTCAAGTTAGCACCTGACGAACTTGACCAACTTACAAAAGCTTTCTCTGAAAAAGCCCAGATCGGATCGAGGGTCAAAGGAAAAGGGAAGGTCGGAGAATTCCGTGTCTGGCGGTCATAATGGCCTCACGGGATAAAAGGTTACCACCGGCAACAGAGGGTAACATCAACAAGAACCACCTCTCGTGCATCACCACCGCGGAAGATCGGCTTGAGTTCGGTCAAGCCTTCTTGAATTTCCTTGACGGAAACTTGGAGTTGCCGGGCAACCTCTGCGTGTCGGCCTCGATGGGCTTTGGTTCCGTTTCGTGAGCGGTAAGAGCGGCTACGGCGTCACGAACTTCGACGGGGCTAATTTGATGCTGTGAGCCGAGAAAGGAGAGCAAATTTAGTACCGGCCGAGGTACTATACAATCATAACCAGGGCGAAACCCTCAATAGGGTGTACCAGCATTATGAGGAAGTCCGCGATCATATCGTCGACTCTCGGCGGGATCTCCGCTTCATCGAAGAATCCTCATACCAAACACTCGGTAAACGAAGGCCTACAACATATTCATGTGGGCATGATGATGGTCGACTCAAATTCGCACCGGACGAAGGAGGCATATCGGCCGTGATAGTGTTCGAGACACTAGATGGTCGACGACCGACAGTGATCAGCGCCATGACCGTTGATTTAACAAGAGGCGCGCATTAGTATATACCATCCCGGACATAATGTTGTCCATTCACGATTTCTATAACCACATACAAATCGCCGTGGTTACAAGAGGGTATGGTACGGATGGAGGAGACAAGCAATCGATCATTACCGTGTCTCTAGTTGGTCGTATCACCAACACCGGTCAGACAAACTTCAGCTACGGGATACAAGGGTAGGCGATTACTTGGCTAGTCGGGGTTCAAGGAATACCAGCCAACCGTGGCATGACCAACCGAAACGAAGAGTGGAACTTACGACCCACTAGCATACGAGCACCAAGACGGTTGCCACGGACGTGATCTCAAGAGCCAGGAGGAGGAGGCCTCGGCCTCGATTTACTAATTTCGGGACCAATCAAATCCCGAGTTACACGGCTCAAGAGGAAGAAGGAGCTCCGACAAGAGAAGATGTTCATTACGGCCTTGCTTTTCTATCGGAGGAAGACTTCGTCGATTTTGACGAATTAGAAAAGTATAACGGGCGTATCCAAAGGAACGACGGCAAGCAATGACAAAAGAGAACGGATGGGTCGTACTGTGAATCCAATAATGGATATCGAGTATAAAGTTCGGATGACGGCACCGGATATAAGAACGAAGACCCGAATCAGTCATAATCGCTCCGGTTGGGGAGACGATGACAACGAAACAGGCCATCACAACCTGGAACAGGATGGGGTAGCGAAGAAACCAAGGAATCACAGGCCCGAGCCCTCATCATCCTCGAACGGAGATGCTATACCCAAGGCCAAGAAGAACCATGAAAACAAACAGTGTGGAAGAGAAAGAAGCAAAAGCCACAACCTCGGAGGATCCATTCGCCGCTCTTGGCAAAATGGACCTAGTAAATAGTGGATTGCACACTAAGCTCCGACAAAGAGGCTTACTCGTCGAAGAAGACAAACCGAAGGAACGGAAACCCGACACACCGGCCTAAAGTAAGCGATAGCAAGAAGGTTATGCAGCTATTATAGATTGCCAAAAGTTTGAGGACGAAGTAGAGGTGGAGTATCCCCGACGTGTCGACCTAGCGAGCTTCCAAGAACTATCGAAGTTCCCGGATCTCACTCGAACATAGTCTACCCGACTTGCAAGATACCTTGTTTTCACTTGAACGCCGTTCATAACGCCGAGGCGCATGCCACCTTCACTAAAAGGGAAGATCGTGCACCCCTCCTTTTAAATACTTTGTTTGATTTAGCCATATTAAATCACGCTAATATTAGCTACATTCACACTAGAATTCAGTTGTTGTCTAGGTATTGGGTACGCGGGTAAAAAATTAGCGCAGCCTCACCTACTTTGGCGTCAATCCCGGAGGACAGGACCCTCCGGACGTTTCGAGATCGAAAGACGGTGACGGCTCAGTCGCCGGACTGAAGCTTCAAATTCAATCCCTTAAGGCCGATCTTAAGGAGATTCGCAACAATCAGACAGGCATCAAATTAGCCTTGTCAGAAGTTCGTGACGCAGTAGCCGCTCTCACCGCTCACGAGACGGAACCAAAGCCTATCGAGGCTGACACAGCAGAGGTTGCCCGGCAACTCCAGATTTCCGTCAAGGAAATTCAAGACGGCTTGACTGAACTCAAGCTGTATGCCAAAAGCCTAACCCCAGAGCTCTAGATGACCACGTGGCAACAAGCCGCAGAAAAGGAGCAATACACTCAGGCAGTAATCGCAACCGCAGGACTCACCAAAGACCACAGAGGTGTTGGGTTCGTTAAGCCACACGAGCTTACCCAGAACAAATCGACTCGACCGCGTTCAGGCGGAACAACGCGATCATCTACCTTCGAAGGTCGGAGAATTCCGTGTCTGGCGGTCATAATGGCCTCACGGGATAGAAGGTTACCACCGGCAACAGAGAGGGTAACATCAACAGCAACCACCTCTCAGACATCACCACCGCCGGAAGATCAGATAAGAAATTACCGGAACTGGCAACGGACCAGACATAACTTGCAGCGCCGTGTTGCAAGGATGACTTCGAGCAGATTCCGAAATACGCTCGAACAACAACTCAGCCCCGACGCAGAGCTCAGCCTGAGCCGAGAAAGGCGAGCAAATTTAGTACCGGCCGAGGTACTATACAATCATAACCAGGGCGAAACCCTAAACAGGGTGTACCAGCATTATGAGGAAGTCCGCGATCATATCGTCGACTCTCAGCGGGATCTCCGCTTCATCGAAGAATCCTCATACCAAACACTGGTAAACGAAGGCCTACAACACATTCATGTGGGCATGATGATGGTCAGACTCCAAATTCTGCACCGGACAGAAGGAGGCATATCGGCCATGATAGTGTTCGAGACACTAGATGGTCCGACGACCGACAGGTGATCAGCGCCATGACCGTTGATTTAACAAGAGGCGCACAGTTAGTATATACCATCCCGGACATAATGTTGTCCATTCACGATTTCTATAACCACATACAGATCGCCGTGGTTACAAGAGGGTATGGTACGGGGATGGAGGAGACAAGAATCGATCATTACCGGATCTCTAGTTGGTCGTATCACCAACACCGGTCCGACAAACTTCACTACAGAAGGGTAGGCGATTACTTGGCTAGTCGGGGTTCAAGGAATACCAGCCAACCGTGGCGGCAACCAACCGAAACGAAGAGTGGAACTTACTGACCCACTAGCATACTGAGCACCAAGACAGTTGCCCACGGACGTGATCTCAAGAGCCACAGAGGAGGAGGCCTCGGCCTCGATTTACTAATTTCGGGGACCAATCAAATCCCGAAGTTACACCGGCTCAAGAGGAAGAAGGATGCCTTCCAAACCTTCCAGGGTGACGTCAACAACCATGTGTGAATCATTGCAATAGATCCACTCCATATTCAGTTTCCTCCACATGTTTATTGTAAACGATGCTTAAGGAATCATAATACCAACTCTACAAGAGGGCATTCAAAAATATCCACCAACCCCACAAGATCATCCAAATTTGTCTCACCAATAAGACCAAATTCTGAGAAAACTTGGCTCATAATGAATTTTCCACAAAACGGAAAATGGTTAACTTGGGATCAAATCCCTAGAAGAAAGTTCAGATAAACAAAAATAGGGTTAGTACTATATAACTTGTTGGAATTAGCTGCTATACTAGATGTGCTTTGTTCCTTTATATCCTGGGGCTTCTAGATTTCAGGGGTAGCTATTCTGCCAAGTCTTTAATGAGACCTTTGTGAGATCCCGCAAATCTATACCGTTTCCTTTGGCTCCTGTTATTTGGAAGGTTAAGATTTCCTTTTGAATTGAAGGCTTTTTGCCTGGCCCGAATAACTTTAGAAAGAAACATCAAATAAGACTTGTGACAACTTCATTCTTCATTGTTCCGTGGCTTGGAGATTAGGGTGTGTGTTCTTTGGCCCAGTGGGTTAGAAACGGGTCAGTCCTTCCTCTAACGAGAACTTTCTTCATACAGATTTAAAGGTTTTAGGTAAGAGAACAACCAAGAAGCTTCTATGAGTTAGAACTGCAACTGAAATCAATTCCTAGTACTTAACAACCAATAAGCCATACTAATTCAGCTATAGGCACCTCATTACAAGGAAACTATACAAGCTGGAAGAAAACATAAATTATCCAAAGAAACACCAGAATAACTTGAGTAAGTTGCGGAACAGCCAAAAAGAGGAAAATATTGAAATCGACAAATTCTTCATGACATACAGTTCGTTTGATTCGGTGGTATAAATAAAGTCCTTAATACTATTCTGCTGTATCCTAAATATGTCCACCACAGTGTGAACTTTCAAGCTTCGACTGATTAACTCTCTACACTAATGTTTTCCCATTCCACATTGAGAATTCTTACGTATGGAGACTATGATGTTGCAGCAAGAATTTTAATGAGTTCTGTCCGGAATCAATAGTTAGATTTGCATATTTACATATAGAAATATGTTAAGTTGTAATTAATTATGACTAATTGAGGATATTTAGAAGTTTAGGGCATTCACTTAAATTAGCAAGTCTTACGCATAGAGTTTTCCATATCATCTTATAGTTAATTAATCATGTAATTCCCTGAAGTTATTTAGGGTTTCACATATTGAGCTATATATGAGCTGTGAATATTGGCCTCCAGCCAAGGTTTGATCTAACATGAGGGACAATCTTATCTTTCACCACTTATTTTTTTGATAAAAGAAGACTATATTAGAATGAGCAAAAGAAGGTACAAAACAGCGAACAAGCCATCCGCCAAATGAAATACAAAAGAAAAGAGAAGAAAAGAAAAACGGAGGAAAAAAAGAGAAGGCTTGTAAAAAAACTAAAGAAGACCGCCCTCGAATCCCTCTAAAGATCGCAATAGATACTCCTTGAAAGGCACCCAAAGCTGAATCCCATAGAGAAGAATAAGAGAAAATCCACTCCCGCAAAAGAGAAAAGAAGTGCCCTTTCTCCAAAAATGCAAGAATTCCTCTCACTCCAAATATGCCATAGAGTACCGAACACTGCACATCTGTGCATCTTTACTTCTCCCAAAACCCAAATAGCGGACCGAAAACGGAGCCTCCACCGAATTGGGACAAACCACTCGTCACGTTGAATCTCAAAAATACAACACCACAATTTTCAAGCCACCGGGCAATGTAAAAAAAGATGCTCATGAGTCTCACTATGCCTGATACACGACACCAAATATTATGCGAGGTGGCTTTATTGGGCCGACGCCTTTGGTGCCAATCATTAGTTTTTCAACCGGTTAAGCACAAGGGACCAGGAAAACGCCTTAAGCATATACGGAACCTTGGACTTCCAAATGAGCGCAGATATAGGAAAAACTCGAGGAATTCGAGATGTCGATAGAGTTTTCATGAACGATTTAACGGAGAAAAGACCACTAGAAAGCAAGAAATGGGAGCATCATGCATAGCAGAAAGTTGGAACAAACGATGATAAGAAATGTTAAGTGGAGATGTCCTAACCCATAGATCCTCCCAAAGCCGGATCTTATTCCCATTCCCAACAACATACCGAAAGAGATGGAAATAATGGTGAATAAATTTCCCAAGACTTGCAAGTGTGAGGGAAGTTCCTAGTATCAGCATCCCAACCGTTCCTGTGAACACCGAACTTGCCCCTAATAACTTTGTGCCAAAGAGAAAGAGGCTCCAAGGGAAAACGCGACAGCCTCTACCAATAAGAGAAACGTTATTTAAAACAAAGTTCCCAATCCCTAAACCTCCTTACTCCTTAGATCTACACACATCATCCTACGCCACCAAATGATCTCTCCACACATCCCCACTCCGGACCACAAGAAATGTCTCGTAAGACTCTCCAACCTCGTTGCATCCCCAGTAGAAAGCTTAAAGAGAGACATCTACTCAATCAGAATGCTAGAAAGGCAAAAGTCAATCAAGGTAAGCCTGCCACCAAGCGAAAAATAAGCCTGTTTCTACCCATCCAAGCGCTTGGACACTTTTTCCACGACCGGATCCCAAAAACTAAGAGATCTAGGATTCCCACCCAACGAAACACCAACATAAGAAAAAGGCACTCTTTCACACCATACCCAACAAAAGAAGCATACTCACTTAACACCTGGCTATCCACATTAATCCCCGCTAAACCACATTCAAATGAATTGACCTTCAGATCTGAAATCAACTAAAGTTTGAAGAACAACAAGGACATTCTTAAAACCCCTATCCCCCTCAGAAAAAAAAAAATAGTATCATTGGCATACACGAGATGAGACAACCTTAACTCGCCACTACTGACCAAATTCCCCTCGATGAGACCACTAGCCTGACATCTCAAAAAAAGTCAAATAAGCACATCAAAAACCAAGGTAAACAGGAACCACTTATTCTTCTTGCCCAACACAATCAGCCCTCCCTCTGAGCAATTAGAGGATGGTTCCTACACCGAGTCCTACATCATCCTCACAATGGACTTAAACCTTCCTTTCTCGTATTTTTCAAAAACTTCTCTTTTCCAAACTTTTCTGTATGTACTACTTCATAACTTTCACCATCTGAATTGTAACTTGTTTAGTGTAAAGTTCATGCTGCCGTTAACAAGAATGTTGTTATTAAAGATAAAGTAGAAGCATAGAGAGAAATACAATAAAAAAAATAAAAAATGCATATGGAGCACTGCTCCCCAATCCCTCTCGAGTCTATTAGCAGCACTCCTCTTGCTGCTCCCAATCTAAAGTCTGCTAGGAAGCGAGAAAGGTAACTTTCCTTCTAAGGTGGAACACCCGATACTATATCTTGGAATATCTTAGCATTCCTCTCAATTCATATGCAACAAAGAGCCCCGAACAACCTATGTCACCATTATCAGTCCACATATTTGCCTAGTGCAACGACGTACCCATCACTGACTGATCCCCAAACTGTTCATCTATACAACCATGGAAGGGTAAATTTTGTAACAAACATGCCACCCAGAACTTGGGAGGAAAAAAAGAGGGAGGGCAGAGGAGGGGGCTGCATCGTCTTCTGAGTAATTCAGATCTATTTTAGTTCTTTGTCTAAGATTCCAGTGAGTGTGGCTGATAGGATTGAGAAAGTTAAGTGAGGCTTCTGAGGGAGGGGTCAGGGAACTGGGAACGTAGAGCGGATCATTTAGTGGCTTGGGATAGACTTAGAGTGTGCCTGCCTAAGGAGGAAGACCTAACTATGGGTAACCTGCTTTGTTGGAAAGTCTCAATTGTCCGTAAATGGCTTCCTGAGAACCACAATCTATTTAGCATAAAGTGATTGGGAGCAAATTTAGGATGCACCAAAATGGGTGGGATGCCAGCATCAACAGCTCAGTTCAGTAACCTACAGAAGCCCTTGAAAGTTTATCCATCGATGCTATCCCTGTTTCTTTCTCATACCCGATTTAGGGCGAGGAACTGGCCCGTGTTTGGTTAGGGAAAAATGTGTGGGTGGGGAACATTCCTTTGAAGTCTGTTTTTTCCTCGGTTGTTTCGTCTTCGTCGGTTCATTCAACTCCTATTTTGGAGTTTCTTATGAGGGGAGAGAATAACAAAATTTCTTGGAATTTTTACTTTTTTCATCATCTTAATGATCACCCTTACAAATTCAGTGAGGAGAGTGTTTCCCAACACATTGGGATGATTACCATTTACAAATGCAGCTATTTTCATTTATGGAAATTGTTAGCAAAATCCTACTCCTATTAAAAGGATGAAGAGAGAACTTACCCGGCCAGGGAAAGGTTAAGAAGGAAGGAACGAGTGGTAAGGAAACGAAGAGCCATCTCCAATTTGGAAACAAATGACTCCCCCTTTGAATAGTACCCACCACCACCACCACGAGTATAATTACTACTATACCCATATCCGTAGCCGTAAGAAGAATGAGCAGAAGAAGATGCAGATGAAGATGAAGCGAACCCACTTGATCGGAACCGGAGATTGTAGTCGGCGCGCTTGGAGTCGTCGATGAGAACCTCGTAAGCCTCGGAGGCCTGCTTGAATCGGAGAGTAGCGCCGTCGCGGACGGATTTGGGCGAGGCAGAGTGCTTGTCCGGGTGGAATTGCATCGCCTTATTACGAAACGCTTCCTTGATTTCTTCTTTGTTGGCGTTGCGATTCAAGCCCAACACCTCGTAGTAATCCATTGTTGGATTTGTTGAATTTTGTTTGGATGTATTTCTAATTCTCTAGAAGTGGAGATTGGGATGGCGTCGTCGGACAAATTGCAGAAGAATTTTGCCTCCCCTGTAATGGTGACAATGCAAGGAATAGCCGCGAAAACACAACCACCTCGTGGCGCGGCCACATCCGCATTTTTCCTTGTCTCTCTTTAAAAAGTTTACAATTAGAAAAGAAAAGGAGCAGTGCTATTCCCACCCCCATTTTGCTGAGTATACCCCCTTTTTATTATTATAAAATTATTACAATTTTAAAAGACTATATTACCCTTAAAATTTTTAAGAAGGCACCCCCGACCACACGCCTTAAGGTATGTGCGGTGGACAGCCGCACGCCCTAAGGTATGTGCGACGGACCGTCCGCACATTCTTAGGGTGTGCAAGAGGGGTGCCGCACACTACATTTGCATTTCCTCCAAAAATTCAAAAATTATTAAAAATTTAACCAAAATGTGTGTTTCAAGAAAGCAATAGAAATGGGTTGAATATTTCTCTCCATTATTAGCGAGAGTATTTAATTTGCTTACCGTAAAAAGAAAAATAGAAATTGGTTGAATATTTGTTGGATGTCAAAACCACTATAGTCCCATTTTTAGTGTTCCTATATTTAATTTTTTTTTCTACGTCGGATCCAAAAGATGAAGAGCGAGAGAGAGGAACAAGCTTTGTGTGTGTGAAAGAGAGGGGTGAGGCGAGGGGGAGAGGGAGAGGGGCAGGGGTGGAGAGAGAATAAGGAAATGGAGAAGGGGAAAGAAGAGAAAGAGATGGGTTGAAGTTGAATTAGAAAAAAAATAGGTTGTTAAAGGGTAAAATAGAAAAAAAAAATGGGGGTATACTTAATAATATAGGTGGTATAATGTTTGAAGGGGGTGAACTAAGTAAATGGGTATACTTAGCATTTTTGGGGGTTAGAATAGCAATTCCCAAAGAAAAGAGTTGATGGCACTTTTCCTTAAGAGTAGTGCTATTCTCACCCCCAAAATTGTTAAGTATACTCATTTATTTAGTTCACCCCCTTTAAATATTATACCACTTATATTACTAAGTATATCCCCTTATTTTTCCTATTACAACGTTTTTAAAATGTTGTTAAAAGCTTTTTTTGTTGTAATGAATTAATGGCAAGTAAACATCTACTTAACCATAATGATATGTGATAGATTGGTATGTGTAACATGCGCTAGAAATAAATATTCTATATATGTGATTATTATATACAGCATGAGATTAGTACAAGTAAACATCTACTTGTTCATGAAATTAAAGCAAGATAAAAGATATCAAGTAAACATCTACTTGTTTGTAGTAATAAGAAACAACTAGTAATTATTGAAGAATGTGTTGATACATGAAATACATGATAATAGTCATGATGCGCGGTGACAACCGTGGACTCAGTTATACATGATGAATATCATGATGCGCGGTGACAACCGTGGACTCAGTTATATATGATGAATATCATGATGCGCAGTGACAATCGTAGACTCAGTTATACATGATGAAAATCATGATGCACGGTGACAACCGTGGACTCAGTTATATATGATGAAAATCCTGATGCACGGTGACAACGGTGGACTCAGATATGATCTTGCCACTAGCCATGGTAGAGGGTAGTCCCCACTGCCGTAACCAATAGGGCGGTACTGGCATACTACGACCCTGAATGTCGTTAGTAACTAAAGGCAATTAGAGGTATGGGAAAGGGCTACCCATTGAGGTAAAGCCACCCATATATAGTACCAGTCATGAGGAAGGGGTTGCCCGTAGAGGTGGAGCCGCCCATGAAACAAGTAAAGGTTTTAATTCGGGAACTTGCACTACAGTAGCAGCACATGTAGAGACAAGAAGAGTAAGATGGAAAGAAAAAGGGAAGTTGAGGGAGTATCTCGACACTGTTATATGGACTGTAAGTTACCTGTTATATGCTAGCTATGCGTGCCGGTTGGTCGCAGTCTCCAACTGGTATGGGACGGTTGGCGGCTGCTGAGCCTCTAGTATTGCACGGTGTAATAATGTGCTTTCATATATACGAGGTGGTCGCGGTCTCCAACTGGTATGGGACGGTTGACGGCAGCTGAGCCTATCATGCGTATGGAATTATCTGTTGTTGTGATATACTGTTTTTAACATGCTGCATGATAACATGCCATGTAATTGCATTTAGTAACTTGCTGAGTATTTGACTCATTCTGTGTTTGTTTGTTTTCCTGAGGTTTGGTAAGCTGATAGAGCAGATGCTGTGAGATTACTAGCGGGGATCTATTGAGGTGCTGTTCAGGAGGATAGCTCTATAGAGTTGTGTAACAGTTGTAATTATATCTATAAGATTGTTAGAGTTACGTAGCGCAGCTACGTATATACGATTAGTAGTTGGCACAAGTTGTCGTGCCATTACATTCAGCTGTGTAACCCTGATCAAGTGGTTGTAAGATGTTTTCGAGATCAATATATGACTCGAGATAGTAATTTATAAGATTTGTCTTCATTATATAGATTAGCTCCGATTTTTAGCAAAACTTTCATTGCTAATCTTGTTACATGATCCATACCACACGCACCGAGTTCGGAGTCCGTATAGGATTTCTGGTCGGGGCTTGACAAAAGTAATTATTCGAACCCCAAATCGTTGATTTGTTACTCTAGAATGAATTGGTGAGCCTAGCCCTAGCGTTTTCCTTCCATTGAATACTCCCAAAACTGTTGTTTACTTGCTTTATTAGATTTCGTTAAATTTAGAATACTTCAAAACAAATCTCATCGTTCATTAGATTAAAGTCAAGAGTAATAGAATTTGATTTTGTTCCATTCCCTTGGACACGACAACCTTTTATACTTACACTTTATTACTTGATCTAGTATACTTGCTACTAGTTGGTTTTCACCCCATCAGTCGACTCGGGTAAATAGTGGAGGTGGTGGTGAATGGAAAGAGGTGGAAACGTAAAAGTGCTCGGTGGGTGAGCATCGTGGTGGTGGGTTTGCCGGTTTGGTGTGCGAAGGGGGAATGAGGTGAATTTGGAAGGAAAAATTTGTTTCATTGTTGGGGAAGGAAGAATGGTCGTGAAGGCCGTACAAGTGAAAGGAGTCATTATGGGTCTTCTAAGAAAAGGCCTAGTTTTGGCAATGAACTTAGGTCTCGATTGGTACACGAAAATGGAATCAATTCCAAAGAATTAATTTCATGAAATTGATTAATAATGTTTGGTGGTGCAAGAATTATATTTGGAATAGGAATGAATTACTAAAATATTGAAATTGATTACTAAAATTTAAGGAATCACAATTCGATGGAAGAGGTGGAATTTGGATTCCTAATAGTTGGAATCCATGTAAAAGGATGATAATATACTGTTAGATGAAGTATTTGCTTTATATTTATAACTTCATTTTATTTCAACTACTTTACGGATGTTCATTTTTACTCCTCCTCGCCGTCGTTGTCTTGGGCTCTTCGTAAGACTTTTCTAACTCTTCCCAATTTGTAAATAATACTCACTCCATTCCGCATAAAGAGTCCATTATACGATTTGAGGGTGTTTCACTTAAAGAGTCCACTTTCAAAAATTATGCTTACAATTTTCATAATCTCGCATCTTTACCCTCCACTTGTGTTGTAATCATCATGGTTGTACTTAAGTATTTTTGTAATTATGACTAACTCCAATAACATTAATATATCTCTTAATAAGTAGACTTTTCAAACGTAGAATCTTTGGGTGGAACGGAGGGAGTAGTTTATAGTTTTACGATTGTAGTGTTAATTTTTACGTTTGAAGCATGCTTTAGAATAATCTTACAATATTTAGATTAAATACACCATAATAATTTTTTAAAGAATTAACACGCTTTGCATGTCAATTATGCAAAATAGAATGATAACGGTGATTGCTTGGAATTATATAGAAGAATAAAATAGTAATTATTTTAAATAAGTAATTACACATACTTTTCTCGAATTGTTTCAAATATTTAAGCTATTTATTGAACTAGTTTCATTATAACAATAGTTTTTTTATTTAATAAATTTTTTTGCTTTATTGTTGTTAGATATTTAAATTTTTCATCAAAATTGAAAAGATCGAAGAGCTTGTTATTTTGTGGAGCGATAATAACGTTAATGTCTAATTTTTATCAAGTCATTAACAAGTACTTGTATATATTGGGATAATGTTGTTAATTACCTTAATTTTATCTTTGCATTCCAAGTTGTTTTGTTTCTTACCAAACAATATAATAGAAAATTATACTACATTAGTAATCGCATTCCTTATGCTACCAAACACTTTCTAGGAATCATCTTTCCATCTATTTCGTGGAATCTCATTACTAGTAATCGATTCGCGAAATTGATACCATTTTTGTGTACCAAACGAGGCCGATGTTGATGAGGGTACCGAGTGCAATGGATATATATATATATATATATATATATATATATATATATTAGTCTTTTAAAGATTTTATAGAACAAAAATGACTTGAGTGAGCTTATTGATTCTCTAACATAAGAAGAGGGATTAAAGTGTAAAAAAATAATAATAATAAAGTGAGTTTAATAAATTTGGGGTGAAAGTAGAGTGACCGAATTGTTATTTAATATCTGCCACGTCGGTCGGTTTCAAGAAAATTCATTAAATTTTTAACGTCCGTTAACAATGTAGATTAAATTTATAATGCAATTATTTATATGGCAGTCACATTTGCAAACTTGAGAGTACTAGTGTCCGATTGATATTCTTCAAATAGTATGTTTTGGTTAAAAAGTAATTTTTCCTACATACTAAAAACACCATATGTTGTGTGTGTTGGTTTCTTGATGTAATCGGTGGAATCATATGTGGCATTTGTTGATATTTCTATTAATATTAATAAACAAAAATCTTTTTGCCAAGTCTTCTTTTTCTACAAAGTTACTCCTCCGCAAAGAGTCACTTTCCTTTTATAAAAGTTAACATAAAACTAAATCAAATAAAAAATTTACATACTTTACTTATGTTTTAAGAAATAAAATTTCATTAATTAAAAACTATCTTAATAATACTATGGATTACAAATTTAATAACTTTATAAAAACCACTAGATTTATGTTAATTATTGGTCAAACTTTAGCTTAGTTAACCAAAAAAGTCAAACGTAAACTCTTTGCCTAGAACGGAGGGAGTATTAAATTTTCCTTCTTATCTATCATGCGTGTAAATATTGAGAGCAATGGTGATATTACATTATTCTTATCATCATCCATTCGAAATACAATAAATCAGCAACCTTATTGATATAGGTGAGCAAGTTTGCTAAGCGAAATTTGCTTAATAGTGATAGGTGAGCATGTTTGCTAAGCAGAATTAATTTGCTTAATAGGAAACTTGTTGATTCGCTCTATTGTAATTGAGTAGTGATATGATAAGAATGATGTAAATATTACCGTTGTACTCAATATTTTTTTGTATAATGCATCACTTATAATATTATTATAGTGTGGATACTAAGGACATTTATGTACATGTACTACTAAAATAAATTAAAAGTCAATTTTCTTAATATTTGCAAAAAACTAAAAACAGATACTCAATTAGAAAGAAATTTTTTTTTTTGAAAAACATGCTGCATCTCAAGACTCTCTCTCTCTCTCCACATCTCTCTCTCTCTCTCTCCACATCTCTCTCTCTCTCTCTCTCAGAGCAAGCCTGATTCTGTACTGTTATGAACTAAAGCAAAACTAATCCATGCATGTAATAGTATCATCTTCATCTCACCACTATGACAGTTACGTCCCCAATCACATCCCACCCGTCAACAAAAGATCCCAAAACCACATATTCAAATCGGCCATTGCAACTTCCACATGTGCTACTTAATTCTCTCAAAAAGAGTAAATCCCTACTCTTCTTCGAGGGTAATGCAAACCTACATTTTTTTTTTACAGGGAAAAATACTTTTGGTCCATCGTACAATTCGGAGATAACGGATTTGATCAATAAACTTTTAATACCCAAAATGTTATCAACGTACTCACAATTTGAATGCAATGTGATTTTTATCGTTAATTGAACATCCAAATTGATTACAAATCCGCTCACGTGGATTATGTGAATATTGAAAATTTCGTTATCAATTTGAATGTCTAATTAACAGAAGGACCATATTTCGCTCAAATCATAAGTACGTCAATCACATTTTGGATATTGAAAGTTTATTGATCAAATCGGTTACCCTCAATTTGTACTATCGTCAAAAAACTATTTTTCTCTTTTTCACGGATATTCATATACTCCAAAGTCCAACCTATAAGTGATGGTTGTAGAAAGAAGGAATACTCCAAAGAATTCCGGATCAAAAAACTTTGACGGACGTTGAAGCTTTCCCACCTAGTGATTGCATCGGTGTCTACCACATCCAACACGAACTTGAAAACTTTGAAGGATGTTGGAGCATTTCCACCTAATTATGGCATCCCTATCCAACACGAACTTGGAAATTTTGAAGGATGTTGGAGCTTTTCCACCTAATGATGGCATCGGTATCTACCTCTCCAATAGGTTGTAATTAGTAATTGACGAGTCATTGTCTTACGTCAAAAATGTAAGAAATTAGGAATCCTAATTAATACTCCCTCTGTCCTTAAATTATTGTTTTATTTAACTTGGCAAATGGATTAAAAAATAATAATTGACTTGATTATTAATATCTGTATAATGTGTAGTTTCTTTTAATGCACATATGCATGTGATCCATAATTAAGGTAGGAAGAAAAAGTAAGGGTAAAATAGTAAAAGTGTTGTCCTAAAAAGAAAAGTTTAAAACAAGATAATTATTTTGGGACTGATAAAAAAAGAAAGCAAGACAATAATTTAGGGACGGAGGGAGTATGTTGTTATAGCATCTCCTTATAGAGAAGTTATACTACATCCGTTCCACTCAAATAGTTCACAATTGAAAAGTCTAATTATTAAGAAATATAAATATACCATTGAAGTTGATCATAATTACAAGAATGCTTAAGCATATTCAATATGGTTATACCACATTTGGAGATTGAGTTGAAAAATTTATAAAGAGTTAAGACATAATTTTAGAAAACGGACTCTTAACAAGAAACATCTCTAAATAATATAGTGAATTTGCCTGGAATGGAGGGTGGTTATGATTCATTCATCAACGTTGCAAAGTTTACAACTAGTTCTACAACTATCGTAACAACTCTACCCAAAAATGAACGTGCACTTTATTTTGGTTACCATACTGCTAAAAATAACTATAAACCTAACATTTTTGTTCAAGAAATAGGCTAGCACATCCTATGAATTTTCACATTACACGATAGTTGCTCTTTATAATCAAATCTCGTATGGTTATTATTATTATTAGTAGTAGTAAAGTGAGTTTATTATTATTATTATTATTATTAACTTTTGAAAATTAAGGGTATCAACTCAATTTTTGACTTTCAAGAACCGATTCTTTGCGCTAAGACATTACACATTTAAAGTCTGGAACATAAAGGTGTGTTCGACTTCGCGATTTAATGACCGGTGAAATTTTGAGTTTTCTTTTTAATGAAGAAAAAGAGATAAAGATGGAGCTGGTAAAATTAAGGCTTAAATACCAATTTCGTCACTTTACTTTTTCCGAAAATTCAATAAACTCACTTTACTTTTTTTTCACACTTTAATCACTCTACTTGAACTTTTCCAATCAATAAGCTTATTAATTGAGTGAACTTATTAATTCTCCTGACCAAGTAAAGTGATCAAAGTGTAAAAGAAAAATATAGTGAACTTACTAAATTTTGGGTGCAAGTAGAGCGATCAAATTGGTATTTAAACCTAAAATTAATGAGAAAAACTCCAAAACCACTATCAAGGCACTAAATCGCAAAGAACAGACCAGACCCAAAATGATCCTCATTGCTCCTTGAAGTTCTATAATAAGCAAAGAAAAGTCAAAGTAAAATGGTACATTCAAATTGGAATCTTGCTATCACATGCTATCTATCATGATAGCACCCCGCCCACAGACGGGAGACGGGGTGCCTTAGAGCATACCTATCATAATTGAAAGAGAACAGTAAATAGGATTGATTCATAAGTGTACAAAACATTCCTATTAGTAATATACAGGATGACAACCCCGAGTGTCGAACTCACTGCCTAGGTACAGGTGGCGGTGTCGGGTGATGGGTTTGCCCATAGAAACCAATACCGGGAGGCCGATAGTACCCACCATTCATAGTCTGCTGTTGCTGTTGCTGTTGAGGTTGATGCGACTGTGGTTGTTGAGGTGGCTGTGGGGCTGGTCTTGCTAATCCTCCTATTGTAATGTGCGAGGGTAAAGGAGGGGAGGCGGCAGGCTGCTACCACCAAACACATAAGGCATCACACCCATCATCATACCTGAAGATTGGACAAATTGGTTTGTTGGAGTATTTCCGGGTATTCCAGGGGTGGAGGGGTGGTGGCGGTGGTGTAAACGGCGTCTGGTTGGACTGTGATATGGGTTGCATACTTGTAGGTGGTGCAAGGGGCACATTAGTCGCTGATTGCTGCTGCAGAGAAGCAAAATAGGCTGCTGAATTACCTGCCTCGGAATTGCTAGCATCAGAAACAGACATCGGTTTCTCTAGTTTTTGCCTTTTGTCTGGTGAAAATACAGATAAACCAGTAGAGAATCCAGATGATTTAAAGCCACCACTAATTGAGGCAGCCTCCTCTGCAACAAGTGAAGAGAGAACAGAAGTAAGCATCTGTGCAGAGGATGTCGAAGCAGCAAGCTTAGCAACAACTGCAGCTGCCGCTGCCTTCTTGTTTTCTTCTTCTGTAGCTTTCGTAGTTACAAAAGACATCAGTGTCTGCGCTTGAGGAGGCAAACTGGTTTGTTGAACCTGGCTACGGTCAGGAACTCTCATGACTTCCACTGGCTGGTTCAGAGGTGTGGTGTGACCAGCAGCAAGAGAAGGTGATGCCAATTTCTGCCTTATACTTGCTGCTTGCTCAGCCTGTCTTCGAGCAACCTGAAATCCGTTATCGATGGTTTTATATTATAACTATTACTTGTCAGTAACTGTTATATGTCAAGAGTCAAACTCAACTGCAAATAGTGGAAACTTTGAATTTGCAAAATTCTTGACACACAGGGACGCTCTGTATGCATAGGAAACATGTAACTCAATTATATACGTGTACATTTTTCACCGGAGTAACGTTTTCCTACTTCAGATATATACTGATACTGAAGTCCAGCATTTATTTCTCTCTGGTTTTCAGCTTAAGAATGATTTCAAGCAATATTACAATTGAGCGCTAACAAAAGATTACAGAATATCAAATAAGTAGATACTGAAGAATCATATTCCCCTTATATAGATTTATAACATGCTGAACTTCCCTTTTAACAACTAATGGGGGACAATACAAGTGTGCGGTCAGTATGTGTCTCGTGTCCATACGGGTCTGGTTTGGTACCCGCTTAAATCACATTTTACTTCACGATGCATTAAAAAAGGAAAATTCTAAGGCTCCAACATAAAAGTCACAAATTTATTTTAATATAAGAAAAGAAGATTAGATTAAAATGTGAGGAAAAAAAAAGAAACAGCCGAGAAGTCTATGAAAACAAAAAAGAGAAAAACACAAATACAAGGCCTAGAGCTAGAAAAGAAAAATCAACAAATCAACGCAATCCAATCACTCAGCACCTGCGAAGTCAAGACATCCTTAGCCCTGAAGATTATGTAGTCTCTCTTGGTCCAATTGCCCACAAAAATAGCAAACACAGCAGAGTACCCTCCCAGAACCCCTGTCGCATATGAAGAAATGAGGAGAAAGTCCAGTTTAAACTACGATTCTCCAAAAACAACAATAATGTCACAGCAAATGATCACGACTTCGGAGGAACATCTACATATCATGCACCCATCCAAGGAAATCTTCTTGTAGGGTCAGAGAACTTGCAAGACATCATTAAATGTTGAGCTTATAGAGTACCAAATACCAGACTAACTTTGAATGTGACTCCAGCTTTACAAATGAAAGGACATGTAGGGAAGTTGGCTGATAGAATCAAATGTGTCGACTGTGTCATCCCTCAAGTGAATTGATGTGATGCCTGACCACTTACATGCTTCACACAAAAGTGAATTGTAACACTTTTTAGATCCTATAATGTCCATACAAAATCATTGTACAGACATGATGTCCTAGACACTTGGGAGTATTTGGAATTTTCGGTATCAATGATTATAATATTGGACTTTTTGGATTGGAGATTTACTTTTAGTTTTTTCTGGATAGGAAATTTTTTATGCTGGACTGTTTAGTATCTTTCCCTTTTCTATTTTCATCATGAAGATGGAATTAGAATATAAATCAAATGCTCACATGCCACCCCAAATCGAGTGGTGGAATACAAAATTCATCATGTGGCTGATATTTATCGAAGATGGAGTTATTCACATTCTTTTCCTAACAATTGTGGGCTGAAGAAATAAAGTGCTTGTCAATCAACACGCTCCCCTTTCTGCCAATAAAAACAAAAAGAGGGTTCAGCCTCTAAATCATTTAAATTGCAAAAGATGTGGAAATTCCAAGAAAGTAACAACCCCTCACAGAACATAAAGTAGCGATAGGGAGTAAAGACGGGACAAGCAAGGGAAGGAGACATACAAAAGTGTCCTCCCCCCACAACCAAGTCCTCCCAGAAATCAACCACACAGAATCCGACCCCCAACCTATAGAGTCAAGAGAAAAGAAGGATAGCATGATGAGTGAACTTCCAATGATTTTCATTTTTTTTTTTTTTGTGTAAAAAACTTACAAAGATTTCTATTACGAGTAATAGAACTTTGGATATATGCACCATCAATGTTGTTGTATGTTGAACTTACTCTTAACCGCTGTATGCCAAATAGAATTTTGTTCACGGGAAAAATGCCATAGCTACTTTCATAGTTATTAAAGGCGACCAAGGCGCTAGCCTGAGGCGAGAGGCGAGGCGAGGGTATGTCGCCTCAAAAGTCTCAGGCGAGGCGATGTTAGAGAAGCAACCCAGGCAGTCGCCAGTTTCACCTAGGCACGAAGCGAGCAAAGGTGACGCCCTGTGGAGCTTTGGCCGGATTTCAATTTTTTTAGATCTACACATATTTTCTTAGATCTAGACAAATCGTTTTGGGAAATTTTTGGGTTTCTCTTGTGAAGGATATGAGCAGAAAATTGTGGATTTGTTGCTGGAAATAGAGAGGGGTAGACGCACTTCAGCAAAGGGGAGCAACAAGCAGCGTAGCAAGAGACAAAAATTAAAACAATTAAGGTGCAGTCTGAACTTTGACAGGGAAGGGAGTAAGCCTAGGAGGAGTAGGAGGAAAATTTTGAGTTTTAATATGGAGCTTAAAATTTTAAGTTGGAATGTGTGGGGGTTGAATGACTTATAAAAAAGGTAAATAGTGAGTGCAGTAATTAGAAGACGAAAGCCTCATTTGATTTGTTTGCAAGAGACAAAAATGGAGTCGATTGATAGATCAGTAGTGGATAGCGTGGGTGGCAATAGGTGGGTAGATTGGGATTATATGTGGGCAGTAGGGGCAGCTGGGGGAGTCCCAGTGATGTGGGACAGCAAATCTTTCTCTAAATTGGGGACCATTAAAGGCTCTTTCTCTATATCTTGCCTGTTTAAAGGGGTGGAGGAAGATGTCACTCGGGTGTTTTCCAGTGTGTATGGTTCGTGTGTGGATGCGAACAGAATTGTTCTATGGAACAAGTTGAAATCAGTTAGACAAATGTGGAATTTTCCTTGGTGCGTAGGTGGGGATTTTAATGTGATCCGTTTCCCCCATGAGTGCTTGGGATCGTGGCAGTTTTCTCAGGCTATGTTAGAGTTTAATGACTTCATCAATGAAGAGAAGCTAGTAGACCTTCCTTTAGCTGGGAGCACTTACACTTTGTTTAGGGGTGGAGACATGCTTCAGTGCTCAAGGATTGATAGGTTCCTCATATCTTCAGATTGGGAGGAGCACTTTTATGGGGTTTTTCAGACTCGTCTTCTGAGAGTTATCTCCAATCATGCACCTCTTATGTTAGAATGTGGCGTTAATCTCAAAGGAAAGTCCCGTTTAAATTTGAAAATATGTGGCTTGCGGATCCTGGGTTTTTCAGAGTGGGTAAGAGCGAGGTGGAATTCCTATGTAGTGGAGGGAAAACCGTGCTTCAGGCTTTCCAGGAAATTAAAGATGCTTAAAGATGACCTAAAACGGTGGAATAGGGAGTCCTTTGGGAGGATTGAGATTAGAATCAAAAGCGCTATGGAAGAAATTAAAAGATTGGATGAGGAGTGTGGGGGGCCTTTAAGTAGTGAAGATATTCAGTAGCACGAGGCATTGAAGATTGATCTCAAACAGATGTCTTGTTAGTGAAGAAATTTGTTGGAGGTAGAAATCTCGTGTGCTTTGGCTCTAGGAAGAAGACAAGAATATGCAATTTTTCCATCGGATGGCCAATGCTCAGAGAAAGGGAAACCTGATCCAAAATATCAAAATTGATAGAGATGTTACTGACGATAAAGCTAAGATTAAGCAAGGGATTGTGGAGCCGAGTTTAGATGGGAAGTCTTTCAGATCTCTATCGTTGGAGACAAGCAATCTGATAGAAAAATCATTTTCTGAGGAGATAGTCGCAGCTTTACGCAGTATGGATGGAGATAAGGCTCCGGGACCCGATGGTTTCTCCTTGGCTTTTTTCAAACAGAGTTGGGAGGTGGTAAAGGATGATGTTATGGAGGTGTTCGAGTCTTTCTACATTAGTGATGAGTTCGAGAAAAGCCTTAACGCCACCTTTATCACTCTTATTCCCATAAAAATTGGAGCTTTGGAGATGAAAGATTTCAGACCTATTAGCCTCATTAGGTGTGTTTACAAGCTAATCGTTAAAGTTCTATCAACTCAGTTGAAAAGGGTGATCGGAGAAGTTGTTTTGGAGTCTCAAAGATGCTTTTGTGGGGGGATCGCCCGGTTACGGAGGTAGTCTTGATAGCGAAATCTTGATAGCGAATGAGGCAGTGGACTCTAGAGAGCACTGTGGAGTTCCAGGACTTCTTTGTAAGCTAGACATCGAGAAGGCCTATGATCATGTTAGGTGAAATTTTCTTCTTTATCTTCTTTCTAGAATGGGTTTTGGGGAGAAATGGAGGCGGATCCTATTCTATATCTCTACGGCAAAATTTTCGATTATGATTAATGGGGGCCGGAAGGTTTCTTTGCTTGTTCGAGCGGCCTTCGGCAAGGGCACCCCTCTCCCTTTTCTTGTTCATTTTGATCATGGAGGCGCTATGTAAGTTGCTTGATAAATCGGTTGATTGCGGTTTCATCCAGGGTTTCCTGGGAAGGGTTAACGAGGCAAAGGTGGTGTCTCACCTTCTATTTGCGGACAATACTCTTGTTTTCTCACCCGATAGAGCTCAACTAGGTTACCTCGTGCTTGTTCTTTTTTTTCAAATGGTGTCGGACTCAAGATCAACATTCCAAAGAGCGAGGTTATTACGTGGGTACGATGCAAAACTTGGAAGATTTAGCCTCCTTTTGATGGAAGATCGCTTATCTTCCACTACTTATCTTGGCCTCCATTTAGGTGCATCGCCAAGAGTCTCCGTGTGGCATAGTTATTAAAGGCGAAAGGCGTGAGGCGGCGACACGTACATTTTTAAGGCGAGAGGCGGGCGAGCGAAAGGAACAAGATGAAAATTAAAGAAAATAAGTCAAAATATAGTATCTTTTTCAAACGTCCCTTATTACTTGGACCAATAAGAGGGCTTTTTCTCACTCTCACTATTCAAGGCAAGAATAAAAGGAGATGTTAAAGCTGCCCTAAACCCTAACACCAACCACTTGAAACTCCCCAATCTAAAACCCAAGCAAGGGACTAACCTAAACGAGCACCGCGACCAAGTCTCTGGGAGGTCCAACGAAAATTTGCGCCAACACCGGCACGTGAGCACTATTCCTAGCGACGGCGAAGCTACGCATTAGTTCGCCATGCCGAGGCGATTGCAGTGGCCTTGATTGAGTGAATATTGAAGATCGCAGCTAGATCCGGGCTTGAATCGATTAGATCTAGGCCAAAATTCTTCAGACCGGGCCAAGATTAGATGCTCGCCTATCCTCGCCTTTTCAAGCCTTTCTCTAGGCGACAAAGGCGATCGCCTTCGCTTGCTTCTTCAACATCGCTCGCCCGACCTTGAAGAGGCGATGCACCCTTGCCTCGCCTCCCCCCGAGGCGACCAAGGCGCCGCCTTTAATAACTATGCCGTGTGGAATCCGGTGTTAGAAAGGTTCGAGCAACATTTGGCAAGGTGGGAGGAGACAACTCTTATCGAAGGGGGAGGGCGGTTGACTTTGATTAAGAGTACTCTAGTCAAACTTCCTACTTATTTCCTATCAATCTTCCCAATTCATGTTTCGTGGCAAAGAGGATTGAAAACTCGAGACTTTTTATGGGAGGATCGAGCGGACGAACAAGTACCATCCAGCTTAACCGGCCTCTCTCGCACTAGTATTCGAGAACGAGGGTTTGGGGTCAAAAAGATTCGGATCTTCAATCGTGCGTTGTCGGGCAAGTGGTTATGGCATTTCTGACCGATAAAAATGCTTTTTGGAGGAAAGTTGATGAGAAAATATGGAGAGGAGAACCCGATGGTTTCCAAAGGAAGTTTCCACTCCGTACGGCTCTAGCGTGGGAAGGGTATCTCGTTAGGGTCAGCTCTTTAAGAGGTTTCTTTCTTTAAAAGTGGGAAATGTTGTTAACCTCAGCTTTTGGAAGGATGAGGGTGTAGCGGTAATGAGCTTGGAGAATTTCCCCAACTTGTTCTCAAGGTCAGCATGGATAAAGAGGCAACGGTGTGTTCGCACTCTCGAGCTCTACACTCCTGGAGATCGTTTCTTGGATTCCCACCTTCAAAAGAGATTTGCAAGATTAGGAGCTTGGGAGATTGATCATTTGTTTGAGCTTTTCAGACACAAAAATTCATGTTCAAATGGACGATCGAGCCATTTGGGAGGCCTCGAAAATTGGACTTTTCGTGAAATCCTATTATTTGGCTTTGATTGGCATCGCTAAAGCGCTTTTCCTTGGAAGACAACTTGGAAATCGAAAGGGTAGCTTTTTTTGCTTGGGAGGCTTCTCGCGAGGCTCTTCTAAATGGTGATAATTTGAAGGCTAGAAGGAGAACTTATGTTAATTGGTGTTTCATATGTAAAAGGGATGAAGAGAGCGTCAATCACCTACTTAGGCTACTTATACATTGCCCATTGCTATAGAATTGTGGGACTTAGTTCTTCACGTGTTTAGTGTTTCTGGGTTATGCCTCACCATTATTGTTTGAGAGAGCTGGTCGTTGTACAAACGCAAAAGGAGAAATGTTGTTTGGGATGCTGCCCTTTGGCTATTTTTTGGTGTATTTGGAAAGAAAGAAATCGAGAATTTTCGAGAACGTGGAGCTTGATTCAGAAAAATTGAAGGAGAGAGTGATTCAAACTTGCACTTTTGGTGTTCGGACTTGAGTCCGAGGGCAAGGGATACTTTTGTTCCTTTCATGGATAGATTTTCTTTTGTAATTCTTTTTGAAGTATACTCCCGTATACATAGGACGTCTCTCTCTCTCTCTCTCTCTCTCTCTCTCTCTCTCTCTCATCAATTAGGTTCTTGCAAATGTAGCGGATCTGGCTATTGATTCTCTTACAATATTGCAAAATGTAGTCCATTTCGATCTAGCTACACTTGGATATTTTGCATTCTTTTGTCCTTTCATTCCGACACCCGCGGTGGTATTGAGTGTAAGCATCAACGTGCAGGTTTTTTGTCCTTTTTTTTTTTTGATAAGTAATAAAATATATAAACAAAGCGACAAACAGGTGCCACGGCCTGTGTACTCCAAAGGCCCAACTGATTCTGTGCACCAAAAACGTCTACGTAATAGAATCCTTCAGATTAGGAATAGACATTTCCGTATTTTCAAAGGCCCTCCAATTTCTTTCCTCCAAATAGACGAGCACACTCCCAAGGGAATAGTATCCCAAATAGAATTCCTCCTCCATCGCTTATACAAAGACAGCAACGGAGAAACTCCTTAATTGTTCCTTGTTCCTGGTATCACCCATGATTATGAAAGATTCAAAAGACTGAATATCAAATTCCACATCTCTCTCGCCACCGGACAATGAAGCAATAAATGATTAACACTCTCCCCGTCTCTTTACACATGAAACATCAATTCAGATACACTTTGTTTGCGCTCCTTAAATTATCCCCTGTGAGAATGGCACCATTTGTCCTATTCTTTCATTGCTCGAGTATGACTTGGAACAACTTTCGTGTCTCCTAGCGTAACCACTTTAGAAAACTTCTATTCACAGTGTTGAACATGGGACTATGAAATAGGGTCTCTGTAGATCTTTTCTCACAAATAAGAAAGATTGGAAGTAAATCTAGCAGGGATTGCAAGTAATCGTTGGAGATTGCAAGTGCGTGCAATGGCATGCATGCTTCATTAGCTAGAGTGTTTGGGTGTTCGTACTCTCTTCAGACATGGTCAATTGCGATTGGGGTCAACCACCTAAATCCTTATACCCTATGGAGATTGGTATCTTTTACAGTATTGTCCCAAAACATTGTGCTAATTATCCAACATAATTCTGCCATGTGATGACAGTATCTTTTACAGTACTGTTCTGAAATTGATTCAGGAAAGCAGACAGAAAGAGATAATACCTGCAACTGACTGTGTATAAGTTCCAGCTTCAGTTCCTGAGAAACACATTATGGTTAGTAATCAATTATGCACTATGACGCATATTTGCAGGCCTGAGAACTGAGAAATCAAGAAACACAGAAAACTGTACTTGGTCATGAAGGGCTTTTAAGCTGGGAAACCAGAGAAGTTCTAGTTGCTTCGACACATTCAAGTTGGCTGATGCATTGCTGGAGTACATTTTCCTGCTCCTGTATTTCATCTAGGACAGCAGAACCCTGTAGATTTCCTGGGCAAAAGCAAAATTATTTAGAATAAAACTGCAGAATACAAAGACCATTCCATGTCTTGGAAACTACGCAAACAAACTCCAATATAATATAGTGCAACTTCCTACAGATTCAACGCTTGGGTTCTGCCTCTCAACAACAAATGTAAGAGATAATGGTCAGCAATGACATGTAATTTTCAGTATCGTGAAAGTAGGAACTATCACATGGAATGGCACTAGCACCAATTAGAAACCCACTCACCATCTGTTCTCTCGCTCCAAAGAAACAGTCTAAAGGAGGGTATGCGCAGGGCCGTGTTGACTCAAAAGCACTCTCCCTCATCTTGATCATAGAATACCATAATGAAACAGGAAACCGTTTCAAGAAATCAAGTTTGGTATCTTACTGAAATTACCTGAGAGTAGTACAATTGGTATCGGAAAGCCCAGATTTGACAACCAACACATACCGTTACTCATTTCATTCATTCTTATAAATCTTTCACTTTAGATGTTTACAAACATACTAGACCAATAAGTGCACCAGTTAAGAAGAGAGAGAATACCAATTTCCAACAACGCGCCAGAGGGCAGAGGTTCGAGAAGACCTACATGAACATGGATGACTAAAATTAAGTAGGTTACTAGTAGATCTGATTTGGTGAATCCATGGATGATTAGAAGTTCTTTGCAATTTTTAAAATTTTCTAAGGATTTTCCAGTTTTTATTTTTTTTCATGGCAGGCTTCTTTACAATTACATTCCTGTTTCCAATGAAATAGAAGCTATATACTAGAATTCTTGAAGGAGCTTCTATGAAATACTTATTTTAATTATGTTATAGTGATTAGTGGCTGTTAGGCAACTAGACTAGGTTACACTAGGCGAGTCCTAAATTTCTATAAGGAGTAGCTTAAATTAGTTTCATACTGTTTAACTAGAGAAGTCAATAGAAGAAAAATTTATCTGTCCATAATATGGCTAGGAAGAGTTTGCAAAATTAAGTGTAAAATGTATGGTTTAATACTAACCCATAGAGGGAAAACAACAAAGATTAGCAAATTAATTGTAATATATATGGTTTTGTACTCGAATTGATAGAAGGAAAGAAAAAGAGTAACGTAGTTAGTACCTTCCAATGACTATGCTTCAAAAGAAGATAAAAGAGAAAAAAACTATAACTCTCTTATAGAAAAAAAAATCAAATGAAACTAGTTTAGTCAACAATTCAAGGATCTTTCAAAGAAAAAGGATTATTACAAGAAAATTATTTTATTATTTAACTAAATAGAATTTCTGGGCCTCTGCACAAGCAGAATACTAATTATAAGTTAAAAAGCAAAGGGTCAAAAAGGGCCCAAAGGCCAAATTACTCAATTCATAGTCGGCTTCAACCCCTTCCTCCAGTCCCCCACTTCCTTTCTCTCTCACTGTGCATCTAATCATCCATCGTAGGCGATTCGAACATCTGCTACACCTAATCCTTAATAACCATCTACGCTTGACCTTGAACCAGCATTGCAGGTACCTGAAGCTGGCCC
>CM028363.1:42725299-43031291 GCA_016624345.1 Platycodon grandiflorus
CTTGAACTCAATTTCTTGATGCAATTGGTCCTTCCGTCCATTGCCATCAGCTTTTTTCCGTTAAGTGAAATCACGTGCATTTCACGTGATTTTTCAAGGGTAAATTAGTCATTTACTTATAAATAGTACAGGGACCATTTGTGTAATTTGACCAATTAAAAATTAAAACCCAAATTCAATGTCAAACCCCCCCCCCACACATATTTAAAAGAACCCATACAAATGTGCGTGAGAGAGAGCAAGAGAGAGAGAGAGAGATAGAGAGAGAGAAAGAGAGAGAGCAGTGGAGGCGGAGGCGAGGCTGAGGCGGTAACACACAGTCAACACCGAATTTCAACTAGGTGTGTGTGTGTGTGCGTGAGAGAGAGAGAGAGAGAGAGAGAGAGAGAGAGAGAGAGAGAGAGAGAGAGAGAGAGAGAGAGCAGTGGAGGCGGTCCTAGTGGAGGCGGAGGAGGTGGCACACAGTCAACACCGAATTTCAACTAGGTGTGTGTGCGTGAGAGCAAGAGAGAGGGAGCAGTGGACGCAGTCTTGGTAGAGGCGGAGGCGGTGACATTTATGGGGGTGGCGTTGCCAGAATCAATTACAAACAGCGGCATCAACCTTCTTCCAAATCTATATCATCCCAACAATAGCTGAACTCCCTTGACAATAGCCTAGATCTAAAATGAGATTCTATTCATATGCGAACCAAGAGATGAATTTCCCTATTTGTGTGAACTCCCTTGGCGTTGCCGGATTCTTCCATCAGAATATGTGTGATTGGAAGCATGAATTTCCCTTTTTTCTCTTCTAACATAAGCATCCGTCGAAATTGTTGGTTTAATCGATTGTTTGGTGGGTTGAATGTGGTGGAACATTGCTATCAAGTTTGGGATATTTTAAGAATGAATTTGTCTAAATTTTTAAATTTGGAATTTTCTGAATTTTTTCTTCAGTTTTGAATTTATTGGTTGCCGGCAATGGTAGTGGTGGTGGCAGCATGGTGGAACAGTAGTGGAGGGGATCAGGAATGAAGAAGAAAGGGTTTTAAAAATTATAATTTAACTGATTTTAGTTAATTACATCAATATTTTTTATTAGGTTTTAAAAATTAAAATATTAGGGACATTTTTATCTATTTAAAAAAAAAACACACATGAACTATTTTACCCTTGAGCAAAATCACATTGCAGACACGTGTGTATATTTAACGGCGAAAAATTAACGAAATTGGACGGAAGAACCAATTGTGTTTTATTCATTTAGTACAAGGACCTAATTTTTGCAAAAATTAGTTTAAGGACCAATCCCAAAAAATTTGAAAAGTACAGGGGCTATTTGTGTAGTTTGCCCCTTATTTTACTACTCCCTCAGTCCCAAAATTATTATCTTCTTCTTTTTTTTTTGTTCATCTCAAAATAATTATTTTGTTTTAAAACTTTCTTTTTTAAGACATTACTTTTACCATTTTACCCTTACTTTTTACACTACTTTAATTATGGGCCACATACACTTGGGCATTAAAGAAAATTACACATTATACCAATATTAATAATCAAGTCAATTATTTTTTTTAATCCGTGTGCCGGATCAAACAAGACAATAATTAAGGGACGAAGGTAGTATTATTTAACCTTTGATGTGGTTCTTAATTCATTTAAGGGTCCCATTATCACATCGATATTAGTGAAAACACGTAACATCATACTCCCTCCATCCCTAAATTATTATCTTTTTTTTTGTCCGTTTCAGAATAATTGTCTTGTTTGAAATTTTTTTTTAGGACATTATTTTTACCATTTTATCATTACTTTTTCCCCTACTTTAATTATGGACCACATACACATGGGCATTAAAGAAAATTACACATTATACCAATATTAATAATCAAGTCAATTATTTTTTATTAATCCGTGTATCAGGTCAAACAAGATAATAATTAAGGGACGGAGGGAGTAATGTTTAGAGATAATTGCAAAATGAATTAATCATGTACTAGTTTCGAAATTTCAAATTAAACCATATGTTTTTTTTTTTTGCAAATTGAACCTTCACCTAAATTTTTTTTAATTAGAACCTTCCGTTAAGTTGCTATTATCAATTGACGGAAGGATGACTTGGCCACCCATGTGGCTCTTACGTGGAAATGGCGGGGAAATAAAAACCCATAATTTATCTCTCGCCAAAATTATTCCAAAAAAAACTTGTACTATTTTAAGATTTCAAAAAAAACATTGGCTGTTAACAAATTTTCAAAAAAATGTATTTTAAAAAGAACCTTGTACAATTAATATATTTCCAAAATAAACCCTGACAAGATGTAGATTATGAGTATTTATATACCTTTCATTCACACCAAAAAAATTCAACTTCTCACAATCTATTCAATTCTATTTTTATTATTTTTCATTTTAATCATCATGAATAGAGCAGTTTGTTGCCATTGTGGAAGGATGACTATGATGCGGACATCCTGAACCGATCAAAATTTAGGAGGAAGGATCTTAGGTTGTGAAAGATATGAGGTAAGTTATATATATATATATATATATATATATATATATTTTGTGATTATTAATTTTCTAGAAAACTAACTTTATTTTAAGTTTTTGTTTATTCTTGCGCAGTCAGAACATGGTTGTGGATTTTTCCTCTGGTATGATCCTCATCAGAGAACAGTGGAAGCAGCGGAAAGTAACAATAACAAATGCCTTTGGTTTTGTTTGGTGATATCTTGCATGTTCAACTTGCTCTTCATCTTAATCATACTTGGTAAGGACTAAGCTATTGTAGTTATGAGATATTAATAAAATGGGGTTAATTTTGTGGTGTTGTTAACATCTCTATGCTTGAATGAGATGCTTCTTATTTTGATGTGTGTAACAAACCCCTTATGTATGTTATTTTGCCTAGTAGAAATGAATGGAATGTTTCTTATTTTGATTATATAATCACGTTTAACTTATTAACAAACACAAAGAGTATGTCTCTCTTTGATATATGCAATCCTCCCATAATTATCATCAACAAACACAAACACAAACACAATGTAATAGACCAATGTCAAATTTACAGGGCTGTATTCCATAATGTAATGTACAATGAGTTTAGGTTCAAAAAATTATCATAAACCACTGATATATGAATTTTGCAGGGCTGCCATAATCATCATCAGAAGTGCTGCCAAATTTACATCTCTATGTTTGACAGACCAAAAAAGCAAACAACATCAGCATCACTTTTCTCCAAAAAATATGCAAAAGGCCCTGTTTTTCATGCTTGACAGACCAAAAAACATACCCTGTATCAACAAACACAAACACTATAAATTTGAAGCAATAATTAATTAACCAATGTAACAGACTGTTTTGAAAAATAATCTTACACTTTTCTCCACACAAAAAAACACTCTGTCATTCATACACCACTTACAACCCTGTATTCCATGATTCATCCAGACAAAAAAATCATACCCAGTCATCAAAAAACACAATTTAGTCCATAAAAAAAAATGCATGATTCCCTAATATACACTAGCAACAAGCATTAATTAAGAACAAGTTACTAATCTAAACAGAGTTTAGTCATGAAGGTCAATTTGTTCTCCAGGCTTGAATCCAGAAATGGTTGACATCCTTACATTTAGCAATCTGTAAGACCTCTTAGGTGTTTGTGTTTGAGCAGCTCTTCTTGGTTGTGTTGGAGTAAGTTCTGGTTGTGTTGGAGGTGGTGGTGATATTGAAATTTGATCTCATTCTTGGTCTTCTTGTACATGTGGCTCATTCATTTGGAATGGATGTACATGTGGCACATTCACTTGGTATTCTTGTACATGTGGCTCATTCACTTGGTGTTCTTCTACTTGTAGCTCAGGTTCTTGGTCTTGCAGTTGTGGCTCATTCGCATTTGCTTCCTTGTTTTTGCATTTTCTTTTGTTATGCCCAATTTGTTTACAAATGGAGCATGTGACTGTGTCTTTCACCTTACTCTGAAGCTGACCAGGTGTACTTGGACATTTTCTTTTACTATGACCAAGTAATTTACAGTAAGAACAAGTTACTGTACCCCCTCCCTCTTCTACCTATCTTTTGAATCCCAGCAGGCATGCTATCTTGATTCTAATCAGGTTCTTTCCTCCTCAGTTTCTTAGGTCTCTCAGCCTTTTTCCTTTTATTAACTGGAAAAAGTATTGGTGGTAGCCCAAACTTTGGCCACAACTCAGGTCCATGAATGGCATCAATTGTGTTGTTGTAGGTCTTGATGTACAATTCTCTATTGTAGCAATGTGCCACAAAGTTTTCCACCTCCAAACCAGCATAACACATGGCTTAGATACCATGAGCACATAGGATTCCAGTGAGGTCCTACCTTCTACAAGAACATGTCTTCTTTTCCATGTCAACTACAAACTGTATTCCCCTACTTAAAACCTCAAATTTTGAGCTGCTTGACCATGTGGGTAAACAATGTGTTGTCTCTGTCTTGGTTTTTTCAATTATGGCATGAATCTTAGGGCATAGAAGCCCTGTATTTCTCTTCATCTTATCTCTCAAAACTTGTGTTCTTCTCATCAATATTCCTTTAATCTTCTCCAACACAGTGATGATAGGCTTATCTCTAGCTTCTAGGATTGTTGCATTAAAACTCTCACACAAGTTGTTTAGAAGAATATCATACTATGGCCATGAGCTAAAATGTGACCTAGACCACTGTTGAGGTGGCTTAGCATTAAGCCACTTAAAAGCCTCTTTATCTGTATCTTTTAAAATCTGCATGCTTTTTTCAAAGAAAGCAGGACTTGAAGCCCTTGCACAATCCCATAGTTTGTCTTTCAAAAGAAGCCCTTTGTGTAGAAGCTTGAAATTGTTATACAAATGTATCACATAAAACCTCTGCTCTGAATTTGGACACAAGATTTCAAGTGTAGGAACTAATCCCTAGAATGTCACAATTAAACAATTACTATCAAACAAAGATATTATAAACAAAATAAATTAAAACTAATAAAATAAAGTAACGTACCTTCTGTTTATCTGACATAAAAGTCCAATGGTAAGAGTTGACCATTTTGATATCCTGCTTCAACAAATCAAGGAACCACATCCATGATTGCTTGTTCACTTTCCACAACAGCATACATAAATAGATATGTACAATTATTTCCATCTATGCCCACAATAGTTAGCAATATACCCCCCCTCCCCAGGACCCTTCAAATGGCAACCATCCTGTCCAATGATATGTCTACACCCCTATAAAAAACTGTTCTTTAATGGTCCAAGGAAAATATAGAGTCTTTGAAATCTATTGGAATCATCTGTTAGCAAACTCACAGTTGAACCAGGGCTCCTTCTTTTTAGTTCCTCACAGTAATCATTCAACCTGCTATATTGCTCCTCCTCTGTACCATGGATCAGCTTAAGTGCTAATTGCTTAGCCTTGAAACACTTAGAAATTAACACTTTTGATTTGTGATCACTCAATATATCAGCTTGCAATGACCGTAATGGCATATTAGGATTGGACCTATCCAAATAAGTCTTAGCAATCCAGTTTTCTCTAACATTCTTATTAAAGAAACTCCTATAACAATTATGGATTGGATTGTAAGTCCTCACTTGAAACTGTTGTTTACCTTGAACCTTGGATATATAGACCATCCAATCACACCCTTCCTTACATACTGCCCTCACTCTATCCTTCTCACTTTTGGCATATTTGATTTGTTTCCCCTACTTAACAAAGTGTTGTGTAACAACAGCCTTAAACTCTGCAATATCACTAAATGTCATCCCAATTTTGAACCTAAGGTCAGACATATCAATATCCTTGTTAAATGCAGCAAATGTTACAAGTTTTTCCCCAGTTTCTTCATCAATTGCCCCATCTAAACTATCCAGCTCATCATCACTAGCGGGATTCTTATCATTAAAGTCTTCTCCTTCAAAATTCATGGAAAAATCAACAATCCCTTTTCCTTTGTCATTTCTATTCTTGTTCAGACCACCCCATCCAGTCTCCTTATCAACATTGGCATCAAATAAATTATCATCAACAACATTATAGTCATTGTCTAGAAATCATCATGAGGTTCAGTTAACTTATCACTCCCATCATCATCATATTCATCCCCTAAATTTACTTCCCCTGTATTTACTTGGCCCCTATCTACTTCTTTTTCTAAGTCTAAATCAAGATCTATATCAAAACCTAAATCAAGATCAAGATCAATCCATGATATATCTATGCCTTTACTAACATTAGGTTGTATAAAGTATAAACACAATTCATTATTCCTAGATACTAGACTGAGTAATTCCTTGTTATCTTTTAACTGAGTACATCCATCCCCATTACTACCATTGGTTGTTTTGTAGTAATATTCTAAGGACTCTGGATCATAACCTAAGACCTCAGCCATATCTTTCACTTCAAGTATTGACCATTCATCACTTTCACAATTATCAAAATAATTCACCTTTCCCCTAATATATTTGCCCCCACTTGAATTGACCCCCATTATGCACTTTTACAGTAAAAAAAGGACCTATTACCATCTGCAAAAGTTCAAAATAACCTTTTTAAATTAACTATACAATGTGGACCACAAACCACATGACAACAAATACACAACACACATACCAGTGGAGTGCAGAGATAGAGATGACCACATACATTATTTTTAAACACAAGAAGGACCACATCATCATTAAATATACTGATGTTAGACTAATTGTTATATACATAGAATAAAATAGGAAAGAAATTATTAAGAAAACCAATAAAAAGGAATCAGATGCTATAACACATGCAAATATATAAACATAAAAGGAATCTTCTATACACCAGAATAATACAAATTATACAAATCATAAATCATGTGGCTTAATTAAATATACAAACAGAAAATGAATTAAATATATATATATATACACCAGAATCATACAAATCTAACACCAGAATCTTGAAAACACAAAGAACATAACTTTGTTTACTTTACATAAAGGAAACAAAAGTTTACAAAAGAATATGATCAGTATAAAAAAGAAAGAAACACAAGTCAAACATAACATTAGTCAAACACCAAATATACACAAGAGTCAACAATCGACTCCAATTTAACACCAAAAACAGCGCAAGCAATAAATTATATTAAACTAGGGTTAGTGTACTTACCGTAATCAGGAGCTCCATACTCATTGAACAGTCTCAAGGAACGCATTGAATCGATTACTCTTGCTCCTAATCAACAATCTCCAAACGTAAACTTGCAATTTTGTGCTTGATTTTGAAAAGCCCTTATTCTTTCGAACTGAGGGAGGAGAGAGGAGAGATTGTAGTTCGCAATTAACCCTAATCCTCTTAGGCTAATTTGCGTACATCCCTGTTCTAAAAGACCACGTGATCGTCACGTGATTGTCATTACCCCGCCATTTCCACGTAAGAGCCACGTGGGTGACCAAGTCATCCTTTCGTCAGTTGATCTAACAGTAACTTGATGGAAGATTTTGATTAAAAAAATAGGTGAAGGTTCAATTTGTAAAAAAAAACATGGTTTAAATTGAAATCTCGAAACTAATACAGAGTTTATTTTACAATTATCTCTAATATTTATAATATAGTTAATTAATTTTGTTAGAGTGTGTCGAGTCGAACAAAACTCTTTTTAAAGGAAGGAGAGATTTTTTTTTTTCTTTCAATATTGTTAAATTTACAACTAGTTCTACAACTATGTCTTAAAAATGCACATGCACCTCACGGCTCATATGCACTTTACCTTCAAGATAAAATTGTTACTAAAATTGTAAAAATAATCGTAAACTTATCATTTTTGTTTTTTTAACATATTGTATTATTTTTTTGGCACTATTAAATGAGATGTTATTAATATGTTAATTACACCTTCTAGTCTTTCAAATAACTCACAATTGAAGAAATTGAGAAGTTAGTTACTCCTCCGTAGAGTAGTCTACCTAATAAAGAAGAGAGAATAGCTTGGAAAGGACTTTTCTTGGATGGTTATGAGGTTGATATTGAATTGAAGGAAGGGGATTTGGCTGATTTTTTGCCTTGGGCCAATAGGGGTGAAGCAATTGATTGGACAAGGCTATTATTGGGAATGTAGTTGTAAGAGGCCAAAATGGGATTGTAAAATCAATTATTCAATGAGATGGAGACTTGTTTGGGGAGGGGGGATATTTTGTGATGTACACCTCAACTACCACTGTTTTTTGTGTTGTCATGGTTATGGTTCTTCCTTATAAAGATTTGAAAATCATACCCTCTCTCACCTTCCTTCCACTCCTTTCTATGGCCTTTAACACTTCAACATCAATTCTTTTTAACACTTCAACATCAATTCTCTCTCTCTCTCTCTCTCTCTCTCACCAACATGTACACCCCACTATCAAAGATATGGAATTATCAATGGCAATGACAAAGTTAAAAATTAATTTTAAGAAAGACAAAATTATCTAAAAAATTAAAATTATACGATAGTTTCTAAACTTAGCTTAAATGAGTTTCAAAATTATAGAATAAATTTTTTTTTGTTGAAATAAAGGAAGTCTAATTAAAATAAAACGAGGGATCATTGGGAGCATTCCTCTTAAAAAATCCCAATGGAAAATTCTTAGCCGATTCTTAAATAGGACAAGAACGAGCGATAATTGGGAGCCATTCTCGTAATAATTTCTCCCTCCTAAATTCTTAAATGGGAACAAATAAGAATTTGGCTAAGAAGCACCGATCGGCATCTCCAAGGCAGGCGGTGAGCAGCACCGCATACCATCTCTGTGCCGTGTACTCACGCTCGTCAACTCGCGTGAAGAAGTCTCCCACGCACCTCTGCCCCACTCTGCCACTATCCCTTCTTTCTGTTCTTTTTTGTTTTTTTGGTTTTTATTCCTCATTTCTTTTTTAGTCTTCCCGAATTACTATTAAAGATGTCATTTTTTTGTTTTTTTCTTCTAAGAACTAGCCATTTAATGAAAATTATGAATTAATTTTTTTGTTTAATTAATTAAAATTATAAATAGATTACAAAACATTTGAATATGCAATATATTAATTAAATCAAAATAAATCTATTTGTTTGAAAATTATAAAAATAAAAAGTAGTGTAATTAAAGTGGATGATTTGGTAGTAGGACTCATGTAAGAATGGTGGAAGAATGAAAACCATTGGTAAGTTAAATTTTTAGAGTGAAAATTTCTTAAAATGAGGAGGTGGCAGTGAGACCCAGCTAAGAATTTGGTAGAGCTGTCAAAACGGGTTGGTGGGACAGGTTGACCTGTAACCCGCCACCAGGCAGGACGGGCGGGCTGACCCGCCAAAATAGAGGGACTGCAAATACTCTACCCAACCCAATTCACCTTGGGTTACGGGTTACAACGGGCCAACCCGCCAAAAAAGTGTGATTTTAAAAAATATTTAATATCTAACCAATTAAAGCAAAAAAAAAAAAATCATAAGAATCACGACTATTCTTCATTTCATTAGTACAAAAACCAAGAAAGAATTTAACAAATTAAAGTTAAACATAATATGGTGAAATATAATTACATTTCTTAAAACTCAAACTAAATCCATACAACATAAACAATGAGATTCAAAAAAGAAACAACATAAAAGTGAAAAAAATTGGGCAAAGTTTGAGCCGGTCCCTTTTAGACAATTTTCAATAGATAAAGTCTACTATAATTGTTTTCAACCGAAAAATGATATTTTTTTTGCGAAATGTCATCTGTGCCCTTTAAAAACACGGAACAAGTGTACGCTATGCATCGCAAACACAAAAAATGATGCATCACAACACAACACGATGCACATAAAAACACAGAAGCCCACGTTGTGTCGCAAAACAAAGACGATGAACAAATTACCTTTTTCACTTGCGATGCACTAAAAAGTTGTGCATCGCACTAGAAAAACAAACTACTTAAAACCCTCTTCACTTCAAAACACATAGCAAAAAAGAACCCCTCTTCATTTCAAACAAAGCAAAAATACTTAAACCCCTCGAGAAATTTTGCAAAAACTTTTGAAAAACATTATGAGATTCTATTGGTTATATTCCAAATAGTTGTTGCATCGTCATCCAGAGACGTCCTCAACCTCCAACAAGTTTGTAGGATGTTTTACGATGCCTGAATATCAGGTTAGTAATGATGATTATATTTTAGGGTTTTAAAAAACAGAGCAAAAATGTCCTGAATAGCGTTAGTACCAACAGCATCCATCCGTTGCATAAACATTTTTTCAACAAATCAATAGGTTGTGTAACATCTACTGCTACTTACGATTGGTCAGTAGAGTCATATTTGAGTTCCAAGAAGCACTCACACATATCTTTTAACAAAATCTTCACAAAAAAGTTTGGATCCAGAATTTTATATGATTTCAGGTACGTAATACATTTTATAAATATACTTTTTGTTTAACACTTCCTGAATAGAGTGAAATATTTATACAAACATTACATTTTTCGTATTATTCCTCTCTTTTTATGAATCTGTGCTAATAAACATTGTGTAATTTCTATCTTTTTTGAAATTACGTTTACGATGCATACTTTTTGTGCATCGCGATGCACAAAGTTGTACTATAAAAAGTACTATTTTTGTGCATTGTGATGCACAATCTTTATTTTCGATGCACAACTTTTTAAACTTCATATTCAATTCCTCTGTTTTAATCTCAATAATATTTTTTTCAGGTACGCGAGGTGCACTCGATCTGTGTCTATAGGTTTGCAAACAAATTACTTTTCATTCTGCTTGTTTTGTGGACCTTGTTTACGCCAATTTTAATTTCACATTTGTGTTGATGGCTTTTCCAGTTTCGCCTGCTTACTACGCACATTTGGCGGGCTCGCTACTACATTAAGGGCGATGCATCTGAGACCGATTCCTCAGATGAGGGAGAGAAATGCAGTTGTTCGTTCGTTTTCAAGGATCAGGTATAATGTGAAGGATGTCATGTTCTATTGCTAAGTAGAAAGCTTGATCCGACTTTGGTGTTGGTTGTATATTAAGATAGTTTTTTTCAAACAGTTTAATCGTTAGCTCCGTGGTCGATAGTAGTAGTGTTAAATCTTTTTGTCACATGTCCCATGGCTCATGTTGAGGGAATGCACTCCTTTGAGTAGTATTAGAGAGCTCATTCGACGACATCCGGTTTTCTTATTCCATACCACCAAAATCATACCATAAATTGTCAATTGTGTCGTACGAATTGCATTCTTGATAACTTTTGTAATAACAATAGGAATTAATAAAAATTATAATTATTATAGTTAACGATAAATAAAAAAACACTTCACGATGCACATATTATACTGAAGATTTAAATAATTTTTTGGTCCTTTGACTTTGACCAAATTTTTTGTTTGGTCTTATTATTTTAAAACATATTCATATGGTCCTATATCTTGCATTTTAAAACCTATTCATATTAATGGTGTTTTCTTGTTGATTTTTGTTAGATTTAGGTTCTGGGTACCTCAATTCATCCTCGCATTTGTGAGTTTCAAGAACAAAGACGCAGTAAGGGGTACTTTGGGCATTTTGAAATGTAATAGATGGAGATTCTAACGTTAACGGGGGAAGGGAGAATCTAACAAGAAAATACAAGATGTAGGACCATATGAATAGGTTTTAAAATGATATGACTAAACAAAAAATTGAGTCACAGTCAAGGGACCAAAAAATTATTTAAATCTATACTGAAATAATACTGTTATACTTGACGATGCACATTTTTTAACACAAACGATACTGAAATAGCATTGTTATAATTGCGATGCACAAAATTACATTGACGATGCACATTCTTGACACAAATTATACTGAAATAGTACTGTTATAATTGACGATGTACAAAATTATTCTTGACGATGGACATTTTCTTAACACAAATTATACTGAAATAACAATGTTATAATTGACGATGCACATTTCTTAACACAAATTATACTAAAATAATACTGTTATAATTGACGATGCACAAAATTATTATTAACGATACACATTTTTTAACACAAATTCACAAAATTACATTGACGATATGCACATATCTTAACATAAAATCATAAAATATATTGACGATGCACAAATCATACACATGACGATGCACAATTTACACTTAAAAACGTCATTTGTTGTTGTGGGGGAAGTTTTGGAACAAATAGTTAATTTATCACTTAAAATGGACTTAAGCGGTTGAAAACAATTATAGTGGACTTAAGTGGTTGAAAATAATTAGAGTGGACTTAAGCGGTTCTAAATTGTCTAAAAGGGAGCGGCCTGCAATTTTTTCAACAAAATTAAATTGGGTGAATTACAGGCCGGTCATTTTTTAAACATTTGTAATCGCTCTAGGCCACTCATCTTTTTTAAAAATTGGAAAAAGACATTTTTGGGACGAAAAGACGATTATGTCATTAATGAAAGAAAAACACGCGCGCATCAGTAACCCAAGGCATCGCGATAAGTAATCCAAGGCATCGCGTGAGTTAATCATCGTGATGAGCAACCAAGGCATCGCGATGAGCAACCAAGGCATCGCGATGAGCAACCAAGGTATCGCGATGAGCAACCAAAACCTCGCGATGAGCAACCAAGGCATCGCGATGCACCACTTTTGCAAATTGAGGCATCGTGATGCAATAATTGGTGCATCGTGATCATCGCAGCGCACCTTAGGGATCAATAAGTGCACGCCTTAGCGAGTAGGGGGGCCAATTGAAAAAATTGAATTGTCGTTGCTCGCTAAGGCGAGCTGTTGCTCAAGCCATCCATTTCAGTTTATTCACAGAGACAAAAGGCGATGCTTCACTTTGTGTATCGCGATGCTCCACTTTGTGCATCTCGATGCTCCGTTTGAATTTCAACCGCTGAAGGGGACTTGATTTTCGTTTACCTTTCGGGGGCGTTACCCCCGAACCCCCACTAGGGACGCTGTCCCCTCGACCCCTGCAACCTGACCGGGCATGTCTATCCCTGTTGCGTTGCCCAGCATACTGTGTTGTCCAGTATTTAAATTGTCTAACATGTGTTGTTAATGAAATTGAAAATATTTCTCCATATCTGTCCTGTTCGTCCACCCTTTTTTCATTGGGTTGGTTTTTCTAACTTTCACTTGCAAACAACCTTTGTTGACATCTCATTCAAAGGTTTCTTTTCAAATTCCTCTCCCAAATTGGGCATTTCACTCAAAGGTTTTTATATTTCTTAGATTTAAATGCTATGAAGCTTTCAAGCGTGGGAGCTGGGCTGTGAAACTCTTGAATCTTCATCATCAAAGAAACGGGGGCATTTTAAGAAGAAAATTCTCAAAGTGTCTTTTTCTGGTTTTAAAAAAAATGGTGGACTGGAGAGAATAAAAACTTTTCAAAGTGTACCGTCCAGTAATTTCTTGAATTAAATTGGCTGGTTAGCCCGCGCCCAACTCGCTTCAGCCCATGACCCGCACAGTCCCAATACGTTTGACTCGCTCCTAAATAGAATTGAATTTCATCAACCTAACCCACCTTTTTTAGGTGGCGGGACGGGCTAGCATGGCGGGTTAAGCCAATTTTAATAACTCTAGAATTGGGTAAAAAATATTTAGCATAGGAGATGCTCTTAATTAACATTATGTATATATAGACTTATTGATGAGTCAGTATGTAATAGGGCTCTTATATCTAGGTACTTTTTAGGATTTACTCCCACCGTTCTATCCAAAGAGTCTACATTTGAAAAGTTTAATTACTAAGTACTCCTTTCGTCCCTAAATTATTGTTTTCCTTTCCTTTTTTGTCCGTCCCTAAATAATTATTTTGTTTGAAACTTTCCTTTTTAATACATAACTTTTATCATTTTACCCTTACTTTTTCTTCCTACTTTAATTATGGACCACCTGTACATGGGCATTAAAGGAAGCAACACTATACCAATATTAATAATCAATTCAATTATTTTTTCTTAATCTGTGTGCCGGGTCAAACAAGACAATAATTTAGGGACGAATGAAGTAATATATTAGTGTCATTAGAGTTGGTTATAATTACAAAAATTCTTAACCACAACCAAGATCATTGCGACACAAGTAGAGGGTAAAGATGAAAGATTATGAAAATTATAAGCATAATTTTTAAAAAATAAACTCTTTAAGTGGTACATCTCAAAATAATATAGTGGACTGTTTATCTTAAACAGAGAGACTAATTAAGAAGATGTAGTTTAGTGGTTAATTGGTTATTGATCGGGCGCATGGGTTTGGACAAGAAAATTTTAAATGGTCGTGAATTAGAAAGTGGCATATCTTTATGGTGCATCATGAAAGCACCTCCAGTGCTATCATTTAGTTAAAATCTCTTTTATATGTGACAAAAAATTTAAAAGATAGAGAGTCCTCTTTTTAAATGTGTTTCAATGCAAAAAAAAAAAATTTAAAACATTATTTCAGACGTGACATTATTTTATAATTAATTATAAAAAGTAAAAACTAAAAATTACTCCTAATTGACAGTAAAAAATAAAAATAAAAACTGACGGTAAATGACGTGGATGAAAAGAGATCCTCTAGATGACCCTCTTGAAATAGAGGATCACGTAGAGAAGATGTCTTCCCAACTAAATGACATCTCATCTCCATATCAGGAAATGAGCTTCTCCAATGCAACCATCTATCTAGTATAAAATGCTAGACACATAGAAAATATAGATTTTCCCAAAAAAATCTTTTTCAATGCAAAACTCTTATGCTGAGGTGAAGATGATGTGACATTTAGTTGGGAAGACATCCTTTACTTGATCCTCTACTTCTAGAGGGTCAGCTAGAGGATGTCTTTTCATCAACATCATTTATCGTTAGTTTTTATTTTTATTTTTTACCGTCAATCAGTTACAGTATGAGTAATTTTTATTTTTTATTATTTATAATTAATTATAAAACAATGTCATGTCTGAAAGAATGTTTTAAAAGAAGTCTTTCTGAAAGAATGTTTTAAAAGAAGTCTTACATTGGAGCACGTTTAGAAAGATGACTTTCTACCCATTTAATTTTTTTACCACATACGAAAGAGGTCTTATTGTTTAACCATGTCACATAGTAAAAATTAGATGATAGCATTGGAGATGCTCTAAAAGGTTTGCATTGGAGAAGATTTTTTTAGGAGAAATATATCTTTCTTATGTATTTAGAATTTTTACTAGATAGATGATTGCATTGGAGAACCAATAGCGAAATACTAAACTGCCAAAGTAATTTAAAAATAGAGATTCACTTTATGCCACTTCAACGCAATAGTACGCCGCTATTGATCGTGATGCACCACGTAATTATGTCACGTATTATTGTGAGACAATGAAATATCTTCTCGAGCTTAGAGCATGATATAATGGTATCTTAATTAACCAATCTCGATCAGAAACATATGCACCTAAGTTTTCTTCGGGACAGTGAGCTACACCACATGGAGAGTTAATGCTTGAACTTGTGCAACCTGCCTATCAAATCTTACATAGACGACACATAGTGGGGGTTTCAATCTTGATGTCTATATAGAGCCTTTAGGCCTTATCTATTAAGGAAGCTTGCACCTCTATATCCTCCACTGATCAACAAACCCCAAGACTAAGTCAATTCTAACATTGACACGAACAAATCCTAAATATTATACCTATTCAATAGTACAAATTCTGAAGTTCTCTGAAGGTCTGTTTGAAAACTCCAATGTCATAGCTTGCATTTAGAATTGGAAGAACAATTGTGAAACTAAAATTGTTGATCAAATTTCAATTTTAAAGCTTGTCATTAAGTATTAAAACATAACCTAAGTCTTGACTCTGAATACTAGATCATTAATTTCAAACTTCGTAGTATAAAATTTCTCGCTTCCCAAAAGCACCCCCAGAGAAGAAGAAATGGTGACTACAAGTTGTCTAGTAAGGGACTCTCTAACACTATAAGAGGTGATAGAGGTTGAAGAACTAGCTCAAAGTAAATTGTACGAACAATGGATGTCGAAAACTCGAAATTAACTCGAATAATTTCTTCCAAGGAACAAGATAACCACTAAACATCAAGTAGATATTGAGTGCAACGGTAATACCACGTCATTGAGATCACATTCACCTAACAAAATTATTGATTTGTTATTATTTTTTTATTTAATTACATTCACCTAACAAAATTATTGATTTGTTATTATTTTTTTATTATTAAATATTGATATCACGGTTACGCTCGATATTTTTTCAAAAACTATAGTAAATCATATTCTTTAGATGGTAAAAGAGAATATATCTTATACTAAAAGTTAGGTATAATATTCCCCATACAACCAACCATGTTTACCTTGGTTCAGTTGGAAATCACCATCTATTTTTTGACACAAAAGGTTACTAGTTCTCTTTCAAAAATCCGACAACGTATACAGGAAATGTAAAGCAAAATTTAATTAACCTAATTTGATGTTTTATCGTCCACTAACCAGCAGCTTAACGAATCTCTGGATATGAAATTTCAAACACTGAGCAAGCTCAGGCTCGGAGACTCCACCACCTTGGCACACGTTATTCAAACCTACGCACATACCAGACATATACACAAAGGCAAACAGCTCCACGCGCAGCTAATATGCGGCGGCTACCCACTATGCACCTTCCTCACTAACCACCTCTTGTCGATGTACGCCAAATGCGGCCAGCCCAGCTACGCACTCCACCTGTTCGATACAATGGCTGAAAGAAATTTGATTTCTTGGACAGCGATGATTTCTGGGTATTCACAAAATTTGGAGTTCACGAAAGCCATAACCACCTTTTGCGAAATGAGAGGTTCCGGTGAGGTACCAAACCAGTTTGCATTTTCTAGTGTCATTCAAGTTTGCACGTCTATCCGGTCGATTGGGTTGGGAAGGCAAATGCATTGTCTTGCATTGAAAAGTTGGTTCAATCGTGAATTGTTTGTGGGTAGTAACTTGGCTGATTTGTATTCAAAGTGTGGGTCGATGGTGGAGGCTTGTATGGTGTTTGAGGAGATGGCATTTAAGGACGAGGTGTCGTGGACCGCCATGATTGATGGGTATGCGAAAAATGGTGATTTTGAACAAGCACTGATAGCTTTTAAGAAGATGTTGCGTGAAGGTATTGTAGTTGATCAACATGTGCTTTGTAGTACTTTGTATGCTTGTGGAGCTTTAAAGGTTTACAATTTTGGAAAGTGTCTTCATTTGTTCGTTGTAAAGTTGGGTTTTGAATTGCATGTCTCTGTGGGCAATGCGCTTACCAATATGTATTGTAAATTGGGGGACATGGAAAGTGGTACGAGGGTGTTTCAGGTTGACTCTGGGGGTAGAAATATTGTTTCTTATACTTCTTTGATTGATGGGTTTGTTGAGGCTGATCAAATTGAGAAGGCTTTGAGTGTTTTCATTGAGTCAAAGAGGCAGGGGATTGAGCCTAACGAGTTTACTTTTTCTAGCTTGGTTAAGGCTTGTGCTAATCACGCTGCACTCGAGCAAGGGACTCAACTTCATGCCCAAGTGCTTAAGGTAAATATTGATCAAGATCCATTTGTTTCTTCTACACTTGTTGATATGTATGGGAAATGCGGTTTGCTTGATTATTCCATCCAAGCGTTCGAGAAGATTGGTAGACCAAATGACGTTGCGTGGAATTCATTGGTCGGTGTGTTTGCTCAGCATGGTTTGGGGAAAGATGCGATGAAAGTTTTTGATAGGATGATTATTCATGCAATCAAACCAACTGCAGTAACATTTGTCAATCTTTTAACTGGATGTAGCCATGCAGGTCTGGTGGACGAGGGACTAGATTACTTCAACTCCATGGAGAAGATCTACGGCGTAACTCCTAGATCAGAGCATTACTCTTGTGTCATTGATTTGCTTGGCCGAGCTGGAAAGCTTAAAGAAGCAGAAGAATTCATTAATGACATGCCATTTGAGCCAAATGCTTATGCTTGGTGTTCTCTTCTTGCGGCTTGCAGAATGTATGGTGACAAAGAGAGGGGAGAGCTTGCAGCACGACATTTGAAGAGGATTGAACCTGAAAATAGCGGAGCTCATGTTTTGCTTTCTAATATATATGCAAAAGAACGACAATGGGATGGTGTTAGGAATGTTAGGAAAATGATGAAGGATGGTAATGTGAAGAAGTTGCCTGGTTATAGTTGGGTGGATATTGGCAACAAAACTCATGTGTTTGGGGCCGAAGATTGGTCTCATCCACAAAAGAGAGAAATCGATGCAAAGCTTGATAGGCTACTGGATGAGATAAAAGAAGCTGGATATGTTCCCGACACTGGTTCTATTCCACTTGATGTGGATGATAATGTGAAAGTGAAGCTTCTTCATCGTCATAGTGAGAGGATAGCCATCGCATTCGCTCTTATAAGCATGCCACTTGGGAAGCCAATCATTGTGAAGAAAAATATTAGAGTTTGTGTAGATTGCCATTCTGCAATTAAGTTTATCACTAAAGTTGTGGGGAGAAAAATTATTCTCAGAGATAATAGTCGATATCACCATTTTGCGGATGGATCATGTTCCTGTGGAGATTACTGGTAAGCACTCGAGTCTTGAATACACCTGTGGATTCAAATTCAATCCAACAATTGCTGAAGATATAATCAGGTGTATTCAAACTCAAGCCCACATTGCTGAAGATAATCATGATTACTGAATGTGTTACACCTGCTAGAGTCTTGCCGATATCCTGCTATGCCAATTGCCAACATTTGAGGTTGGCATTGTACAATTGATGAGGAAGAGCATTTTCTAACAACATTGGTCCTTGCCTATTTTCTCTTGTTATAAATGGGGGGTGAGTGAGATAGCTGCTATGATGTAGCAAATTGGGGTGATGGTTCTCGTTGAACAAGAGACTTTATTATCATCAGGATGTGGCTACTCACTCTATAGCATCGAAGACTTTGGCACAAGGCATGCGTGCAGATAAGTTGGTGAGAAGGAGCTGGTTCCATGCTCTTGATTCGACTAATTTTGGACAACTCTTGAGCAATGATGGGAAGATTAAATCCAGGGTGTGTGTGTGTGTGTAGGTTTGTGATTAACACCAGGATAATACTAATAACTGTCTTAACATAAGATTTTCAAAAGTGAACCTAACTCTTAGGCATATTTGAACACAGAATTTGGAAGAAAAATCCATGGTGTGTGTGTTCTCCCAGAATCAATACTGAGAGCAGCAATTACAACCTAAATTTCTACAGACTTGTTCGTTACTTTCTCTTGTTTATCATTTCAGCCTCCCCCCTGTAAAGTTGTAAACCAAGTAGCAGCATTGTGGATTCGATTGAAGAAACATGTTCAAGTTCCAGCAGCTCTCTAATGATGATATTTTACTACAAATAAGCTCCTATAAGGAGGCCCCTTGATCCAGATCGGGGTATGTATCGCTATGTCTATGATGATTTGGGTGTCAATAAGAATCTGGGGAGACTAAGAATAAAGTCGATGGTTCTCGTAACATGGCAGCAGTTTGTGAAATACAATTAGAGACGGGCAATTTCGCAATCCTAGATCCATTCCAGTAGCCTAACTATGATATGGATAGGATGCATTGTTTCCCATTTGGTAGTCCAAGCAGCACATCGGCAGGTACGCACATATTGATGCAGCTCAAGCAGGGTTACACATGATGAAGTCGCACCAGCTTTAAGATTTTCAAGTACGATCCACATTGAAGAGAACGAGTTGCAACCAAATAGAAGAATACTATTGTCGAATGCAGAAAAATCACGATATAAGAAAAGATAGACGCAACGCAAGGGTTACAACAACATGACACTGACAACCCCCCTTTTCCCAGTATATTTCTTGGAAAAATTATACGAATGCAAACTCAATATCCTCGTAACACCCACTTCACTACGATTCTCTGATTGCTTCTTCCCTACAATTCTCTTCAGCATTAAGTTTATACTCCCTCTGTCCCGGATAAACGTTTCTAGTGGATAAAACACAGGAATTAAGAAACATAATTAATGATGTGCTCATTGTGCTGTAAAATGTGTTCTGATCATAATACCTATGAACATTAATTGAGTTCAACAATTTTAAATAATTGAGTCTCTTTGAGATGTATTATATTAAATGAAGCTTTAAGGATATATTAGGAAGAATAGTAGAGAATAGGTAAATAAAAAATCTTTAGGAACATTAGTTGGGACATCCCAAAATAGAAAGTAGGAACATTTATCAGGGACGGAGGGAGTATATGTTTATCACCCTCAAGTTCAAGTCTCCCAAGTTCATACATGAGGTTGCCATTTGTTCCATTAATGACATGACCAAACACCACTATTGTGTTCCTTCATGACCCTAACCAAACAGTGTTGTGTTCCTTCAACCTCTGCTGAACAACGTATTGTGATATTTACATTTTTTGTTTAATCGATTTAACTAAAAAATTTCTTATGAGCAGAAAAAGTATATGAGAGGAAAAGACCAAAAAGTATTTATTTATTCTTTCTAAATTCATAACGCAGCTGCACTGTGGAACAATGTGTTTTCTGAAACTACATGGAAGATTACGGCGGGGAAGAAAGGGTTGAGGAAAGTGTTCATTGAGAGAGAGACTCTATGAGAAGAGAACTGATGAAGCAAAACCCTTCTTGATGCGAAACACAATAAAATTTCTTATGTGCTGAAAGGGTTGAGGATATTATTTATTTTATTTCACGAAGGATATTATGTATTTTATTTCACTTTAGATATTATGCATTTTAAGTTTGTTTATATATGAATTGATGTTATGTTGAAAACGCTTATTTAAATGTAACATTAATGTTATGAATGACTTTAGTTATGTATTTATTGGTTTGTTTAAATGTATGGATTGTTTGGGTTCACGTGAAAGTCCTAAATTGAAAACACACATATGATCAAGGTGAGAGTTTTTGTTCGGTGATGGAACATCATAGCAGTAGTGTTTGGCTAGGGCTAAAGGAACACCACAGTGGTATTCGGCCAGAGCTGGTGGAACCACAGCAGTGTTCGGCCAGCGGCCAGAGCTGGTGGAATACCACAGTAGTGTTCAGCCAAGCGAACACTGACCGAACACTGCTGTGGTGTTCCACCAGCTCTGACCAAACACCACTGTGGTGTTCCTTCAGCCCTAGCCGAACACCACTGTGGTGTTTCTTCGGTCCTAACCGAACACCACTATGGTGTTCCTTCGGTCCCAACCGAACACTACCGTCCAACTGCTCGCATTTTGTGCGAAAAAGACATGAAAAATAGATTTTTAAGCTTGAAATAAGTAAAGATACTACATTCAGTGTCCCCTTCACTTCTTTATACTCAATGATTGATTCTTGAAACAATATGGATGTTGAAAACTTTAATTTTGGAGAAGGAGCTGGAAACAGTTGAGCAGATGGAAAGAGGTTGTAGAAGTTAGATGGTGTATTAAAAAAATATTGGTGGTGTATTTAGTTAGATGGTGTATTAAATAAAATTGGTGGTGTATTTAGAGATGTTGTGGATGTCATAACATAGTAGTGGGTGTATTTAATAGGGATAAGGGTATTAGTGTCTTTTTTTATATAATGACATTTTTATAAATAAATTTGGGAGGGTGTATTTAGAAAGAGTGGGGGTGTTAATAGCCCCCCACTCTATATATATATATATATATATATATATATATATATATATATATATACACACACCTTACACCTTTCTTCTCAGTTTCCTTTGTCTTTTGCATCGGTTCCCAGATTTTTTTTTTTTTTCCAGTCAAATTATTTCAGTTGCTTCCCTCTCAATACATTCATCGTCCACCGTACCAGGAATCTTTGCTTCCTCTTCCCTTAATGATTTTTCCTTTCCCGTTTTCCTTTATGATTGAATTCTTCGCCCTTCGCATTTCCCTTTCTTTTGTCCCTAACCTCATCACTAATCCTCGAAAATTTTTTCCAAACACCGTCTTTCTATCCTCCCCAAGTAAATTCAATCCACCGGTAGCGTTGCTAACTTTCTGTGGGGTTTTTTTTTTTTTTATTTGGTGATGAAAAAGAACAAATTAAGAGAAAGTTGTATACTGTACAAACCAACATGGCTGGGTAAGCCAAATTCAAACTATAGCTTGCTCTATTAAATCCCTAACTTATTCCAGCAATATGGACGGAGATATAGTCTTTTGACTTTGCAACAGGTGTCTAACATTTTATCAGGTAACCTGGACACACAATGCTCTCAACCATTCAAGCTAGCATTCCGAAAAATCCAGCTATCTACAAATGCGTATACTTTGCTTGGCTGAAACATATGAAGATGATTTAAGCTCTTGGATAGCGTGAGCGCCCTTTCCTCTGCAGAAACTTTGGGATTTCAACGTGGTGACCTTCACTGGAGATGTCTTCTGGTCCTCGCGGACCTGGCAGTGGGGTTTGGGTCACCTCCCTTCCATCGCTTCCATCTGGGTGTCTGATTCCAGTGGCTATTATAGTTATACTGACCTGTGATTACAAAAATGAATGGGAAGTGGTCAGTTCGAGTTTTTAGTTACATGAGCCCTGTTATTATAATTTATTTAAATCGCTATGCTGCTTCAGATTATGTTGTTTACTTCTCTTTTAATATTAAAGATGGAAAAGCATATTGCAAAAGAGCCACAGGACCAAAGGTCAAGTCAACCAATTTATACACGAGCTAAAACTTTAATAGTATTCGCAGAAACTGATAGCCAAAGCACTGAGAGTGTTTGAATAGGAGGTGAGACCTAAAGGACATCAAGGAACCTATACATCTGTCTAGACTCCATTAATTACAGACAAACAAAACTTTGTGCGTCAATAGGAAATCCTGCTTTGAAGAACATGTATTCCTCTCTCTCTCCGCACAACGTGTTGACTGGGAGCAAATACATGTTCTCCACACTTGTTGCCCTGTGTATCATTGGACATAACAGATTACTAGGATGGACAAACCCACTTCACAACCCAAATAACCGATGACTTGGGACATTCAACACTCTCCAAAGACCCCACTAGGTGATCTACACTCAGCTTGGGAATGTCACCCAAAGTAGTGACAACATTCAACTCACCGAAGAGTCATCCACAGTTTTAAGTAACAAACCAACTGAAGTCTACTTGAAGTACCCCCAAAAGGGGATACAAAGTAACTCCCCGCAGTAAATTGAAAAGGAAAATAGTAAGCTCTCCGTATAGAACCTGCACAGATCATTGTCAAGAAGCATCCAACGGGCTTCCCATGGAATACAAATACTCCATTTTCCAATATGGATCCACTGGATTACTGATTGGAGGCTTAGATCAGGAGTACATCACCTTCAACCTCACTAAGGATGTGTAAACCTTTGCTTTGACAAGGTGATGAGGATCAAAGATATTGGAAGCCAAGTATGTGAGGCATTGAATGCTCAGGAGCGCGTTTGTGGGCCTGATTAGTTATTTCCTATTACGGGACCTTTTTTTTTTCGGTGTGATAGAAAAAGAAGATTCATAGATAGGGAAAAACAGAAGTGGATAAGGAATCCATTATTACAACCAGAATGAGAAGACACTCCCAACAAGAAACAAAAACAAGCCTCCCAATTGCGGACAAGCTCTAAGCAAGACGCTCTTATGGAAACTACCAAGACCATAACCAAACCAACTCAGGATTCTCCTAACGAAACTAAAGACCCGACATCACCCCTCCTACAAGGTCGCAGCTCTCCATAATTAACAGATCTCTGCCCCCTCTGTCTCTTACAGTTGGAGAGTGACACACTCACTCTCATAGACTCCACCGACGCACTCACCAACCTGATCCTCATTTGAGAAGGACACGACCAGGATCTCTAGTATATATTCCCCTCCCCAAGTTGCTCAATGGATATAACGTGGAACAGCGCAAGAACCAGCACTTCTCGGAATGGGAAGGATGCCTTTCAAATTTGAGAAACAGACCACTGGAGACTCAGCTGTTAGCCCTGGACTTTGGTGCTATTTATTTTACTATTGGATACTTTTATTATTGATAGAATAATGTTTCCTTGAGCAATTAACCCTAAGTCTCTTAGATAATAGAAAAGTTAGAGATGAGTATTGTATACTCCCTCCATTCCACCCAAAGAGTTCACGTTTGAAAAGTCTAATAATTAAGGGATATATAAATATCATTAGAGTTGGTCATAATTACAAAAATAGTTAAGCACAACCAAAATGCTTACAACACAAGAGAAGGGTAACGATGAAATGTTATGAAAATTGTAAGTATTAATTTTTGAAAGTGGACTCTTTAAATGAAACATTCCAAAATAGAATAGTGGACTCTGTACCTGGAACGGAGGGAGTATCAAATATTGCTCTGTACTTTATCCTAAATGAAGATTGGTTTTCTCCCTCCAACCTCTAGGAAGCCTGGTTTTTTTTGTTCCTCTTTCCCCTAAGCCTATATATAAGCGGCATTCAGAAACCACTTTTGTCTCTATAGTATTTCATAAATTAAAAACAGAAACAAATATCTATTTCTAGTCATTTCTATTTATTATCTATACTAAACAAAATAACAGAAATGTGTTTGATAATCATATTTTTCAAATTTTTGTACCTCGTACTATTTATCTTCTTTCTTTATCTTTCTATTCCCAATTTCTTCCCAATATTTGAAATCTCATAGTTTTAAGGAACAAAAACTTATTCCAGAGAAGACGAACACCCAAGGCTTATTCCCGCAAATTCATTGTTAAGAATTAATTGTAACCTACCAATCAGGTTCAGTGGTCCTAATTTGAAAGATCTATTTCACATGATTTGGTTCGGTCGAGCCATAATCATGAGCTGGTGAATAAGCCCATGGATTCATTGTTATGCAAAGGTCGCTGTCAAAACTAGGCTCCAGTGTTTACAAATAGGTAAGAGAGAAAGATGGAGAGGAATATGGAGCGGAACCCACCAGAAAAAGAAAGAATATGAAACAGCTTGTTGCTCCAAAACTATTACAAATAAATTATCATCCAGGGTTTCAATGTCTCTTTTCTCTCGACTAGGTGAAATGCTTGGGTCTGTTTTTAGCAGATTCAAGACCAAGACACATTGATCCACGAGAGCCATGGGCTGCGACTGCGACCCACCTCCAGCAAAAAGCCTAAATTACTAAAATACTCTTAATCAAAACGTAGAGAAGTTCATCAAAGTTCCCAATCATGTTCTAAGTTAAACCAATCATAAACTAGGGTTGTACTAAGACTAGAGGATATCAAAGACAAAGCCATTCGGGGCATGCTGTGAAGTAAATACTCAATGCCCAGATATGTTCCTCTTTGGACTTGCTTTTCCTTTAACTTTTCAAGGGCTGCATCCCAGCAAACTGGAAAAGTACCAAATACCCTTGACTAAAACCGAAAAAAAAAAAAAGGGAAAAAAAATGAAACTGTCATAATCTAGCATATATGCTATAATAAGACTATTAATAAAATAAATTGACTGCTCCGCCTTGAACTCAAGCAAATTATGAATCCTCTTGCGCACTTGAGTTTACTTTTCCATGATCCTTTTATGGACTGTATCAGAGAGAGGGGGGTGGGGGGTAAAGAGGGAAGTAGAGAGATAAACCTAGAGTTTGACAGCCACGATGATCGAGCTCTCCAGCATGAAGGCGGTGACGGTTAAGGGGGAAGAAGGCAATGAGTTTTATGCACGTGAGGGTAGGGGGGAAGAATGAGCTTGAAATGTTGTGCTTAATTCCACAATCCAACCTCATTAATCCCCCGCCTTCCATGTTTCCAACTAGAAATATAACTCACATTCTGAAAACATCTTTCTTTGTTCCTTGAAATGGGGTCCTAAACAAGAAATATTTCATCTTCATTTTAGAAATAAAAGGTTGCCAAACATGTACCTATTCTTTCTTTAAGACGGAAATGAAAAGTAAAAACTAAAAAATAAGGAGCGAAATGGTTAACAATCAATTCCATAGTCTCCTACAGTTATCCCAAGATTACCAAATTCTAAGTATATTGAATTTATCGTAATGTTTAGTCTGCAGGTCTCCTCAATAAAGCAACCAAATGGTTGACATAAACTGATGTGAATTTCATCAGCGAAGAAAGGCAGTAAATCATAATATTAGAAATTGTAATGGTTTGTTCAGCTCGTGGTTCTGTGGATCATAACTTACTTGCTTCTCCATTGACTGGTCTACAACAGTTCCAAAAATTATGTTAGCACTAGGATCCACGAGAGATTTTATGACATCGGCTGCATCACTTACCTGCAAAGTCCAATTCGAGAATAGGGAAGTATGAGAAAAGACATTTAAAAATCAGATAGATTATATGAAGAAGTAAAACCATATCAAATTTAGATGATAGCATTACCCAAAAAGTCCTGGAATATTTAAAATTTCCAAATTATTACTATTCTAAAAAAAAGCACCAAATTTATTTGTATGTGTAGGCCAGATCGTGACGTTATATTGACATCAAAGCACATTTCTGAATGTCTGCTGCACGGTTTACAGGCATGCAATGGGGCATCAGCAAAACAGCTCAGAGTGAAAATGATATTGAGGATCCATTTGTCCACATATGCCACCTATAGAATTTATCTTAAGGGCTTCAACATAAAACATAAAGGAATGAAAATATATGAAGATAAACCAAAACACCTGATATATCGCTTAAAGCAATACCAGAGCACTGCTGACAGCTCCAAGATTGGTGTTTGGTGGAGCTTTTGCAGGTGCGCTGGGCGGTTGGGGGTGCCTTTACTCCAAAAGCTCCAAGATTGGTGTTTGGTGGAGCTTTTGACAAGGCCAAAAGCTCGAGCTTTCGATAAGAAACAAATTGAAGCTTATGATCCATTAGCCAGCCTTGAGGTAAAGACAGTAATACACTCAATTTGACTATTATCAAATTAACCATATATGACCAAAAGAGAATTCCTAGCTTTCTATAGTAATTAGGACATGACTCAGTGTGGCTTACGATATCTGTTGATCATGCATTGGACTGAACATAGAGGCAAAAAAGGATTCATGAAGCCTGAGTTACATTTGAGTATTTACTAGTTGGATATTGCTATTTTTGAACTCCCTGTAATATTCAATGTTAAAGAGATTTTTGGTTTGTGCCGATTTTACTTGGTAGCACTGAAAATTTGGTTTAATTTGAATGTATTTTATTACTCCCTCCATCCTAAAATAAGAGTCCCCTTATTGACTGTACACCAGTTTTAAGAATTTATTTGACTTCATATGCATTTCCTAAAACATCCTCAAGTTACCTCAAAAATGGTGTCAAATCAATGGGACCCATCTCATTTTTTATCACAATTAAAAAGGGTACTATAGACATTGATTTCAAAATAAAATCTAAATAAGGAAATGAGACTCTTATTTTGGGAGGAAGGGGGTAGAATTAAAGATTGATTAAATAATAAGGCAGAATACAGCAAAACCCAGAACTATTACGCGTTTCGAGGTCAAACCTTTTTTTTTTTTTTTACACGATAGCAAACCTCAATAAACTACTATTTGACACAGTACCCCTAAATTCCGTCCAAACTTGACAATTTATAAGCACTTGACCTGCACGTGGTCCTATTATTATTATTTTTTTCAATCTTGCCCTCAATCTCAACACTTGGTGAGCTCGGTCGACTCACTTCATCCCTATCTCGTTCATCCAGCCATGCCACAAACCGTAATTGCCATCCCAACAAAGTCTCACCCACTGCACCACCACGCCACCGAAATCACCTTCTCCACCACAACCCTTTCTGCAACTACCCAAACTCCAGTACATGCATACTTTATAAAAGATACAGCTAAAATACAGATACACACATAAACATCTACAAAACCCAGTTAAAAAATTAGTTCCAGAAGATGACTAACAGAAGAACAAGCCAGATAGAAAGAACTAGAGAGAGAGAGAGAGAGAGACCTCCACAAGTGTTAAATCAGGACCAGCAGTTATATTCCACACAACTCCAGTAGCCCTCGCTATACCGATATCTAGTAAAGGTGATTGAATGGCACTCAGTGCAGCATCTTTTGCCCTGGTATTTCCTGTAAGAAAAAAAGTATACAACTTATATTAGAAGAATAGATATGACACTGCAAATGCCAGTTCTGATTCGAGCAGCTCAAACAGGCAGTCTCCATTGACATGAAGCACAATGAAATGACTCTAAGTTGAGATCGTCAAAATAAACATTCTTATATTGTTGGGAATATGCCTATACAAATATATTATTTGCATATTCCCTAATTATATGATTTGCTTGTAACTATTACTATGTCTTAGATAGAGTGACTAGATAGTCTGCATACCCGTCAGTCCGTGGCAAATCCAGGTTAGGAAACAAAACAGCTATGACTACTATGTACAAATGGAAGATGCTCAAGACCAGCAAGCTACAAGGAAGATCACCACTGGTGAAGCAAAGCTGCCAATTCACTAAGCAATGCAGATGGACCTACTAATAAAGACTAAAGGCTGATGATGAAAGAGGACACTATCAGAGTATCACTAAAATGCCTATGTGGAGAAGAGACAAAGACTTCTCAATATGTATATCTCCCAATGGACAACTCTGACATATCCCGGAAATCACGCTAATATCCACTGGATAATTAAAGTTCCTCTCTGGTGAATAGAACTCACTTATATGAGTTTGGCAAACTTGCCTTCGCCAAGCTGCTTCAAGACAAGGTTGTGATACGACAAGTCACATCAAATCTTTTCAGCCCAAATCCCGAACACTCTACCCAAGAGAGATTAAATGAAGATTTCAACCAACAGCTATATTGTACATCAGGTACAATCTGGAAATCCAATCCAACGGATGAAATCGTCTTATCTCTCAACTACTCCAAGACCTTGTCCAGCTATTTAAAGACGATCTTCACAACCCTTCAACTTGTGGCTCTTCATGGTGAGTTGTACAAGTATCATATAGTACACAAGAAGGGAGAATAGAAGCAGGCACAAAGCTGCTGATATTCAAGTGTGTTGAAGCCCATATGTGAGAAGAGAGAAAGGAGGAACACTTGTCAAGAACTCACTTCTTGATTTAAGTCTTTCAACTTCTAAAAGACTTGGTCTCTGTCCCTTTGAAGAATAAACCTTTGAGAAGAAATCAAGACTTCAAGAGCTCTTCCTTTGGAAGGAAGTAGAGTGAAGAAATTTGAAAGGAAACACAAGCATCATTTCCATATTGCACTCAACTGTGGAGTTATTGAGTAGGAAGAAGCATTTTCGCTCGCTTGCAGCTTCTCAATTCGATGAGATGTCTATCTCGAGAGCAATAGTCATAGATGATAGTTGTCAAGTAATTTACCCGAGAAGCATTCAAACATATTCTCTAAAATCTTCCCTCACAGACATTCACTCAAGAAGTTTCAAGCTCACTTGAATATCAATTCAATGTGATGTTTCTTGGGCTTACTCGATTGAATGATGAATAATGGTTGGCTGTCCTACCTCCTTTGCTAGCTATTTAAGTTTAGAGTGTCTTAGGATGATGCACTAAGAAAGTATTAATAGACCTCAGCCTATGCCAACAAATATTCTTTTGCAAACTTCAGCCTATTTCGTTCTATATATACTTAACAACTTATATCTACCTGCTTGCTGGTATTGAGAAAACCATGTATCTACTACAATAAGTCTGCTGATATTATGTTTTAATCATACACACATGTCTACTCCTTATCTAGGTTGCACGGACACGCCACTCAGCCGGCGTATCACGTTTCGGATACGTGTCGAACACGGATACGGAACGGATACGCCAAATACAGTTCAAAATACGTATCGGAGCCGAATCTGAATTTTTCGAATCTTTGGACACGGGACCCGGGTACGCTTACTTGAAACCCAGATACGTCTGAAGGATTCCGGTCAGATCTAGCTTCCAATCTTCACTTTTCACCCAATCTAAGCACAGATCTGCTATCTCCTTACCGTGGCGAACCTGTTTGTGCCTTCGTCATCGCCGGAAGTCGCCGAAGTAAGCATCACGCACCTCACACGCGGGTGTCGGCGACTGGATTTTTTTGCCGAGCCTCCACAGACTTGGTCGCCGGCGCCTATATAGGTTAGTCTCTTGCTTGGTTTTTGGATTGTGGGATTTTCAACCTATTTTTGGTGTTGTTCTATGACTGCCGGAAGGTTTTTTTTTCATTATATTCTCTTGTGGATTCGGAAGTGAAAAGAAAGGAGAATGGGTAAATACTGGCCGACTGCTATCATTTTGAGGAGAAGGAAGAAAGACTAGGAGGAAAAAAAAAAGAAAGATAGAGGAAAGGAATGAAAGTATGTATATACTCGTGTATTATGTTTTGGTTCTTATAGTTTTTTATATTTACAGTTTGGTCCTTATATTTTAAATATTTACATATTTACCCCATACCCGTATCCTATATTTTTCAAAAATCTCGTATCCCCGTATCTCGTGTCCGCGTATTCGTATCTGTGCAACCTAGCTCCTTATCAATACTCTTGCTATTATGTCATAAGGTTGTTGATGACTATCTATCCTTGTATTAGCAACCTTATAACATAAGCATTCCTTAAAAGACTTCCGCTTCACTAAACTTGTTGATATTGACTACGTGTTATACCAATAATATTTATATCTGCTATGAAATGCATACTGAATTCATAGATTTCTTGGTGAAATTTTAATTTGGTAAGATAGGCTATTCACCCCCCCTCGGGCCTAGCCTATCTACTGAGGTATTGTTACAAAACCAAGGGACCTAACATATAATTAATTAATTTCCTAACAAATAAACATGCCTTGTTTAAATCAATATACAAAGGGCACTCGTCACAAAAAAAGACATACTTTTAGATTCAATAATACACTAAACATGAAATTATTCCCGAAAGGACTATAAGCACCAAATTTCTTGCATACATAATAGTATTTTGATCTCTTTTGACTTTTATCCCTGTGTGAAATGTAGATTCTTTTGACACTTGCAACATGTGACATCTTCTCCTATGTTACTTAACAATCCTTTTTCATATTCAAATTGATGTACTTATTCCAACACCCTCCACCTGCCCAGCACCTGCTCATGCCTTCTGCATGCCTCAATCTGTGACCTCTCATGATGAAATGAAAACTAACATCGCCAACAAAACTTTTCTTATTATCTAAATAACGGGATTATTGTACTTACCTCCCTGGACTGTTCCCAATCGCATAGGTACCTACGGTAAGACCCTTCATTTTTGGCAAAGTACCGTGTCAACACGACAAGACATGGGTGTGGGTGTGGGTGTGGGTGAAGGTTTGGGTTTGGGTTTGGGTTTGGGTGTTGATGGGGATGGGTGTGGGAGTAGGTGTGGGAGTGGGCTTGGGTGTGGGGGTGGGTGTTGGTGTGGAAGTGGGCTTGGGTGTGGCAGTTCTACAATAAATTATGGCAAAATCTTATAATTTTGGTGGATCCGACCCCGAATCCACACCCAGACAAGTCCATATTTTGGTAATTCTAGCCACTTCCCTTAAGCAATTAGTAATCAACAGTTTTAGAAGGACCATGTTACCCATGAAAGTTGAAAATGACTCGATCAAAACCCTCCTTCCATCCATTTCCCCAAATCATTCCTCGTTCACAAATCTGCCTCTAGCAACGTTGTCTTCCATTTTCATTTTGAAACATGTTGACCAAATAAAAAGAACACAACTCATTTATCCATTTTTAGCATTGTAATCCACCGCCAGAGCTCACAAATCATCAATCATCATGAAATCAGGAAGCAACAACACTACAATTTGTTAAGCACTATGTAAATCATTTCAAGTCAATTGAGGGCGATTAAGGGCTAGTTAGTACTATGCGTCGAGTGAATCGTTTATCAGCAATTTAAACTATTATGGATCTCAACCTTACACTTATGTTGACACATAACACAAAACCTGCAATTTGATTTTGAATTCTGAATTGGGTGGTGATTTGATTAAATTAGTAGTATTGCAACAAGGTTGACAGTGCTTTTGTGCAAAAAGCACTAGTAGAACTTTATATGGAGGTGGGTGGGTCACTGCACATGCGGCTTTCGGCATTGGCATTTTCAAATGTAATACCCCAATCCCATTGAATAAATATGGGATGTGTCTTATAAGTGGTCATCTACTACCACTACGCACAAACATAGCCTTTTGAGTGGCCTATGATGGGCCAAGTGCTTAGCTGGTTATGCGTAGCGGACCAAACTTATGAGCTCGAGGCGTTACAAATGGTAAACAGGGCGGGTCCAAGTGAATATGTGTTGAACACATAACCCAGATGCTAATCTTTTGGACCTTGATGGGGACGTCAATGATTTAAGTGGGGAAAATTGTAATACCCGAATCCCACATTAGATAGATGTGAGAACTTTGTGTGCTTTATAAGTGGTCATCCCCTACCACTAGGCACCAACAATCATTCATGGACTATTGGGAGGCCTGTGCGTAGTTAACCTAGGTGCTTAGTGACCATGCGCGGCAGACCAAGCTTTCATGCTCGGGGTGTTATAGCCACTTCTTTCCCTTTTTCCTTCTTTCTAAACCCTTTTTATGAATGCTCATAGGATTGGGTTTCCAATCCCATTCCCGTCTTGAACCAAAAGGTGGTTTCCTAACAGCACCAAAAGAGACTGAAAGAGAACAATCAAAGATTTGCTACTCTTCAAGAGAATCTACATCTTTAGCCATGCATGTATGACCTTCCTTGTCAAGATTTTATACGAAAAGACAAGCATATTTTGGAGTACTCCAACAAATCTTAACATGAATTATCTTTTGTCGGGAAAGAGGATCTCATTTCAGCAACGATGTTGGGTGGAAGGAACACTTACCTAATAAATCAATAGATTTCAAATCGGGCTGACATATGTACATGGTAAATGAGAGTTGCATGTTTGGGGGTAAACAAGGCACGTACCCAAGCAAGGTCAATCCATCTTTCTCCTTGTTCTATACTCCCTCCCTTCTCAGAGAGTCCACATTTGTCGATTAAACTTCTTAAGGATAAAATTGATGTCATAAATATCCTAGATCTGGTCGAAGCTTGGTGAAACTAGGGATTAGTCTCATGTTCTTTGTATTTTTGTTTGTTTGTTTGTTTGTTTTTTCCATTTACAGAGTCATAATTTACAAGAATGCCTCTGGGATGTTGCATTCAAGAAGATTGAGTTTGGAAGACGTGTTCTTTTTCATTTCTCTTTTGTGTTCATTTGGAACTTAAAAGAAAATTCAGGATGTAAACAAAAAAATCCCAAATTTACTTATGTTATTTTGATTTTAAAACCTTGTTTTTTTTCTTAGTCTTTTGTTTTATGTTTGATGTTTGTGTACTCGACCTTGCCCTCTTTTCTAGACCAAATTAAAAAATGCTTATTTTCAATTTTTGCTGTGAAGAATATATAGCATTAAAAGGGTGGTAGGAAGCATGGCTCTGCTAGGCCGGTAATGGGCTTGTTCTTTATGGTCAAAATTGTTTCTAAAATAGGATGCAATTTCATATCCAATGTAGAGCAAGTAAATGAACTAACTCTATCATAAACTTCTTTGATGAAACAGAAATACAAAGGAGAAACATGATGTTTTCTGTAAGATACGGATTCTCAAAAGTTTGGTTAAAGTACATGAAACAGAAGTACAAAGAGCCACTATTTTCTTTTGAGAAAAGGATCCCCCAGACACAAGGTAAAAGAGTACAAAAATGAAAGTCAAAATCTGAGTATCATTAACCAAGTATTTCCAGAATTACCTGTGCCTGTTCCTATCCCCATCCAAGAAGAACCTGCATCTTTCATTATTGATCGTACATCAGCAAAATCCACATTAATCATGCCTGGTATCTGCAATTCAAGATAACAAATCACTGAATAGTGAAAAAGAGATGCCCTTAAAAGGTCACATTCTTTCAGAGACAGGAAACTTGATGTCCAATGTGCCACGAATAGAAAAAACTCGTAAACTTGATGCAGCATACAGAGATTACAAAGAAAGGGCATACCTAGTGTGGCTCTGATTATGCGAGGTGCTTTGTGGGTGAAGTGGGCACAAGCCTAATGGTTATATTGGATACACATTTTACATGACCTGCAGAGTTGTTTCATTATGTGCACCTCTGGTCCTGTGTTAACTCTGAGGGTTTATTAGTTTTCTTATTCAATAATTATGGGTATATTGAAATATAGTGATTAAGTCAAGTCTTCAAGCTGTTTGTATAGTAAACACTTCGATGCCCTTAAAAATGGGTTTGTTCTCTCTCCCTTTCAAGGCGTGTTTGTTCATGTGAAATAAGACCATTTGACCCCATGATATTAATTAAAGGATCTACAGCAGCAGAATGTGAGAACGTGGATGATTTTAACAATAGCCACTTGAAGAATAAATATTTAGTTGGGCACATACCCCTTGAAACATAAGGAGGACCACGTACGTTGACTAATGACGCAACCTTTGCTTTTGCCATTAATATACATGTTGCTATCACACTGATGATAAATGGATTGAGAGAATTGAATTAACAATGCTTCTCATAGAATTTCTTATACAGAAGGAAAGAATCACGGAAATTCTCATCTATGTATACAGATACACACACGCGCACACTAGTTTGAACATGCAAACAATGCAAGTTGCATGAGACATGATACACAAAAATAAGTGAGGTGGAAAATTGTGAAACAAAAATAGAATAAGAATGACATTTCATTTTTGACCATCACGGAAAAACCTCCAACATAACAATCCTGAAAGACCCAGATGTAACTGGTCAACATTAAAACAAAAGAGCTTAAATTCACCATTGTCAATCCTAAAGGAGTATTAACTCATTAAACATAAAAATTAGTATGGAAAAAGTTGGTTGTCTTCATATTAATGATTTACATTTACAACAGGAGTCCTTTTGCCAACAAAAATGGAAATTAAAAGTTGGTACAAAGTTAAGGTTCAAAATAGGAATTATAACCGTATAGCACCAAATAAAGGAAAAATGCAACTAAGCTTTTCATTGTAAGAATTTTAGGGATTATGTGTAAGAGGTATTTTTGGAATGACAAAGTTAAAACCCATAAGTACATCCATGTATATTTATAATAAAGAGTATCAATAAAGTAAGAAGGAACTAACCAGTATGCCTAATCAATATAATTATTTGTTAATGCACAATGACTGAAACAATAAGCACCCAAAAGTCTATCCAAAATAACCATGTTTGAGGTTTTCTCAGTTTAAGTAACATAATCAATTACTAAATACCAAAAAGTTGAATTAAATTGCTCACAACGGTTGATATAGGCATAAATTACCGTGATTATATCAGAGATACCACGAACACCTTGACGTAGTATATCATCAGCCCTACTGAAAGCTTCTACCATTGGCATCGATGGGTAAGCGCCCATTAACTTTTCATTTGGAATGATAATTAGAGTGTCAACATTGTCGCGCAAAGCTGCAATTCCTTCTTGTGCTTTAATTTCTCTCTTCTCTCCCTCGTATTTGAAAGGGGTCGTGACAATACCAACAGTTAATATGTCCATCGACTTTGCAACCCCTGCAATAACAGGGGCCGCACCAGTTCCGGTTCCTCCACCCATTCCAGCCTGCACATAATAAATAGATGTTCCAGAGAAGATAACTTAACGGGTGACAGCAGAAATAAATGAGCAATATGAATACCTACTCGTGATTCATTCGTTAAGTAGAAGATTTGAGATCAGAGAAAAATAAAAGGTATCAAATAATGCACTCATTTGATGCCTCGTCTACTAGGATTTGGGATACAAATGAACAAACTCTACACTTGTACCACTTGTCCACCTTCTTAACAACATGAGGGAAAATTCAAAACAAGGGAAAAACATAAAGGAAGATCAGACACTAGCTTATAAAATACAGTAATGGTAATAAATATTCAATATATGCAATAATTTCTGCTTGAAAGTTATACTGCAAACAGAAGTAGAACTCACCGTCACAAAAACCATATCTGCACCAGAAACAGCTTCTTTAATGGATTCTTTACTTTCGATGGCAGCTTTCATGCCGACACTTGGGTCACCACCGGCACCAAGTCCTTTGGTGAGCTCATGACCTATTTGCAACCGCTGCTTTGGGAATACAGTTGACTTCTCCAAGTCTTGAGAATCAGTGTTAACAATCCAAAAGTCCACACCCTCCAACCCGCTCCCTATCATTCGATTTACTGCATTTGACCCACCACCACCAACACCGATAACTTTGAGCTTAGCCTGATTGTGATTACTTAAACTCGATGAATCTCTCAAGCTCTCACTAACAGTTCCACTTGAACTATCCTGTTCCAGACTAATCACTGTGTTGTTTCCATCAACTCTAATCAACGAGACCTCTGGATGTTGTTTCAAAAATGGGTCATCATTCTGATAATGATTGACCCTGTGAAAGCTGGCTGAACATTTAATTTGAAGACTATTTAAAGTTACCTTGTGACTGGGACCCAACACATGCTTGCCATCAAACATCTTTAAGGAACCTACTTTTCCCAAATGAGTTTCCATTGAAGCTCTACCTCCAAGAACAGTGAGCATCCCCATTGGACTCCGTGTTTCCAAAGGAGTAAAAGACGGTGATTTACAAGTTGCCATTATGAAAACCCAAGTCCCAAATCAAATTACCACTTCTAAATAAATAACCCAATTCACTATTCCGATATCTGTTATCAAAGAATCACAAAAACCAGAACATACCCATGTACAATCAGAAGAGACCAACAACAAAATCACATTTAAATTGACTTTCAAGTGACCAAACAACTAAAACAAGAAGAAAATTGACAATTAAGACCTCATAAAATTCTATTAACCAAGCAACTAAAAGAACAAAAAACCAATGCCAATTGAGACCCTAATAAAATGCAGCATTGCACATTAGTAAAGAACAAAGACAAACAACAAATTCACCAAAAACCATGAAAAATCAAACCCAACCCGTTACAAATTAGAGAAACAAAAGCAACAAAATAACCAAAACCTTCAAATTAGAAGACAATGTCAAACCAAAACCAACCCTAGAAACTTCAAGAAATGCTGAAAATGGAAACAAATTGCCAAATGAGTGTGTGTGTGTGTGAGAGAGAGAGAGAGAGAGAGAGACCTAAAAGTGTTGTTGAGAAACAGTAGAAAACAGAAACAGCAATGGTCGAGAGAGTAGAAAGGGTGATGGACGAAATGGGGTTTAGTTTGTTCCGCCTCCTGACGTTTGGGTTTAGGAAGTGTCGCTAATCAGTTTTAGTAAAAGGCAGTTAGTTTTGTAATTGTGTGCGCGCGTGCGTGCGTGTGTTGTTCGGCAGTCTTTCTTCACTGCTAACAAAAATATCTCCCTCCACACCACACCACACAAATCCAAATGAAATTGTGCACCCAAACCAAACCAAACCAAACAAACATATCTTTTCATTTCAAAGTGTTAAAAGCAACTAATGCAAATGTCATATTGGGTGTTGTTGGTGTTCTGTTTCCCGTTTCTGTCGGTCACATGTGTGCTAAACCCCAATATGTGACATTCATCCCTTATCGCCCTAGCTTTTATTTCATTGGCTATGTTATCCCCTCTCTCTCTCTCTAATTGGCTTTCTTTTTTCTCTTTTTATTTCTTTGGTACCGGGAAAGGATGTAATCTCAAACTTTATGGGTCTTTTAAGAAACTAGAGTAAATACATGTCATGTTCTCTAATTTTTTGTCAATCAAAAAATTAACCTCTTAATTCACTTCGTCCGGTGTCTTTACTTAGGATTGACAATGATAGTTTTTGTTTTGGAGAGTTTAGTTTATAGTTGAACAATGATGGGCTACTTTTAAAGAGTTTAGATGATAGTTGAGCAATTATGGCCCTCCCTTTTCAGATTTCAGATGATACATTGGAGCTATCATTTCAACTTCGGTTTTAGTTGTTGGAGTATACAATTGTTGCTAAAATCTTAGATATTCAACTAAAGATTAATAAAGTGCGTCGAAAGTCAAGCAAAATGATCATTTTATGTTAATCGTGTGAGCTCTTGAAACTAGTCATATAAGTTGAAACTTGCAATTCTTTATATTTGACCACAATGCCAATCTTGCATCTATACATGGCTTTTTGTGTGGATCATACAAGCTTCATTATTGGTAGGTCGGAACATTACTACTTCAAAATCATGCACTTCAACGCGCTTCTTATGAAAATCAACATTGTTTGCACAATATAACCCTTTGCATTTTGAACTACCCAAAATTATCTAACAGGGGTACAAATGCCAGGTACATAATTGCACGGCCACGCTGCCCGAGTGCCAGCAAATTGTCCATCACCAAGCTTACTCGCAGTCAAAGTGCTACCCGCGTGTGGCCATCGGATTACCCGCTAAGTTACCTTGAGTAATCCGGAAATATCTCCAAATTGTGCGTGACAGAATCCTAGTATAACATGTACATGTTATTACAATCCTTCGAGAACAAGGTATCTCCTTCCAAAGTTACGAATATGATCTCTTATTACTGCCCGGATTTATCTAGAATTCCATCATTATAAGTAGTGGACTCCTTGGCATCAAAGGGTACATAATCTAATATCCGATTTCATACCCTCTTTTGGCATCAATCTCTGAATACTTGCTAATTCCCACACCGGAGGGACTTTGCAGGAATTCCTTGCATAGTAACTTTTTGTTCTTGTTCACATATTGTCAGATATCCTACCGTACGAATTTTCAGTCGAATCTAGGATACAAATTTTGGCATTATCACATTTCATCTCCGTGCAGAAAAACATATATATATATATATATATTTATATATTTAGAGTCATAGATCTGCAAATCTTCATGACTAGGATCACTCATTTCGCTCTTTATGTTCGGTATCGAGAGAGCCATTGGTTTGTAGAAATAAGAGAGGGGATATGAAGAGATTTACAAAGTATGAATTGAAACGTTGATTATTGAAATATAATGGATTATTGAAAAACTTGAGTTTTTTCTTTCAATAATATGTGTATCTATTGAAATATAGTGGATTATTGCCAAATGAGTCAAAGGGCTGTGAGGCGTGGATGTACGATAAAATATACGAACTGCCTTAAAGTACCTGTGTCAATTTCTTTATTCTTAGAATTCTTTATTTATTGTTTTGCATATCTAAATTGTTTAACTGTTATGTTACAACAAACAACTATCCCTTTCTTATATTATCTCTCAATATTGTTCATTGAGCCAAACACATAATAAGATCATAACTTGTTTTAGAATATTAATGTTTTATAACATACTTTCGCTTCTAAATGTTTTATAACATACTTTCACTATGCACAGTTCTTGATTTACACAAAACTATCAACTTAATTGTTAGCCTGGAATAACTAACATAATTGTTTTATAAACAGTTATCTTATAATTTACTTTAACACCGGTGATTGTATTTGATTAGATTGTATTAAGTTTCAAGGGATCCCACAATACCCTTATCTTTTAAGAGTTCAGTGGCATAAATTGTATTTTTATTGGAAATGAACTAAAAAACTTATACAAGAAATACATAACATGTCATTTTATTATTGAATTAATATTTTAACAATAATATTATTTGAATTTAGTCTTTGTTTTTGTTTAGCAATAAAACTTATAGTTATAATGTAATTTTTAATTCATTTTGTCGACAAATTAATATCATTCAAATTTTTACTTTTAATTATTGAACATATCTATGTTGTGTAAGCAAAACAATTATAGAAATATATGAATGAGAAAATATAATAATGAACCTTTTTAATTTATTACGTCGAGAAATAAAAAGATAACTTTGGAATTAAACTATATCATTTAATGTGTAAATAGTTAAGGATAATTTTGTTCCAACATAAATTAGAGAAATCTTATAATAAATGATGTAGTGAATACACAATTTGTAGTAGAAATATCATCTCCCTATTTATTACTCCATTTATTTCTAAATTATTATTTTGTTTGACTGAACACATAAATTAAAAAAAAAAACTAATTGTCTCTATTATAAACATGGGATAATATGTAATTTTTTTTTAAATGTAAGTGTCTATGGATCATCATTAAAGTAAGAAAAGAATTTAGGATAAAATGATAAAAATAGTTTCTTAAAAAAGAAAGTTTAAAAATTGACAAAAAAGAAAATCAGGGCAATTATTTAAAAACAGAGGGGGTACTATTTACTTTTAATATTAAAAAGTCAAAACATTATTTTTCGATTGTATAAACATCTTTTAACTTTTACTTCCTTTAAAAAAAAAAAAATAGTCTCGTTTGATAATTATAAACTTCTTAAAATAAAAATATATATATATAATAATAATAATATATGAGGATTGCTATTAACACCACCATTTCCTCTTAATACACCCATTTACTTAATACACCCACCCCACTAATTTTACACCAACAAAATTTCTAAATACACCACCCAACATTTCTTATTTTACCCCTCTTACTTATCTCATTATTTCTTTCCCAATACACCCATCATATATCATCACACCCCACCCTATTACTCAATACACCACCCAATTCAAACCCACACCTTACCCTCCTACACCGTTGTTAACATCCTCCAGAAATAAACACAACACCAACAACACCATTGTATTTCAAACTCTTACAACCCAGCTTTGTGCAAGGAAGAAGGAAGCCAGGAAGAAAGAAGAAGAAGAAGAAGAAGAAGCTTCACCTTGATTTCACGAAGTAGAAGAGGACCAAATTCAAACAATGAAGAAAGCCCTAGGTATGAAATTCTTCTACTTTTTAAGTTCAAACGATTTCAATTTGTATCTTTGGGTTTTAATTTGTGTTATAAGTCCTAAGCGATCGAAGGGAATTCGGGCCGGTTCTTCGAACAAAAATGAGTGTTCGGGACTGGTCCTCGGAACACGGCAGTGGTGTTCGGGGGGTAACTCCCGGACACCACAGCAGTGTTCCTAGGATCAAACCGAACACCGCAGTGGTGTTCCATAAGGCCGAACACACGCCCGTGTTCCTTCGTTGGCCGACAATGATGTGTTCCATCATATCCCGAACACCGCAGCAGGTGTTCCACTTAATAGACCGAACACCACTTCGGTGTTCTGGACTCTTGCCCGAACACTACTGAGGTGTTCTATTGCTCCTTCCCGAACAGTGTGTGGATGATCTTCATACCTTCCCAATTTCCTCTACATGTTATATTCTTCAACCTCGCGATATATATTGTGATTATTGGTAAATTAGCAAATGTCTACGAAAGAAGAAGACCCACCGCTTCAAACAAGAGAAAGAGCTCGGCGTGAACAACAACCGCCCGAGGATCCCCACACGTCTCACCGAACAACAACACTCTCCTGTACACATGATGACTATAGTTTTGAAAGAGATCTTTGGTTTTGGAGATAATAGAGAGGAAAATGTTGGAGATGTAGGAGAAGAAAATGTTAGGGAGGATTTGGCGACGAGACATATACTCTATTTCTGGTGGTCTGTTAATCCATCTCTACCGACTACGTATGAGTCGCACGTAGCACGGTTGATATGGCGGGGGAAGAGAGAGAGCTTCTCAAGTGCAATAACCATACCGAGAAATTAGTTCGGTGGAGTTGTCGCGAGATGTATGTCACCCTTTGTGGTTGGACGTTGTCAAAGCGTCCACATTGTTTCGATTAAGGCGAACCTCTTACTTTGAAGTTGACAAAGTATTGGTCGGTGCATTTGTGGAACGCCGGCACCCCGAGACCAATAGCTTCCATCTACCCTTTGGCGAAATGACAATCACATTGGATGATGTATTTTGCCTTACCGGTCTTCCGATCACGGGGACTCAGTTTTATCAAGACGGAGTAGTACACCAAGATCTACTTTTGATGTTGAGCGGTGGTTGGGAGTTTCATACGCCAAGCCATAGAAGGAATGCGCGGTGCGAGGGATCATCTGTTAGGCTAGAGTGGCTTAGGGAGAGGTTTAGTGAAGATGCTATGTCGATGATCCGAAAGGCGCGCCTTCGGCTAGGGCATATTTATTGTACACCTTAGGTTGTACAATTTTTGCCGATAAGAGTGGCACTCGGGTAAATACTTCTTACCGGAGTTCTTGGTTGAGCTTGATAGTGTTCATACATATGCATGGGAGCTGCCACTCTTGCTTATCTCGTATAGACGGCTAGGGCTAGCGTCTAGGATTACAACCAAACAAATGGCTGGATATTCCACGTTGTTAGAGGTAAGAAGTTCATATTTTTACTTATTTTCAATATGCTGTGTTAAATATTTATTAGATTATGAACTGATTATTGTGTCTTCTTATTGCATTTCACGTAGGCATGGATATATGAACGATTCCAAGTGTTTAGGCCTCCACATAACGTGCAGTACAGTGAGGAAAATCCTCTTGCAAAGAGGTGGCTACCAAAGGGTGGACAAGGAACTTCTATCGAAAGATTAATGTCAGTGCGTGAGGTTCTTGACTCCATGAAATCCAGTGAAGTGAGTATTAATCTGTTTTTATATACGTGAAAATCTCGTGTCAAATATACATGTTGTAATTTTTTTTGTTTTTTAAATTGGTACAGGTTATTTGGAAGCCATATACCGAGACGGTGAGACAACATTTTCCGTTCCACCTGATCTCGTATTACCATGGATGCATCTCAGCAAACACCGTTGTGGAGCCATATCATCCTGATCGAGTACTGAGACAGTTTGGATATGTACAGACAATTCCATACGTCCCTATTGCTCCCGGTGTCCCCAGAAAGGAAACCCAATAGACTGCGGCGATATGGGGGGTACTTGTCAAGTACTTTGTACAATGGGATAGTCATGTGTTATCTGACGAGAGACTTGGTCGACCTGCCCGACCAGCAGGACAGTGTGACCCTTCATATCTTGAATGGTATTACACACATTCACATCCCATCGTTCAAGACCCCGACCGTCGGTCCGCCTACGTCAGCAACGCAGCTGATACTGCTTCGCTAGATGCTTGGGACATTGTCAGATCTGCACGGGGTTTAATGCAACCGATGGTGCAACGATTGAGAGCTGGAGACCGATCTATCTCCGGGAAGAGTTTGAGTCGGTGATCCTATGAGCATATGATGCATTAGGAGGTCCAGATGATGAGGGACCACATCGCGGGACCTTCGCAACTGCGTCTAGTCGTAGGAGGAGAAGTGTTAGTTGAAGTTGACTATTGTATTATGTATTTCAATTTGGATATTGTTGTATTTAAAGACGATGTTATTGTATTATGCACATTGGTAGTCATGTGTTACTATTATTTCTTTTGATGGTATGCATTTTGTATTAACTCAGGAATTACTTATAAGTTAAATGACATAAAAGCAAAATATTGATTTACAACACAAATTGATTCACAATTTGATTTACAATACATGTTGATTTATAAAAGTAATGAACATAGTGATTTACAACTGAAGCTAATCTAAAGAGATAGTCGCAAACTTCGACCGATAGCGCTGGTTCCCACACTGTCACTATACAAATTTAGTCGGTCGCCAATCCAATTTTTCCAGCCAGCTGCACATTGAAGTCGGTATGTATTCCATTTATCTGCAACTGGTGGTAATGGACTCCCCTCGCGCAAGAACACCTACAAAATATACTACATATCAATATCATGGATATATATAACATAAATAACATCAGATAATATCCTTGATATGGTGTGTACCTGAATATAATGATCATTATTCACAAATCCAATACATATCATCCGTGGATCACTTGGGATTGGGGTTCTTAAGGGCAAATACGTCATCGAATTTGTAAATCCAAACACACGAGCGCAACATTGAAAGCCGATGCGACCAAATGACCCATTTCGGCAAACAAAACCGGTGTTCCTTAGGTGCTGGCTCCTTGTAGTAGTCTAGAATCTGCAACACTTCTTCAACGCGACCATGTTCAATGAACACATTGTTGTATAACTCTTGGTTGGTAGTCAACTCGTGAAGAAGTGCTCCTCTAATCCTACCCCACGATTCCTCTGTGAAGCCAAGTTGGTCTGCTACGGCACGGAATCCACAATGACCATCACTTTTAACATTTTTTGTCTCTACAATCCAATTGTGCAAATGGGATGGTAGTTGTTGGATAAAACCACTCGTAGTCGCGATTCGAGTCCTTTGCCGGACAACCTGTCGCCAACAGATGTATCAATCCATAAATATTTCGTTAGCGTATAACCAGGTTTTTTTCTATCTTAAAAAAGGTTATAAAAAGAAAAATACCTGTTTCTTCTTTGGCTTAAGTGCCGGTGTCGAACTGAGGGTAAGAGGTTGTTTAATGGACGGACCAACCTCGTATGCAATCTCTTCGCATGGTGAACAGCTATCTTCTATGGACTGGACATACTCAAACTTACTCGGATCCCGTTTGGTTGACTTGTCTTTTTTAGTCTTTACAGACTTAGGACGACCACGAGTCAACACTTTCTGTTTTTCAACGGGATGAGTAAGTGATGTCGTTGGAGGTTGATTTATTTCAGTCAATCTCTTTAAGATTAACAACCTCTCGGTCTCAGGTGCTTGTTCCCACTTGGACGATAGCTCAACAATTTCTTGTTTTAATCGGCTGCCCATTTCTTCGACAATTCCAGGATCTTCTACCTTTGGAGGTATGATATCTAATTTTCTCCAAAAGGCGTCAACCTTATCAAGTGGAATTGGCATGTCCGATCTCTTATATTCGTCAATCTCATGACCACAAGGCAGCCCGCATCTCTTTCTCGATACACCCACACGAGGGTCTACACCATGTTCACCAATAGCGCTCAATTCATCATAGATCAAGTTCAATCCATGCATCGAAACCATCCCTCGCAGCTCTCTAAATACAATTGATTTGTATTTATGCTGGACAACATTTTTGCTCTTCTCAAAAGACTGTTTGATTGCTGTGTGTGAAGTCTCAATGAGGGTGTGAATCTGTCGCCAACACGTCTCAAAGTTACCCTGGCTCGAGCCAAGCTGTCTTTTCAACAATGCATGTTGACTCTCCACCCTGAAATACAAGTTACAACCTTATTACGTATATATCTAACAAAATATATAAAACAATCAAATATACGCCGATATTAAAATGATAGATACCTATTTGTTGTGGTATTGTCAAAATGCATGATCGTGTATCCGTCCACAAAGACACAAATCTTTCCTTGTATGGCGTCAACCATTGCTCCATGACATATTTAACGGCTAGTGGATAATCTTTGAAGTCCGAGAGTCTTTGTAGCAAGGCATCATAATTTGCCGCAGTATCTGCGAGAACCAACGTATTCCAATGCATAGAAAAACAATCCCATTTATCCTTCACACGGAATAATTTTTTGCAATTTGCCAAAATATTCTTGTTAATGTGCCACCGACAAAGGAAATGTCTCGAGTCGGAAAATATTTTCTGAATTGCATTCATTAGACCAAGTTCTCTGTCCGTAACAATCACGTGGGGTAGAGAGAATTGGTCCATCAATCCTTTTAAGACTGTCAGCGCCCACGTATAGTTCTCTTCCCGCTCGAACTCCAAATACGCGGCGGCAATATGAAATGTCATTTGCGTCGAGGTGACACCAACAATTTCCAATAAAGGTAACTTGTACCTGTTTGTCTTGTATGTACAATCCATAAATAGGACTCTCGGAAAATATCGCAATAAATCAACGCTCGTTGGGTGAGCGAAGAAAATATTCTTGACAACGTCGGTCTTCTCACAGCGAATGTGATGATATAAATATCCATGCTCATTCAACTTGAACATAAGCTGCTGCATTGAGATCGACCCTGACGCTCTACAACTCTATTTTGCAACCGAGCATTGTAGATAGTCCTTATTGTGGACTTATTATCTACAAAATTTTCTTTTAACCCAAACAAAATGTCCTTGGGTTTACTATTTGTGTGAGACAAATTAATGACAAAGTCTTTCTCCTTGGGCGATAATCGACCAACATATGAGTGGCCCTCCAAATAGTCTCAGGTTGGATGATTGTGGACACCATATTGAACATCCAATGCCCAAGGTCCATCACCGATATTTGTCTACCCTCAACCGAAATGGACAACCACACTTCTTCGTTCCAGTTTCTCTTTTCCTCTTTGATTTGCTCACAACGTCCTTTTCCATGGTAGCTTCTTCGGTATTTACTTCAGAGAACTTTTCAGGCTTCTTGAATTTCTGGTAATTCCCACTACGTTCACATGCCAAAACTAACCGAGCTCTTTTTTTACACGACCCACTATCGGATCTGATAATGACAATCACCATCCCGTGTTCCTTTCCCGTCACACGCACCCAATCAAACAATGCATCACGAGATGTAAACATTTCATACGTCGTGAAAACATTGGTGTAATCCATAACGATATCTTGAACCGGTTCAATCTCCTTAACAACCGCGCAACACTACCCTCGAGACAACGTGTTTGAATCCTGTTTACAACAAAACAAAAATTTCAACAAAACATAACCTGAAAAGTTTCTGTTCGGTAAGGAATTAAGGAACACCATAGTGGTGTTGGGGATAGATGCTGGAACAAATGGGTGGTGTTCGGGACAAGCTATAGAACACCATAGAGGTGTTCGGAAACCACCTAACGAACATCCCTGTGGTGTTCGGGCCTACCTCAGGAACATCACAATGGTGTTCGGGCTGTGCGATGGAACATATCAAGTATGTTCGGTGGGTGGTCACCGAACACCACTGTGGTGTTCCATGGACCAATCCCGAACACAAGCTACGTCCCAGTATGTCCGAAATTTTAAAAAAAATGGATTGAAAACTTGAAAACGGTATAGAATACTTACATCAATGGTCTGCTTTACTTCTTTAGTATTCATGTCTGATTTTTGTTGCAATGTGGTTGCTTTACGTCGTTCGTGGGTAATGGGAGTTTGATATGAGATGGTAAGTTGAAGTTGTAGTTGAGTTTGGAAGTATGGATGTTGTGAGTTTGGCTTTGGATGCTAAACTGGGTTTGAAGTTCTTGAGTTTTTGAGAGTGTTTGGCTTGGTCTCTTTCCTGGGTTTGAAGTTTGAGTTCTCAGCGTAAAATATGAATGTTATAGCCGCTTGTTATGGTGGAGGGTGTATTGATGAATTGGTTGGTGGTGTATTTAGAAGTTTAGGTGGTGGTGTTTTGGTGGTGTATTTAGAGATTTGTGTGGTGTTTTAATATTTAGGGTGATGTATTTAGTAAAAAAAGGGTATTTATGTCTAATAATATAATGACATTTTTATAATTAAATTGAGGGGGTGTATTAAGAGGATTGGGTGGTGTTAATAGCAATCCTCGTAATATATATACCCCCACAAATTTTCTTCGTCGCAACTAAAGGAAACGATTTTCATTTGATTACCGCCATCCAAACGAACAAGACCTTAAAAAAGGGTTCAATTTCGATTCGGAGAGCTGCCTAAACAAGTTTCGTAATAGCGTTCAAAAATCTATGGCGTCCTCAATATTAGTCAAGGCAGCGGACAAGATCGGTCCCGCCGTCCGTCGTCAAGCCGTAACCGTAACGGACGCTGCCGCCGATCGAATACGACACCTACTCCAGCATCGTCAGCGCTCATACCTAAAGCTCGGCGTCAAGGCTCGCGGCTGCAACGGCTTATCCTACACCCTCAATTACGCCGGTTGGTAACCCTCTCCCCTCCCTCATATCACATCGCATGTACATATATCCAAAGTCTACACTGATTCTATATCTGTGTGTATGTATTATGTTTGTTTTGCTGGTGAAATGTTTCCGGAAATGTTGCAATCGTATTGAAATTGTAAAAATTGTAGTTACAGAAAATTCTGATTTACATGCACTTCCCCATTACTGCATTGGCAATCTATACAATCCTTTTGTGCTTTTTGTTTATTCTGTGAATTCATCTAAATTTTCTGCTTAATATTAAGGAGATCAAGCGAATTTTTAAGATAATCTATCTATCAAATATGTTGGTGTTAGATTTAGGCTTCTATAATACTATCTGCTTAAGACAAAAAGAGTAATACTTTCTATTTTAGCTTGTCTCGGAAGGGAGTCCCTCAAATTTAAGATTAAATTTCTATTTTTGTTTGCCCTTTTTGTTTGCCCCAGAGAGAAGTCCTCAAAATTTAAGCTATAAATTTCTGTTTTTCTTCCAAATCTATCCGCACATTCTAGAAACATGGTATTCCTATCAAGTGTTAGCATGAACAAGATTTAGTTTTATTTCAATTTAAAGGGGTATATATCGTGGTGAAAAAACACCATTAATAACTTTGACATTCAAATTAGGACTCTTTTATTGGACGGAGGCAGTATAATTTATAAGGAGCTTCTCATGGTGAAGTATCCTAATAGAGACGATCTTTGTCAGAAAGAAAATAAAATGAAGTGAAGACATACTTTTGCTATATTCGACATATATAAGCAATATTGTTTTCATGTAAATTGAATTATGAAGTTCAAGTTAGAGGGAGAATATGAATGCGTTAAAGATGTAGGAAGAAGAGCATGTTAATTGATGGAACAGTTGATGAAAGTAACAACAGTCCTTGTGTAGAGCCTTCCGTAATTTTTGCCTCGCAGATCACAAGGAGAAATTGGTGAGGCTGTCTTTCTTCCAGGAAGGTTCTCATGGAGTCCAACAGGAGAATCTTTCATGATTGATAGCTGACGCCAGTAGCTGAACTCTTTTGAGAAATTTACTTGCAGCAGGTTGATGGCAAGTGAGAAGATATGGTACTTTAAAGAGGGTGTTAAATAGGAGATTTTTATTTATTTATTTATTTTTGGGGGGTTAAATCCTATTATTAATTGTTGACTAAAGATGAGATGGTTTCATTTCCCTAGAAAGGTATTTGGAAAACCTAGGTGCCCTACAGGGCTAGTATTTCTTGGGAGGCAGCAGATCAAGGTACCCTAACCGGGGAAAACTTGCGGATATGCAAGAAGATTTTTGCTAATTGGTGCTTTATTTGTAAGCAAGAAGGGAAAAGCGTGAATTACCTACTTTTGCACTGTTTTCCACGGTAAGAGCATGTTAATTGATGGAACAGTTGATGAAAGTAACAACAGTCCTTGTGTAGAGCCTTCCGTAATTTTTGCCATCACAGATCACAAGGAGAAATGGGTGAGGCTGTCTTTCTTCCAGGAAGGTTCTCATGGAGTCCAACAGGAGAATCTTTCATGATTGATAGCTGACGCCAGTAGCTGAACTCTTTTGAGAAATTTACTTGCAGCAGGTTGATGGCAAGTGAGAAGATATGGTACTTTAAAGAGGGTGTTAAATAGGAGATTTTTGTTTATTTATTTATTTTTGGGGGGTTAAATCCTATTATTAATTGTTGACTAAAGATGAGATGGTTCAATTTCCCTAGAAAGGTATTTGGAAAACCTAGGTGCCCTACAGGGCTAGTATTTCTTGGGAGGCAGCGGATCAAGGTACCCTAACCGGGGAAAACTTGCGGATATGCAAGAAGATTTTTGCTAATTGGTGCTTTATTTGTAAGCAAGAAGGGAAAAGCGTGAATTACCTACTTTTGCACTGTTTTCCACGGTAAGACATTTGTGGCTGTCGGTAATACCATGTTGGGATAAGGAGTGCTGCAGAGTTGGTCAGATAAACAAAGGAAAATTAGAAATCTTTGAAATGCAGTCCCCTTGTATTTATATTGGATGATCTGGAGGGAAATAAATTTTTAGGCCTTTCAGAATGATGAAAAAGTCAATACATAGGTTGAAAGGCATCCATGCTATATATGTAATTTTTTTGTTGTCTGGAGTCAACGTGAATTTGATTGGGTCATATTGGAGTTTTTGAGGATTGCTATAGATTTGATATATTTTTTTGGCTAGTTGTACTCCTACTTTGCACAGGCTGGGCCACCTGATTTTGAACCTTTTTGTTTATGAGGTATTTTATTTGCTGTCCAACAAATCTGTCTATTCCAGCTTGTAGTAGGTGGTCTTCTGACATGATTTCCCTCCGGCACGGGACTTACTTTTTCGTTAGGGGTGAGACTAGTATATGAGCGCTGGATAAAGTTATGCCCATAAGTTAAACTTGCAACTAATTTCCTTCTCTTCTTCTTCTCTTTTATATTTTCATTTCTTGAAATCTTTGTTGAGGATGGAGCATGAGAAATTGGGCAAGAAATGTTGTCGACCCAAGTGGTCATGTTGAAGTGTAATATGTTTGCTTGTGGGGAGTAGCTTCCATCCTGTTCTTAAGAAGAAGTTTTCACCAGTAGTTAGGCGGAAGATCTTCGCTTTTGTCTAAAGAAAATGGAAATTGAGAATGTGTTTTGTTTTGTTGTAGGAGATTCACAAGGGCTTCTTCCCCTGAACAAGTATTTTTGCTTTCAAGTAAAGCATGCAAATATGGCTTGTGTTATACCTGTGAGAAAGAAAGGAGGATATTAGCAAGAGTTTCTTCCTTAACATCTTGCTTATATTTATGGGTGGTTGGTTGGGGGGATTATGTATTAAGAAGCTTTTAAATGAAAAAAGCCCAAAGAATAGTATTCTAAGCTATCATATTAGGTGGTACTGGTTTCTCTTTAAGATTGATATGAAATGAATGCCCAACTCATTCAATATTTAAACTTATCGCATTTAGATGATTCAAATGCCTATTTTACATGATAAGCCCTACAAATAGGTGGGAGAAACTTCTGCATTGGGCAAAGCTAGCCGAGCAACATCTTGATATGGGGAGCCACAGGCAATCTTGATGCATTGAAAATTTGACTTTGAGGTTCTTCAGAAAATCATTGGTTTCCAAGGATAGAATTTATTATTATTATTATTATTATTATTATTATTATTATTATTATTTGATAGATAAGTATGGCCCCTTGGTATGGGGATTGGAACCAAGAACCTTTTTGCCCGAGTGCCCTTGCCATTTCTCCCACCCCTTGTGGTTTTATTTTTATTTTCTTGAAGAGCTCCGGGAGATCATTGTATGGTCAGGGAATAAGTTGGGTTTGGATTCCCACGGAACTATTTGAGATGGCAGTTTGTGTTATTTGTAGGGGCCGGAATGAGATAAAGGGGGGAGAGTGTTACAGACAGTTCCATAGTTTTGTATAAAGAAAGGGGAAGCAAAAGACAGTGTCTAATCCTTCTCGTCTTTACCTGATCACATCGTTGGTGTCTTCTGGTGGAAAAAAGTGATGGGGGATCAAATTAGATATCGAGGGAATACAGAAATGGAAGTTAGATTAATTTAGAAGAACACGTAGTTGCTGATTATCCATACATCACTTTCTTCACAATCTGGCAAGTCTCTATTTTCCTTCCTTTTTTTTTTTTTTTGAAATTCTGAAAAGGAGCATTATACAATCAGGAAGGAAAACAAGGTGTCCAACAGAAAAGGGAACAAGAAACAGTGGAAAAAGAAGATAGAAGGAAAAATGTGCGGAAAAACCTACTCCCTCTGTTCCCCTAAAAGACGCTCATTTATGTTGGTATGTTTCCATTTAAAGAGGCTCATTTAAAGAGTCCTGGTTAAATTAAGCCAACAAAATTTGTTTTCAAATTTACCCATATTACATTAAATTTAGAGTTAGGAAAACTTATCTAATCCCTTAAATTAAGGGTATTTATGGACGTATAATTTAATCTTTAAAATGTTTGACTTTCAAATGTGGATCCTTGAGTGGCTGGGCGAACTTGATCACAAAAAGCTAGCGAAGCACTTGTTATAATCCCTTCAGAGATCTCTAGAGGGCACCCCTTTAAAAGCCTCGATTGATCTAACCCATGTGAAGGATAGATAGGAGCAAGACTCTTATCTCTCAAAAGTGGAAGAGCGAGTGCTTGGTCTTGAAAGGTTCTAGCATTTTCCTCTATCCATAACCCATCAGAGAATCCCAAAACTCCACATAGCCACAAGCAGGCTTCATAGTTACCACTTCCCTAAACCTTTATAAGCAACGAGGAAAAGCTCCTCTAGTGTAAAGGAAAACTCAATATTCCTTCAAAGTGCTAAAAAGCATGCACCAGAATCTCCATGCAATCAAACAATGAAGAAAAAGATGCTCTTTCTTCTGATGCCTGCACGTATCATGTGTCTGGAGAGAGCACCTATGAGGCCAGCACCTTCGTCTCCTGTCAATCATTAGTACAAAACCCACTTATCCAAAAAATAAAAAAATATTTATATAAAAAATAATATATATATATATAATAATAATAATAATAAAAATCAGTAGTACAAAACATGTTAAGCTCAAACTTCAAATGAAGCAGGTCAAAGGAAAAGATAGGGTTAGGAGATTGAAGCAAAGTCTTCAAAGAAAGGTAGGGTTAACCGTGTAAATGCCAGTAGAATCTGGTTACCAAGACCTTCTATCGAGGACATCAAAGCTGCGATAAGAAAGGACATGAAGCAAAGCAACATTGTCCTCTGATTTCCTTGCTGTTCTCTTTTGTTGTTTGTTGAATATGGGAGCTCATGATTCTCCTCCCTCCCTCACCGCTGTTGACTTGTAAACTCTTGGATCTCCATGTTGTTTGTGATGTAGTGTTAGAAACTCCTCTTGACCAGCACTACTTTGATCTATAAAACATTATCAAATCTATTGCACTTCAGCGTAACCATATGCACTGTTATATAGTATTGGTGTAATTAGGACTAATGATGCAAGTAATAACGAGTCATTGTGCTTCCAATTTTTTTCCTTGAAGTAGCATTAAGATTTCTTTTAGCATCTTTCTGTTGTTAGAACTGTACCACCTTCCTGTTGACCACGTGATAGGTGGGCATGGGTGATACCTAATCCTACATTGAGTTTTCACCGTCCTGTCATAGCTCACAAATATTTCCTTTTCCTACTTGCATCAGTACGAGGAACAAGTTATTTGTATTCTGGCTTGTATAACATAAGATTTTTCTTTTTTGATTTACCTTTATTTTTTTTCTTGTTTCTTCGGAATTTGTCGTTATCTGATGTCTGAAACCCAGTCAAACTTGCGGAGCATCCACTCAGTCACACATGATCTTGGTAAGGCTTGAAGCTTCGTATACCTGCATATATACATCTTGCGTCGTTGATTTTACATATATGAATTGCTAACAGAGAATATCCATAGGCCTAATCGCTAAATATATGGTGCCTTGAGAACTTGTAATTAAACATGACTAGGAGACTAATTTAGTCTATGGATAGTGGATGCCTTTACCTACTAATGCCAGAATGTATGTGGTGCCATTTAGTTTAATTTTTCACGGCTTTCAAGATAGTTTTGCTTATTTTCTGCTTGAGATGCCTTGTGAACTGCATTAGGTGTACATAATTTCAAACAGAAGGAAGAATTCACTCTTCTTGCATATTTATCATCTTACGGGGGATAATTTTAGCAATGTATGTGCATATTTTTGTGGTGGTTTTGTGAGATGTTTGCTTGGTATATATTGGTGTTCACATTGTTTCTCTATGGTTGATATTTGCTGAATGACAGTTTCAATTAGAAATATGGATAACTTTTGCAATGTGAATGCTTGCTACTCATGCTGCGATGTTGTCTTATTATTAGTTCAGTTTGGTAACTAGCTTGCAGTAATTTATTGTTATTGTTAGCCAACTAATTCCAATTTTACATTACCTTTGATATGGATAGATGAAAAAGGGAAGTTTGATGAGTTGGTAGAGGACAAGGGCGTGAAGATAGTGATTGATCCCAAAGCTCTCATGCATGTGATTGGAACAACGATGGATTTTGTAGATGACAAACTAAGGTACGAATTTTATTGCTTGATGGTCGAGTCCCAAATGCATTATCTCCAGAGTTTTCATATATACGGAGGGAAAAGAAAGCTTAATAAACAGTTTGGGTCTCTGAATTATATTCTCCCTACTCCGTCCTTGGTAATTAGTTACTTTCTCTCCATTCACTGATCGTGGTCTTGGACATCATAGCTCTAGTTGTTGCACCATTTCAGTAATGCAAACATTCTTGACATTTCTTAGGCACCTCCCAGCCTTGATAGGATTTCTCTGTGGTCCCAAAACCTCGCACCTCAGACTTGCTGATTTTACGAAAATTCTAGTATCTCATGTTTCCTGAAGGTTTTTACTCTTATATACCTAAAGCTTACTGATTTTACGAAAATTCTAGTATCTCATGTTTCCTGAAGGTTTTTACTCTTATATACCTAAAGCATTCTCTTGCTCTTTGATGGCAGGTACTTGAAATTCATTTTTCATCTTTCCTGATTTCATTAATAAATTTAACTTGGTTGAATTGCCTCATCATTTTTGCAACTTTGCATATTTTGTTCTCTCCATCCTTGCATCCAACATAGGGACAGTCCCACTTTCCATGTTAGTTTGCCCCCAAAACCGAGTCCAATTTCTTAAATTTTAGCTATAAATACCTGTACTTATCAATATTTTTATATCTTTCGAAAACATGATATTTCTCTTATCAGTTACATGTCATAGGAAAAAAAGAGAGGGATGCTAAATGACGCACGCACCCATTAAAGCGGCAATTACTATAATACCCCTTCATCCTATTTAAAAAAATAAAACAAACAAAAAAAACTAATATAACTTAATTAACTCTAACAGCCCTCTCTCTCTCTACAATTTAACTTCAAATGGAACATATTATTGGGATCCATCAATGTAGACGCCACCTCAATTATGGAGTACATAAATTAAAAACAAAAGGCCAGACCGGCTATATAGCAAAAGCCCGGGCCAGCTCTTTTGTTATATGGCCGGCCGACTCTTTTTCACCATAAAAAAATCTCAATTTTTCAACTAGAAATTAAATTAAAATACATTTGATATGAAATAAACAAATTAAAATACATTTTAAAGACCCTAATTTTTCATCTCAAATTATTAAAATACATTTTAAATGCTATATAGCCGAACCAGCTACATAGCAAAAAGGCCGGGCCGACTTTATATGGTTATGGCTGGGCGACTCTTTTGCTATATGGTCGGGCCGGCTATTTGCAATATGGCTGGGCCGGCTCTCTTGCAGTGTAAAAAAAATCTTAATTTTCAACTATAAATTAAATTAAATTTATTTTAAATTAAATAAACAAATTAAAATGAAAAAACGTACCGTGAAATAGGTATCTGCAATAAAACTATCATCGTTGTTAGTATTCATATCATCGTAGACAAAGAAATATTTTTAACATGAGATTATATTTGGTCTTAATAATGATTTGTCATTAACTCTGTAATTAACTCTAATTCTAATTACCTCTAATAAAGACCAAGGACACTATTGTCATATTTTAAAAAATTCACTTAAAATGTGTGTCATTTAGCATGTAGGGGTGCGTCATTTAGCGTGTGTGGAAAAAGATATCATCTTAGTGCAATTTAAGGAAGTTTATAGAAGTAAAAGGACAATATCAAAAAGTTTTGACTTTTCAAATGAGACTTGGTTTTGGGATGGCAAGGGAGTACAAAGATTGTTATAGGCTTTAGACTTGGCTTCTCCAACAACTTTCTTCGGATTAGTTAAGTTAACCAAGCTGCATAATTTTATGTTTTAGTGATCTGTAGTCTCTTCACAATTAGTAACACAGCGTAAACATAGGTCAGTGATGATGTTTACCCTGCATCCATCCATCCATATATATGTCTGTGAATCTCTTATTTATATACGTTTCCAATTCAATTGGTTTGTTTCTGGCATGCAGGTCTGAGTTCGTATTTATCAACCCTAACTCTAAAGGTCAGTGTGGTTGCGGTGAATCTTTCATGACAGGCCAGTAGAAGCTGCTGGGTGGGTGGCTGTCAAAACCTTAGTGACGTTCCATTATTAAGCCGTCGTGGTATGTACAGACCTTATTCTTTCAGAATTTAACGCAATACGAGGCACAAAAATCTCAATACTTTGTCTCATGAGTTTTACTGATCTAGCCAGTGTGTGCTAACACTGGATTGAAGGCAGGCTTACTCTGCTAAAGTATGGTGTCTTGGTCGTGCAGTGAATTCTTACAATCCTATTCCTGCTTGTAGCTAAATGTTTGCAAAGTCTTTTTAATATGTAACACCTTAATATTCTCCCATGTTGAGTAGATAAGCTGAATAAAAAAATCTTTGTAAGGAAAATATTTGTGGATACCTATATCTATATAAAGGAAGATGGGATGATTGTTCACTTTATATTGTGTGCCGAGTGAGAGCCAAAGTGAGTAAACTTGTGAGGTTTTGCAAGTGTGCCAAACTTGAGTGTCAATTTTGATGTGTTGTGCACCAATTTTGGGTGTGCCAAATTGACAGTTTACTATCGAAAACATACAGTACATATTGTTTTCGAGGGATTTGAATTCTGCTACTTCTATTTAGTCTTGTTAATACTTTCTAAAAAGTAGTTTTGTTTTTCTCTCCTCTTTATTGTATACCTTAAGTCTCTTTTGATCATAAAGCTTGGGAGGAATATTGTTTACCCGTTATTCAATTATAGTGGAGGGTTTAAATAATTCCGTTGCAGTGTTATTGCTATTATTATTCGGATTGGATTCCTAATTCAGACACGGCGACACGCTCGCGATCATTGTTGAGAAGTTGTTTTACGTACCCCACCAACATGATTTATATATGAGATAACTGCTTAAAAAAAAAAAAAAAAGACCCTACAGGCACTTGGGCAGCAAGCATGCCTAACCAATTTAGAAGTTAAATGGATCATCTGAATGGGGTGGTGTAATAAGCCAAATTCAAGCAACAACCATCGTCATTGATCACTTGATGCTAGATTGTAGATTCTAATTAACGTTTATTCAAGTCGTGGTTATATTAATGGTGACTGACCAAAAACTATCGAGGAGTTGAAGAAATTTTCGATGAGGACACTCTCTTAAGACTGTTGCTATGATAAAAATATCATCCAAAAACCTAATCCCTTCCTTCTTTCAAACACAAAACAGAATTTGCCTATGTGATGAATAATGGAAGCCGGAGCATCTTGGACGATAGCAAAAGTCGCCGGTACTCAAGTCGCTTTAGGTACAAATACGATATCAGTGTATCACGTGATCTCCAGTGTATAACCTGAAGCTTTAGCCTTTGTTTCGAACCGATTCAGTGGACGGCTGGTGCTTGCTGATCAAGATGGTATACAACAAGCACATGATATAAAAGAGCAAATATTATTACAAAATTTAGAGCCGTAAAATCAAGCTGTAATTTTATTTCCCAATTTTTAATGGTAGAAGAGACATGGTTAGAAATGCTTCGTCAAGGGCAAGTGTTGTAGGTAAGAATTGTTTGAATGTAATAAATAGTTAAGGACAAGTTTTGTAGGTAAGAATTGTTTGAATGTAATAAATAGTCAATGGCAAGTGTTGTAGGTAAGAATTGTTTGAATGTAATAAATAGGTTTAACTATTAATATAAACTAGCGAAAATGTGGTAAGTAAGAATTGTTTGAATATAATAAATAGGTTTAACTATTAATATAAACTAGCGATTTAGGACTGTGCCTATGACAGGTGTTAGTATGGGATCGTGGGATCATATCAATGTATGTTCGAGGTATTATATGGAGTAATATTAATTGAATTTGACCGTCCACAAAATTAGTATCAAGAGGATTTTTGTTAGCCGATATGGGTGTTTAGTGTTGTTTAGACTCCACGGATTAGGGAGACAATTTGGGTTAAACCGGAAGACTTGAGGGGTCATTGTGCAATAGTATAACTATTTTCACACATGTGAGATTCTGTGATTACATCGTGGTCGTAGGATTTTAGTATATGGATAAATTTTGGCCTGTAATTAAGCCTTGTCAATTGCACACTTACGAACCGATATGTTTCGTAATATAGATAAAGAACATTTCTTGTTTGTCAAAATAAAAAAAAAAATAAAATCATGAATAACTCAAATACTCAATGGGTTAGTTTAGTGGTTTGACAATGACTGAATTTCTGTATGGAAACAAAAAATTTCTTTGATTTTCACAATATTCAGATCTTCTACACTAAACATGAACATCACCATTTCTCAGATCGAGTAATACTGAGGTAAAACTTTTATTAACAGCTGAAAGCTTGATCTTTGGAAACAAATATGGTATGTTACAACTTACAAGAAATCTCACAAGATTTACGTCTACGAAACAGAACGACAAAGATGGTCACATGGGAAATATTTTACATCAATTAAACAATAACTGGTCCATATGTGGGGGATTGAGTATCTACTTGAGGGTAGCGATTTACATTTTGACCGAAAAAGAAACTACAAAAACCAGTTGTCTCCGGTGGCTTATGCATTCCGATCGACTTGACCGTGAACTATCTTCCATCTTGAGGTGATCTTATCGAGCAACAAATGAAAAATACACTAATTTTGAATCGGAGAAATGAGGTCACGAGCGAATTCTAAACTGCCTTAAGAAGAACACAGACAAAAACTTTCCTGATGCAGGAGTTAGTGAGTTGATATCTTTAAGTCCCATGACTTTCAAGCCAATTCGACCTACGAGCATGTCCACCCCTTCTTCTGAACCCCTATCTGGTGAGACAGAGTGTGCCTGCCGTGGTGGCACAGTGGCAGATTCGACCTACGAGCATGTCCACCCCTTCTTCTGAACCCCTATCTGGTGAGACAGAGTGTGCCTGCCGTGGTGGCACAGTGGCAGAATCATCAGTTCAAGAAGTTACTGCCGACTATGGACTCTGATATCATTATTGCTATAACAATTATTTCACTCAAACCATTTCTTGCCAACTGAACAATAGTCTGGCTCGAAACGAACTTGAGAATCGGCTATAAAAAGTGTTTTCAACTGATTTGAAAACACCGTAGCCGTTGTTATAGCGTAGAAAAACTTCATTTCCTTCTCCAAGTATCCACGCTTGGCTGCTCTGGAAGTTTTTCTTTCTTGCACCAGAGAAAGTGAACTGACGAGAAAAAAACGTACAAAGCTTAGTGTGATTCTATTTTTCTTCTGATTAAAAATATAATTCATTCACAGTAGACATAAATATCTTGGCAAGAAGATTAAAGTTTAGATGCATCCTGATATTTCATGAGCACTTATCATAATCTAGAAGTTGGACTAATTTAACCATCTTCCCAATTCGGGAGTGTTTTTCAATTATCCCGCTTACGCATTTCACCACGAAAATGGTCAAACTGTAAGCTACTTCTGCGATCCTCTCTCAGTATGGCATTACAAAAACGAGTGCCTTCTTTAGGTTTTTCATAGAAATTAAGAAAATTGACTTTTTAGACCGTGTGATTGCCCCTAGTATCTACATTATAGCCTCACAATTGCTCACTAAGACATGATAATTGACCAAAAGTGAATTTTGTAAATTTATAGAAAAAATACACTTAATTTAGAACGGTGGAAGTAAAAATCAAAATATTAACAAGACACTAATACCTTTTTTGGGTTTCTCAAAATATCTCCAGGCCCGTAGGCCCAATATTAAACCCGATATACGGCCGGGCGCTAGAAGCGGAGACCTTTCCTAAGAAAGTTTTCTATTATAAATTGTTCCACTTATTGTTATAGGTTTGTTCATTACTTATTTTAACTTTTTGTGAGGGTATCAATTTAGAATTATTTTCTTTAATTGTTTATTTTGTATTTTTCCTTCACGATGAACGATGTTTAGTCCTTTTATTTAAAAAAATCAAAAACAATTTATAATTTGTTAAAATAGTTTGTATCATCAATAGTTACATTTCAAATCATAATATCAATTTCATTGTTAAATTTTTTTTGTAAATGAAATTGTTCTTCACTTTTACAATTGCTGATCGCTTGATTATAAAAGATATAAGGCCGGGGCACTATGCGCACCCCAAAAATTGCTCCATACACCCTGTTTTTTATTACAAAAATGTCATTGAATAAAATGATATTCTTGCCCAAGTAATTAGAATTTCTAGATTTGATCCCTAAGGTTTTGGAAAAAGGCTCTAAGGCCTTCTTCCCCAAATTGGCCGAAGAGATCGGTCAATAAACCCACAAAAGTCGGTCATGTTCATGGCTGTGGAACCACCATGTGCCTTCCCACGCATCCCCCCTCCATGAACAATACTGTAGTGCATGACCGAACAATCAAGTGTTGTTTGATTAGGGCTAACCGAACAATCTAGTGTTGTTCGGTTAACCCTAGCCAAACACTAGGGTGACGACGGCAATGGCAGTGTCGATGATAGACTTGGGGGTAGAGGGAGGAGATGTTGGCGGGGAAGGTGGCGAAGGAGGAGGGAGCAAGAGGAGATGGCAGAGGTTGAGGGGAGGGGGTTCGGTTGAGGGGTGGGGAAAAGGGGGAGAGAGGGGAGAGAGAGAGAAGGGAGAGGAGAGGAGAGAGAGAGAGAGAGAGAGAGAGAGAGAGAGAGAGAGAGAGAGAGAGGGAGAGAGGGCGAAAATAGAGGAGAGAGAGAAGGTAGATAGGAGGAAGGAAGAGAGAGAGAGACGGGTTGTGGTGTTTATGGAGGGGGGATGTGTGTATTTTAGGAGGGGTAAAATAAAATGTTTGGGGTGTGTATCGAGTATAAGTTGAATTTGATATAAATGTGGTGTTTGTATATAAAGCAAATGGGTGTACGGAGCAATTTCGGGGTGTGAATTGCCCCACCGTAGATATAATAAGTATTAAGTAACTTTAATTAGTTTTCACAAGAAAATTGCTAATTTAATGTTAAATGAAATTGCACATGCTAAATGGTAGACTATGGATAAAATATATCCTTAAGAGAGATAGATGACAATAGGGGTAATTTTGATTTCTAAATTTATGAAGTGGGCGGAGAAACACACACACACACACACACACACACACACATATATATATATATATATAATCTATAATCTCTAAATCTAAGTATCCTCAAATATAAAATACGCATCCCCAAAATAATGAAAATTCCAGATCATAATTACTTTACAAGGATTTTATAAACATACCACGGTTGAAATGCCATAAACAACGACCATGTGCCTTTCTTGAAGAGATCCACATTGTTTGTAGGGACAATATCCTAACACACATGATAGAAAAATATTAAGAGTGAGCTCTTTTGAGAAAAAGCATTTTTGTTTTTTGTATCTATGATAGTTGATACAATTTTCAAAAGTAATAAACTACATTTTGCACAATTCATGTGAAGATAGCTCGCAGATCGATCATGGTGATGTTAATAAAGAGGTAAAATGAATAGGAAAAAAGAGGGGGGGGGGGGAAGGGGAAGACATAAAGAAAAACTGATACTTGAAAATGATAGTGTATTAATTTTTCAAGTATTTTTCATCTATCGATTGTATTTGGTCCTTTCTTTGCAGATAATCAATGGTCGAATCAAAGTAGATCAACTTGATTCATAGAATTAAGCTTGATATAGACATTAAATGGGATGCCATTTAAATCAATGCAATTTGAGAGCTTATGATGAGAAATGTAAACCAATTTCTTTTCTAGAGAAACAAATTTCAAGATCAAGCCCTAAGAACCGTCTTATAGAGGTATTCGAAATAGGAAAACAAAAATATTAAAATTATAAAATAAAAGGCAAGAGAGAGAGAGAGAGTCTGACCATCAAGGTATTCCTAATGGAAAACATGAAAGTACGACAGAGAGGATTTTTAACCCTAGATGGGCTTCCACATGATGAGCGGCGAATACAAGTGAGTTCTCTCAAGGCTTTTTATAAACACAAACGAGTGGCTGGTAGAAGCAAAAACCCTAAAGAAACTTGCACGTGCAAAAGCAAAAATCCTAAAGAGACTTGCACGTGCAAAAGTGAAAACCCTAAAGATACTTGCACATGCAAAACATGTGATCTAACCATGACAGCGTGAATTAATTACATTATGTTAGAGTTGGGAGTTTTTTTCGATTCACATACGTATATCCAATTTGATTAGGAAAATTTGTAATTAGATAAATTAAATTATCATGGATTAACTTAGTGCCACCAATTTTATTTCTCGGAATTGATTTACTAATACACTCATTGGGCCAGTCAATCAAAGCCCAACCCAACTATCCTTGAAGAAAGCTTCTAATCAAACAAATGAGCCAAAGATGAGTGACTTAGAGAAGCTTCAGAAGCACAGTGGCCGACCAATTAGTCATGCACAAGAGTATGGAGACTAGAAGTTGGTAAGCTTAGAGTCATTTGAAGAAAGTATGATATGTACCCTAAGAGACAAACAACAATTCTTTATCCTATGTTAGACCTAATGTTTGTAAGTTAGTTTTGATGATGACACTATGATCTAATGTATAAATTAGATTCACATTTGATATGTGATGTTTATCAGCAACTTCGGTGACTTATCCTATATATGTCACATTATGTGTCTTATGAAAGATTTTTGCACTCACACAAATTTTTTCTTATGGCCATCACTTCAAATGATGAGCCAAAATCTTTCTCTCAGTGAGTCTGACATGATCATTGAAGGGAGGCCATGGCAAAGGAAATAAAGGCCTTGGAAAAAACAGACACTTGACGCTTAGTGCCTCTCCCACCAGGAAAGAAGACAATTTACTCCAAATGGGTATACAAGATCAAGTACAAACTAGATGACAATATAGAGAAGTAAAAGGCACAGTTGGTGGCTAAAGGGTTTACACAGGTTGAAAGTGTGGATTTCCATGAGACTTTTTCCCCTGTGGTTAAGCTAGTTACCCTTCGCTGTCTCCTAGAAATTGCAGCCATTAAGCATTGAGATATTCAAGCTTGATGTTAGTAATGCTTTCTTGTATGGAGGTTTGGATGGAGAAGTGTATATAAAGCTTCCACATGGGTTTGACAAACAAGTGGAGACGCAAATATGTCACTGCAAAAGTCCCTATATGGTCTCCGTCAAGCCTTTAGAAATTGTCATCATAAGTTCACCACATCACTCCTTGCAATTGGGTTCTATCAATCTAAGGCATATTATTCCCTATTCACCTACAGGTTAGGTTCAATTTTTGTATGAGTTTTGATTTATGTGGATGACGTAATTCTGACAGGCACTGACAAGGCAAATGATGAGAACCGTGGTTCGAGCCAAGACTCAAAACCCAAGTCAAGTGAACCTATTATGATCAAGTGGGTTCAAAGTCAAGCAAACCCGTTCGAGGCCCAAGAGGAGGAGTCCAAGAAGAGGCATTCTGCCTTTAAAGCGATCGCCTTACAATTCTACAAAGCGATCGCCCTGACTACTAGATTAAAAGCGATCGCCCTAAAACGTTTCAAAGCGATCGCCCTGTGGCCAGTGTTCATCCTGTGGCCAGTGTGATGACTTCGAAGGCTTCCAAATGCATGAAAAAGGCTTAAAGACTCAAGAGACGTCCGTTAAAATCATCTTAGGCATGATGGATGACTTTGGGATCTTTTTAACGCTAAATGGATGACTTTAGGGGGCCAAAGTGCACTTTTCAAAATTAGGCCTTTAGAAAAACGGGATTGATAGTATTTTCCTTACTTTGGTTTGTTATTGTTTCCTAATTAGCCTAGGTAACTTACTTAGTTGTTTCCTACATGATTTAGGTAATTAGTTAATTGTTTCCTTTTTATTTTAGGATTCTATTTCCTAGGTTATGTTGGATTGTTAGGCCTATATAAAGGCTTCTATTTCATTGTAAAATATTAGATCTTTGATTATTATTAAATTGAATTGAGTTTTCACAATATTGTAAGCTTTTGAGAGATTTCTTGGATTAGAATTCTCAACCCTTGAACTTATCAAGTTTGTTGAGCAGCTTGTGGCGCCCGTGATCTTGGTTCCTAATCAATTGCGATTAGTGGGTTAAGGTTGCACCCCAAGGTTCTAGGGATTAAATCCGCCCTAGGGTTGAGGGAAGCTCCCTATCTTTTCTTCAATTCATTGTTTTTTCTGTTTTAATCCGCATTCTTGGTTGGTTCCGCTTTGTCACGATCTTGGAATCACATCAATTGGTATCAGAGCAACAAAGAGGTAACCAACGTTTTCGTTCTAGCGTTCTTCATAAACTTTGTTTTCATCTTTCCTATATTTCGTTGGATTCATAGTTTTCTTCTTTCCTTCAGAATTTTCCGAAAATCTTATTTCTTTTTAATTTCTTTCCAAACCCTAGTTACAAAAAAAAAAAAAAAAAGAGAAAATTATTTTTGCTCCAAAGAAAATTCCTTGAATCAAGAAAATTAAAACTTGATCAAGAAGTTACAAAAGTCAAAAAAAATTTTTTTTGAAGGAGCCGAAATTGTGGACAAAAAAAATTAGGGTTTTGGAAAATTGCTTCAAAGTTATCACTTGCACTAAAGTGGTAGTGCTAGAAATACTTTCATACATCCATCTTGTCCATCAAATCTTTCCAACATCCATTAAAATTCATTCTTTTCCTACTTTCATTGTGAAATCGCATCTCACTTTGAAACTTTGCCAAAAAAATCAAAACCCTAAATTGCATTGTTTTCGTTCCAACTCGTAACGTTTTCAAAACTTGCACTCCATATTGATAACTTCGTGGGTAAAAGAATTTTTCCAAGAAATTAGAGTGTGTGAGTGAGTCAAGAGTGATACATGAGAGCTTGGTGAGATTTTTGTGTGTGATATTCAATATGTCACGAAATATTCCTATTCGAAAGGGTAGTGATGCGCAACAGAATCCTACAGAGCGCATTTTGAGGATGATGGAGGATGTCTCTCAACGTTTGGCTAGGTTAAAAGAGAGAGGGAATACGCAACCTCATGGAAATCCACCCAAATTTCAAGCAAGGAGAGGTACGTATGATGATGAGGATGAGTGGTTAGAAAAAAAATATGAGGATGATAAGAGGCGTGATAGGAGAGTAGGTGAAAGGGCATACGACTCACAATACGAAAGGGAAATTTCCAACATTAAAATGAGGATTCCACCTTTCAGGGGTAGGGATGATCCCGAGGAATACCTAGAGTGGGTTAGAAAGGTTGAAGTCCTATTTGAACGTGACCACTACACAAAAGCCCAAAAAGTGAAACTTGCAGCCTCAAAGTTCTCCGAGTATGCTAGTGATTGGTGGGAGCAACTAATGATTAGGAGAAGAATGATAGGAGAGGGTCGCGTTAGCACGTGGGAAGAAATGAAAAGGGTCATGCGAAAAAGGTTTGTCCCTAACTACTACCACCGTGAACTATTGAGAGAACTTCAAAATTTGTTTCAAGGTAGTATGTCGGTGGAGGAGTATTATAAGGCAATGAAGATGGCTCTTGTTCGGGCTAATATCAATGACGATAATGAGGTCACCATGGATAGATTCATCAGTGGGTTGAATAGGGAGATTGCCTAAGTGGTGAAATTGAGGGAGTATGATGAGATGGAGGAAATTGTTCATGCCGCCGTCAAGGTGGAACGACAACTTAAAAGGAGAGCTACTTTTACCCGAGGAATTTATTATTCTTCTTCTTATTCCTCTTCTCAAATCCCTAGTAGGTCCCATGTGGGGGAAAACAAAAATACTAATGTTGTGCCTACCACATCTTATGGGGAGATCTCAAAGAGTGAGGATGTTGACAAAAGAAAAGTTGAGAGTTCGGCTAGAGAGATAAATGAAGTTTGTGAGATAACTGAGAAAAAGGAGAGTATAAATGAAACTGAAAATGAGAGGTCGGCTAAGGTAAAAAGTGTGAACCAAGAAATAGCCGAGCAAAAGGAGAGGAAAGTGAGAGATAGTGAACAAATGTATGAACAGCAAGCCAAAAAGGCCAAGAAAAGTGAGTTTAGTGAGGCCGAGAGGAAAAATGAAACGAGTGGGTTGATGGAAGAGAGAGAAAACCCGAGAGTTGAGAAAAGAATGAGTGAAAGAGATAAAAATATGAGGGTGGATACACGAGAGATTGAGGAAGAAAAAGAAAAAGTTGAAAAGGCCAAGAGCCAAGAGAGAGTGAAACCAATCTTTCCTGCTATCCCAAGTGAGCTTAAGAGGGAGTTGGAAAAGAATCAAAGTGAGATCATTCCTATTCCCAAAGAAAACTCTTTTTATGCTAACTCGATGCCTCAATTGTCTCTTCCGTATGCTGTTTCTTCTCGACAGGTTTTTGATGTGTTCATCGAATTGAGCAAGGAAGCTATGAGCTTCGAATTGGATGATCGACTAGGTAAGGAGATTGGTGTAGTAAATACACAATATCAAAGGTATGATTCCATTCTTTCTTGTGATATTAAGTTATTGAGACTTGAGAATCATAATGAATTATTACATGTTGATCACCATGGCATTGACAATAGATTATACATGATATTACTTAGGCCAAGTCATTCATATGTTGATCCATTTCTGGAATGTGTCTCGAGAGTTGACTTGGTAGATTTGCAATGCACTTTGAGAATTGAATTGAAAATTCTGAGATTACGTGCATTGACTTGTGAAAACGTGAGAATTGAGAGTGATCATCATGATAATTCTGTTGAGCATTTGAAATGTTTCTTTGAGAAGATGCATGAGAGGTTTTGTAATAACCCCAAGAATTTATCACATGTGTTAGGTTCTTTGATTGGTACAAGTAACTATGATCTTATTGTGTTATATGGTGCTAATGTGTTGATCAAGGTTATACAAAAAGGGGAATTTGTTAGATTGATTTTCAAACCCGGTGAATATCACAAGATTATTGTTTTCCATACATGTTCTCAAGAGTTTGACTTACTTTCTTCTGTGGATTGCAAGTTATTATGTTTTGGAAAAAGTGAGGACTTGTATGATGTTTCTCGTAACTTCCGAGGAGAACTTGGAGGTTATGGAGAATTTGGTTATATTAAGTCTCCTAAGTATGTGAAGGACTCTTTTCTTTACAACATTGTGGACCTGGCTCGCATACCTAGGATGTGCTCTTATTTGATGATGACTTTGTTTTCTCCTAATACTTGTGGTCATCTTGCTTTGTGTGCTATAGTCGAGTTTCCATTTCAGGTTAAAGCAAGGATCTTGGTGGAGCATGAGTTTGATAATGTTTTCAGAATGGACTTGTTTGGTAAGGTGCATGTTAGTGCATATTTTTCTATTTCTAATCTCCGTCCTTTTGATGTAGGTGATTCGAGGACGAATCCTTTCGAAGGGGGAGTGAATGATGAGAACCGTGGTTCGAGCCAAGACTCAAAACCCAAGTCAAGTGAACCTATTATGATCAAGTGGGTTCAAAGTCAAGCAAACCCGTTCGAGGCCCAAGAGGAGGAGTCCAAGAAGAGGCATTCTGCCTTTAAAGCGATCGCCTTACAATTCTACAAAGCGATCGCCCTGACTACTGGATTAAAAGCGATCGCCCTAAAACGTTTCAAAGCGATCGCCCTGTGGCCAGTGTTCATCCTGTGGCCAGTGTGATGACTTCGAAGGCTTCCAAATGCATGAAAAAGGCTTAAAGACTCAAGAGACGTCCGTTAAAATCATCTTAGGCATGATGGATGACTTTGGGATCTTTTTAACGCTAAATGGATGACTTTAGGGGGCCAAAGTGCACTTTTCAAAATTAGGCCTTTAGAAAAACGGGATTGATAGTATTTTCCTTACTTTGGTTTGTTATTGTTTCCTAATTAGCCTAGGTAACTTACTTAGTTGTTTCCTACATGATTTAGGTAATTAGTTAATTGTTTCCTTTTTATTTTAGGATTCTATTTCCTAGGTTATGTTGGATTGTTAGGCCTATATAAAGGCTTCTATTTCATTGTAAAATATTAGATCTTTGATTATTATTAAATTGAATTGAGTTTTCACAATATTGTAAGCTTTTGAGAGATTTCTTGGATTAGAATTCTCAACCCTTGAACTTATCAAGTTTGTTGAGCTGCAGACTTGTGGCGTTCCGTGATCTTGGTTCCTAATCAATTGCGATTAGTGGGTTAAGGTTGCACCCCAAGGTTCTAGGGATTAAATCCGCCCTAGGGTTGAGGGAAGCTCCCTATCTTTTCTTCAATTCGTTGTTTTTTCTGTTTTAATCCGCAATCTTGGTTGGTTCCGCTTTGTCACGATCTTGGAATCACATCAGCAAAGGTGAGTGAAGTTAAGAGCCATTTGGAAAAACATTTTCCTTGTAAAGATTTGGGGTTTTGAAGTATTTCTTGGGAATTAAGGTGGCTCGATCCCCATGAGGTATTGTGATTAACCATCGTAAGTATACTTTAGACATTCTGGAGGAGAGTGGGTTGTAGGGTTGCAGACCCAGTTCTACGTCGATGGAGCTCCATTATAAGTTATCTACTGAGCTTAAGGGGAAGCCAACTGATGCACAAATATATCGCATGCTCGTTGGGAAACTACTTTACTTAATTGTGACATGGCCGAACATCAGCTATTTTGTCCATGTTCTAAGTTAGTTTATACATGCCCCATAGCAGTCACATATGGATGCAACAATGCGAGTGTTACGATACTTAAAAAGGGCTCCAGGACAAGGTTTGTTGTTTCCTTCTTCTTGGCCTATGACTCTAGTTGCTCATTGTACTGCAGATTGGGGCGGATGTTCGATGAACAGGCACTCGACTATAGGTTATTTCATCACTCTTGGGGGGCCTAGTATCCTTCGAGCAAAGAAAAGTGTTATTGCTTGATCTTTAGCCGAGGCAGAGTACCAAGCCATGACGTCTATTATGAGTGAGATTGTTTGACTATGGTGGTTATTGTATGATTTGCAGGCTGCACAACATGACCCGATTCATTTGTACTATGATAATCAGGCTGCACTACACATCACCGCCAATCCTGTTTTTCATGAGTGGACAAAGCATATTGAGATGGATTGCCATTTTGTTCGTGAGAAAGTTCTCTCACATGCCATCCAACCTCTTAAGATCGGTAGTTAGCAGCAGCTTGCCGACATATTCACTAAGGCACTTGGTCCCAGTCATTCTCATTATATACTTAGCAAGTTGGGCATTACAAATGTCCATGCGCCAACTTGAGGGGGAGTGAAGAAGACAACATCCATGGACTTTGTGTTAGGCGTGATCACGCCTAACCAAAACTAGTCTTCTTGATTAGAGAACTTTGTATTAGACGTGATCACGCCTAACCCAAACTAGTCTTCTTAAATTTAGATATTATTTTAGGGAAAGTAGCAGTTTCCTATATTAATTTGGTAAATCAGTGTAAAAATGTTAAGAATCAACTAAGGTTAACTAAGAATTCTTTGTTGTAAGAAATTCTTGTAGAAAAAGTAGTTCCATACTTGTAGCATCTATTGTAGGCAAGTCTTGTAGGAAAAGTAGTTGCCATACTTGTAACTATGTTTATTGAATTCTCTCAATAATTCGTTAGGGTTAGAAAGACATAAGGTATATCCTTAAAATTTGCCCATGTTATCACATCCATCAAGATACTTTAAAGAAAGCTAAAGATTTTTCCTTTTACCCAGGTGAAAGGTAAAGGATGTGAAAGGTAAAGGATGTACTAACTTACCACATGTAAAATAGACAAATACAACAAGAATATCTCACAAATATAAGTCAAACAAGCTGGTCTAAGCTAGTAACAAAAGCAAAAAAGGGCAGAGACAAAACACAAAGTGCAGTACAACACTCAACATCCTGGATTTTAAGCCAAGAATGCACCAACATGCACCGAGTTTAACCCTCTTAGAAAATAAAAATGATAGTATGACTCTTTAGTAGAGTGCTACTATGAGAACTGTCATACCCCAACTCGGACCCCATACATGGAGCCCCGGATTAGGACATGAACCCATCATACATCTTATGTGAACCTGTATAACATGAGCCAAACCAGCTCATAAAAATCATAATCTCAAAAATCAACCACAACAATAACACTAAAACCACCTCGACGGCTATAGCACAAGCCAGAGAACAACAATACAACCACACCTCCACGAGCTAACGCTCGGAGCCAAATACTACAATCACCACAACGTCGAGCTACACTGCTCGGTACCCATAAACTTAACTATGACGAAACCACAAGTCTATAAACATATATATACAACAACATAAAGATAGCCATCCTAATACACCTTGACATCACGTGTTGGAACACAAACCACAGCTATCGATACTTTACAACCCAACCAAGAGTTTACAACAATACTCAACCCAAAGAGGATTACAATGTTCTACAATAATTCATACCCAAACACAACTAACAACCCATAAGCTAAGGAGTACGATTCAACTCTTAAATATACCTTCTCGGCCTCACAACTGCTACTACTTAGGTTCCTGCAAGCTAAGGAAAACAAATATGTAAGGGATGAGTCGAAGACCCAGTAAGTTACTACTATGCAACTACATGGCATGCTGACATGCAACACAGTTCATATATCAACAATATTAGTATATAACAATTCTACGTAATAACAATATAACAGATAGCATGTTATAGCCAGTTAATCCTATACTCCACGAGAGGCTCAGCTGCCGCCAACTGTCCTATATTGGTTGGAAACCGCGACCAACTCGCTCGTATAGGGAACACATAATAAACTATAAAGTAAACACACGTAGGTGGATATGAGGGTCGAGGTACACCTCCGACCGCTTCCAACCTTATCACCCCATCCATCCTATGAGTGCGGTACCGACTTGACCATCATAATAGAAAGCGCGCTACTGGACCGATGTGCCCTTGATCCCCTACAACTCATAGAGTCACTCGGTCTGGTCTCCACCTAAGCCAGCTTTGAGTTGTGCCAAAGTTTCAAGCATCCGCTAGGCCCAGTAGCAAAAAGTCCCAGATTCATCATAGCACCAACGACGGCGTTTCACTAGCATTCCGCCCTCATGAAACGTCGGTGACTATGACTTACCGATATAATTTATCAATTCCAATTTCTACATATCAAGGTGATGGCGTCCCATCGTTTAACCACATATAAAGTCATTTCTATCTATTCAGCAAATAGAGAAGATATTCAACATCAACCACATGATCATGTATCCACATATTTTGTTACATTCATTACCATATTGACATTGGACTCCGTAGATTCAAACAACTCACTTTCACAAAGTAATCCACATAGAATTATTGATATCACTTTTGGACTCCGTAGAGTCAAATAACACTAATTCCACGAATTAAGTCATACAATCAATTACCCATATGTTTAAACATGTCCAGGTCCAGTAGACTAAGTCACGTATCAATAAACACATATTCCAAGTCAAATTCAGACTTCGTAGAGTCCCACCATCACATTTTGCAAACTAGTGGTTTAGCACATATTTCACATGTATAGCAAGAATCTCCACATTTTTAACCACTAAACATGTAGAAGAAATGAACTAAAATCACTTAGCACGATTTAACAATATCATTTCATTCTACTTATCAAATATCACATATCATCGCAATTATCAACATACCGACGTGAAATATGTGCTCTACAGCATGAATAGATTCTACGGACAAGAAATAAAAGCAGTAACTTACAAAACACCGCAAATTTACCAAGAAAACAAAGTTGGCTCAGGTGGAAATACTCTCCTCGACGATCTCTATGCCGCCACAGAGCCCGATCGTCGAACCCACACCCGATCTATCCCGATTCAAGCCTTCTCTCTCTCAAACCAACTTTTTCTCTCTCTAAAAACTTGGGAGAAGAAAAGGGATTCGTGATTCAACCACAGATCTTGGGATCTCTTCAGTTAGAAAGGATCTCCTCGTCACCCTCTACGCCACGGTGAAGTCGGTTCGTTGATCCGACGTCGGAAGCTCAAGATCTTAAAGCTTTCTCTCACTACTCTCTGTTTCTACACCCTCTTCTCTTTCTCTCTCTATATCTCACGTTATATCTGGGAATGAAGATGGAAATGAGACACCCTTGAAGTCTCTAGTATCAGCCAAGGTAAATAAGGGTCAAAGAGTTCATTAGAAGAGTAAAAAATAAAGGCTGTCGACACGGCGCGACCGCTCCGTATAGGCAGCGTGAATGCACCCATCTCCCTTGCCCACTCACACATTCTGGCTTAGGGGCGGCCGCCCAGGCACCCATCCTCCTTCCAGATTCTGAATTTTTTCGAAATTGCTCCCGTTTGATCCTGAAATGTCCCTAAGTCATCCTAGGTTGTTTCTAACATCAAACAAAGGTCAAGACACACCCAAAACTCAAGCGAATCATTCGTATTGATGCTCGAATGATGACGAACATAAGTCATGATTACACATCGAGATAAACACATGAAATGACACTTGAATCAACTCAATTTACGGGCTAATGAAAAGACTAACGCACTTGTCATTCGTGATTGAATCTAAACCAAGGCTAGTTCAAACAACCATGGGGAATATAAAACGTATACAAAGGTGGATCGAGGTCCAGAATAGTCTCGAACGAATACGGAACTACCACACAGCTTATCATGGATTAACCACGAGCCAAACATGGTTACTTCTCATCACGTTACGCTTAGTAAGTATGACGAATCTCTCGATCTAATCATGGGGGTCCACACATCACAATACAAGGTCTACTAAGTTGATGCAAAGTGACTATAAGCGAAATGGGAAGGAAGTAGGAACGAGGCCTTACACTACAACACGTCTTAACTAGTTAGGCTCACAACTAGGATTTAGGGATGAATTATGAGCATGTTAAGGGTTCTCTACCCAAGATGAGTGTATGGGTGAAAGAATATAACGATACTAAGGATGTCAGATTGTTGGGGTCTTACAAGAACACCCCAATCAAAACCAAGTCATCATAGCGAAAGATGATGAGTTCACCGATCGTATCTTCTGCGGACTCTAACTATTAGTGTGTTATTCTAGCCGACGCCGCCTATGTTTAATTCTAAGGAAAACATAAGAAAATCCTATTGTTAGGTTTGAGGGTTAGGTAATAGAAACGTGTTAGACACCCATCTCGCTCGACTTATGATGGTCTCAAGTGGCGACATTTTTTATTTAGTTCTATTTTCATTATTCGTTTCTATTAGACTCAAAATAAGTTATTCAGGGTTCAAAGACTCATTCAAAACCCCTTTTGTTTTCCTTAGGAACATAATGTTTGGATGAAAACATTACAAAAAACACATGAAGAACGGCCATTTAAGATCGAATGTTGTTTTTAACCCTATAGGTGAAATGGCCAAATTGCCCCTTAGTACTGCTGTCAGCAACATAGTCATTGTGCCATACGAGACTTTGTTGTCTGTTTTGGTTTCTTCACTATGCCCCTTATTCTTTTCTCTATTAGCTTCGTTAGTCCCAATTCATTTTATTGAATGTTAAGGTGAATGGACGGTGACTTATGGTGATTAACTCGAGTACCAGAAATATGATTTTTTTAAAAAAAATTTATTTATAAAGATTAACAAAGCATGACAAACTACTAAATTGTTTTTTACATATAGATATATTTTTCTTTAAGCAAATATAACCCTTCTACCTTAGGAGGTTGATATCATTTTTCACCTTTTGGTTTACAATAGTCAATAATGCAGCTACCATACCACCTAGTTCTACTTTAATAAAATTATAATGAAGTACTATAATTTTCAGTAAATTAAATTACAATATTTCTATTATGGTAGGTTAAAATTGAAAGAAATTGACAAGTCTTTACACTCATATCAATCTGGTTAGATTTCATATATACTCTCATCCCAAAAATGTTTTCCTACTTTTTATTTTATTTCTCTCCAAAAATAATCTCATTTATATATTTTAACCAATAAACTTTCATTTATTTTTGAAAACATAATGGGTGCGTTTGACTTCATAATTTAATGGCATGATATTTAATTTTGAATTTAGTTGTTGTTATTGTTGTTGCTGTATAATTAAACAAAAAGTAAGAAAGATATGGAATAAAAGCCGTGGGACCAAAGAGAAAGAAAGCTAAAATCAAAATATTTAAATCATGTAAGGGGAAGGCCAATACTTTCTCTTAGGTATCATACAATAAAAGATGTCATCCAGGTGCAAAATACGAAAAATATAGAAAAAATACAATATTAAAATTTTTGACTTTTTAAATAAGACTATATATATACTCATTCAGCCCTAAAAATATAGTCACCTTTTCTTACTGGAAAGCCAACCTAAAATGATACCAAATTATTATTTAACATACACTTATTATATGTTAGCACACTTATTATGTGTCAGCTAGATAATAAAATTTCAACCATTGATGAAATATTACGAATACTATCAATAACAAATTTTTAAAATTTGTAAAGATAGGCAAATTTTAATAATTTTTTTAGTAAAGTTTAATTAAATTGACCAAAAAATTAAATTAAGAATATATATCGGGATAGAAGGAGTATATCTTTTGGAACGGAGGTAAAAACCATCGTAGGCTAGTTTAATTGAAAATCTTATCAAATTTGAATATTTTGTTTGCGTTTGTATTATCCCTCTCTTTATTCATAACGATCTTTTTATTCATAACGATCCCATGAAACACTTCTGACCTTATAGTTCCATGAAGCCGTAAAAGACGATTACGCTGCTGCTTCATAGAACTATAAAAGATGCCTCTACTGTTATCTAACAAGATAATAATAATAATAATAGATTCCTGTGCTTCTGCTTCACAGAATCATAATAAACAACTGTGCCGCTGATGCTGGACACAATTCCCAATATCGACCGAAGAAATAGTAATGGATGATTGTGCTGCTGCTGCCGTACACAAATCACAAGGAATCGGTACTCGTATCCCGAAACAAAACATATGTACCCGATCGCGTTAAGCATGATCTACAAGTACCCAACAAATAAATGTACCCGAAACACGATCTACAAGTACCCGTTGTGGACCATTTTCTGTATTCACGTATACGTATCGCTCGATCCCCTATGACCCGAGACAATAGAAAACACCCATTCAGTCCAAGGACCTTCCTACAACCAGCCAATAAGCCTTTCCTCAAAGCAGCCAGACAAACATAAAATCTATGAAATACAGGACCATAACTAGGGTTGTTGCTAAAACAATAAACTTCAATTGTACTTCCCTCATTAGTCCTCCTCACCTCATCTCTATAATCTCATATTTTGCTATAATGATCTGTCATTGATGTAGCAACAACATTCAGTGCTTTTCTCTTTGCCTTAGAACATGTGGCCAAACTTACATCCAACTGATAAGTATCCAGAATCTCTGCCCTCATTTCTTCAAGCTTCCAACTAGGATTGTTTTTTATTCTTCTGTAGAATCTTGTATCAATCCACTTTGCAGTAAGTTGTCTACTCCTCAAAATGTGTAGTTTATGCAAACTACACATTTTTTTTTTTTCATTTTTCAAAAACTTGATATCAATACCATTACCTACTGCATATGACCTAACAACCTCCTTAAACTCCTCTGAATTTTTGAATTACAGCCCTAATGAGAATTGAATGTCCTTTGGATCTGACTTGGCATTGAATTCTCCATATTTTTTCTTTTTCTTCATCCCAGGGTTTTCCTCATCTTCACTGCTACTTAGATCATCTGAATCTGTTTCAATCATGAATTCATTCTCTATGGCAATATGTTCATCCTCAGTTATACCCTGTTTGCAAATGGATTTGCCTTATTAACATGGGGTGTTTTTGATTCATTCCCTACATTCATTGACCCATTTATAACATTTCTCTTAATTTTAATAAAAGTCCTTCTAGCATTAGCCACTTCCTCATCACTTGCTTCTCTTGCATCACTGTCACTATACTCATAGCTAGATTCTTCTTCACTTTTTGGTATATAATTATCATCTTTTGCACCATTCTTATCATTATCCCCAGTATCATCATCCCAATCATTCACAGCAACATCATCCCAATCATTCACATTATCACCATTCATATCATCACCCCCTTACCATTCACATTATCATCACCCCCTCACCAATCACATTATCATTACCTCCAATTTCTAGTGATTTGTCCATCATAACACAATCTTCATTACAATCAATCACACTTTCCTGTATACCAACAATAAGACCAGCTACTTCAATATGTACATCCATGTCATGTTCAATATACATTTCTACGTACTCATAGTTGCCTACTAATGAACACATCATCCTAGCTTCAGAATCACTATACATCCTCCTAATTCGATTGTCTAAATCCTTCTGCAATTCAAGCTTATTCAGTGATTTGTTTTCTGGAAATAAGAACCACAAACACTTCACATTCTTATATTTCAACAAACTTTCAATCGTGGCTTTTAAAGCAACAAAAGATACCATGTCTGTGTCATTATTGTCTATTATATCATATATAGGTCCCCCCATTATACTTAAGCAACCCATCTTTGACAAAATTACCACCATGATACACTATAATACTGAAAATACCCATTTCGCAAAATAATGTAATACATAGAAGCCAAAATCACTAAAAAGTATACACAGCTTCTGTCCCCCACTATGAAGATAAGAATAAAAAACAAACAATAATGGGCTCACAAACAGTAAAAAGCAATAAAACAAACAAATACAGGACAATATGACAAACTAATGTTGGGGTCTACTTTCTGTCCCCCACTATGAAGATAAATATTTTCTTTTTGGACCATTTGGTCTCTTACGTGTAAACAGACAAATACATGACAATATTATATCATTATATATAATAATATTCATATTTTAACCTAACAAATTGCCAAACATTCATATATAACATAAAAGCTCTTTCATTACTACACAAGACGTGGGTCAATTCGTACCAATCGATCTCTAAAGCATACTCAGACATAAAAAACTTTAATTTGTACATAATCAATACAAAATACACATGACAACATCATTCGAGCACGTAATAGCACAACAATTTATTTTGAAAAGCCTTAAACTCGAAGCAAACATAAACCCTAATTTTAAACCCTAACTATGAACTCAACAAAGGTTTTGTTGTTACTGACGTACCTAATGCCAACAATTAGCTTCGATTCATTTGAATTTCACTTCGATTCTTCGAAATCAGCAAAAGTTTTGTTGATTCTTCGCGATTCTTCGGACTTCTCTTTGTTTGTTGACTGCCTCAATTTACTTTTGACCAGAGTTGTTTTGTTCCCGTATAATAAAATGACAAAGCGAAATGACCTGTCTTGTTTTCATTTTATCCAGGGGCAATTTGGACAATTCAAGTACGAAATAGACGGAGATTCTAACATTAACGGGGGAGGGGAAATCTAACAAGAAAATGCAAGATGTAAGACTATATGAATATGTTTTGAAATGATAGGACCAAACAAAAAATTGGATCAAAATCGAGGGACCAAAAAATTATTTAAATCTTTAATTTACAACAAACATTAAAGTATTGTACGATACAATATTAACTTATAGGCATGCTGTACTATACATTACTTCAATGCTTGCTGTTAACAAAATTTATAGATTAATTTTGTTGCTATATCATTTTTCTACTAGAAAAGAGTAATGATAGAATAACAAAATTGATCTACAAATTTAATTTATATCAAGTATTAAATTGTTGTACGACACAACTATCAACGCTTATGTGTGTTATATCGTTTCAATTTCAATGCTCGTCGTAAATGAAGATCAATTCATAGTAATATTTGTGCAATATTACGGTGTTCTACGGACAATTATCAATGTACAAGTAAGTTGTGCCGTACAGCCCTTGTCACGTGCAAACCACGATTCGATGAACAGAGCAACAGCGAAGCGCAAGGGAGACGGTCTTCTTTGCGTCTGTCTGGCCTCCCGCGAATTAGATTCGATCCCCACATCTCACCCATCACAAAACCCTTCATTGATTCTCCCTCTTCATCTAACTCCGCTCTTTCAACGCCAATTCAGTTTTCTTGATCTGGGTTACTATCCCTGCTTTTGATTCTCCTTGTAAGTTGACCTTCTCTTTGATTTCCTTTTAAGTACTAATTATTGTTCTTTTAAAATCCTGTATGTATGTATGTATCTGTGTGTGATTAGTATTTATGTTTGTTCTTAGTACAGGATCCAATTGATGCGATTTCTACCCTTCGGATTGCTTGATTTTTGGTTGGCGGTTTATTTGTTGGAATATGGGACTTGGGTTTAGTTCAGTATGTTGAAGCTCCCAAATTGGGTTAGCTCGATATGTTGTTAGTTTGGTTTGCTCGGAAGGCTGATGATGAAATGGAAGATGGGCTATAGGTGTTTTTGGATGATTTGGTTTTTTTGATCCATTCACTTTGCCGGGTTAGCTTCTATTTTTAGTTTGGGATGATTTTGTGATGGGTTTTTGAGAGTTTCCATGTTCCGGTCAAATTTGATTTGCACCTTTTTTACTTGATTTTCTGGGGATGGAGCATCTTCCTCTTGAAGTTGTTGGTAATATACTGTCGAGGCTAGGGGCTGCCAGGGACGTTGTGATTGCATCTGCCACTTGTAGGAAGTGGCGTGAAGCTTGGAGGAATCACCTCCACACACTCACTTTCAATTCCAATGACTGGCCTGTGTATCATGATCTTACTACTAGTAGACTTGAGATTCTTATTACTCAAACTATTTTCCAGACCAATGGACTTCAGTGCCTTTCGATCATTATGGATGATGTTGATGAGTTCTCTGCTGCCCCAGTGATTGCTTGGCTCATGTATACTAGAGAAACCTTGAGGCAGTTATATTATAATGTAAGGACTAGTCCGAATATCAATATTCTTGAGAAATGTGGGCGGCAGAAGCTTGAAGTGTTGACATTAGCTCATAATACTATCACTGGTGTTGAACCAAGTTACCAGAAATTTCCTTGCTTGAGATGTCTTTCACTGAGTTATGTCAGTATTTCAGCATTAGATTTGAGTTATCTCTTGACTGCTTGCCCCAAAATTGAGATCTTGACGCTTATCAGTCTAGATATTGCCATGTCAGATGCACAGGCGACAATGGAATTGAATAGTCCTTCACTAAAAGATATTTCTGTTGAAGCAATCAGTTTGGAAAAGTTCATTTTGGAGGCTGACAGCCTTGAGAAGTTACAGCTTAAAGATTGTACGCTCGAGGTTTTTGAGCTTATTGGCAAAGGGACACTGAAGATCCTCAAGATTGATGATGTTAGTGTCATTCATCTTGATATTGGCGAGAGTACTGAAAATCTTGATGTTGTGGACGTCAGCAACTTCACCATTATGTGGGCGAAATTCCACCATATGATCTCAAAAGCTTCAAAATTGCGGGGGCTTCGGCTTTGGGGTGTTGTCTTTGATGATGAAGATGAGATGGTGGATATGGAGACAATTTCAGTGTGCTTTCCCAAGTTAACCCATCTATCCTTATGCTATGATCTGAGAGAGGTAGCACTTCAATACTGCTTGCACCGTTCATTTCAGCTGGAGAATGTGGTGGTGTTAGAACTAGGGTGGACCGTAATTAGTGATTTGTTCTCACAGTGGGTAGCAGGGCTTCTAGAAAGGTGCCCTCGTCTGAGGAAGCTTATCATTAATGGAATTGTTTCAGAGGCAAAAACACATGAAGAATGCCAAATGTTGGCCAAATTTACTTCATCCATTGTAAGGTTAATGAGAAAGTATTTGCATGTAGATGTTCAATTTGAATTTGAATAGACTTTTGTTGAGTTGTGATGTATGGGAATTCAAGTTCAGGTTAAGTTTGGATCCTACAGGGTGATAGTAGGTAATCGTCCCAATCATCCATCTTCGTGCCCCTTCATTGTTTCTTATTTTCCTTACCTTTTGGATGGTCTGTTGAGATTGGGCAATTACAAATTATTCTATTTTTCCCGTAGAAGTTCTCTTTTTCCTTCAAGCTTTCCTTTTTTTTTTTTTTGCATTTTGGATCCTGCAGCAGGTATGGATTGCATCATAAGATAGATGATTCAATCATAGTACTACTACTTTTGGTTTCCCATCCATCCCTCTTTTTTCATGTTTTCGTTTTTGTTGTTATATTGTTGTCAAGAGTGATAATGTGTGTGACAGGACATCAGTTTTTAGTCCACATGATTGAGTTATTTATGCAGATACCTTCTAGCTATTGGAAATTTGGAATGGTTTTTTTGCTAAAGGTTTCTGTACAGCTAGCAGACTGAATACTCGTGATTTGGATGTGATGATTATTCTGTCGGTTACATCTGTTGTCCCAGTATAGAAAGGAAATCTCACATAGTTGCTAGCTCTCATTTGGAAAATAATTGTGGAGGTGGTGGAAAAATTATACTCCCTATGTTCGTAAAATAGAGTCCCTTGTGACTGGGCACACAGATCAAGTAGGGTCATCCGACTCTGTTACTTACCAGTTTTACCCTGGAAAAAGTTTGAAAAGATGGTTTGTAGTGACGTTTGGAGGCGGTCATGTCTATTGAAGTGATTGAATATGAACAAAAGATAAAATAGTGAAATTATCATAGACAATGGTTTGATTTAGTAAGCGGACACTTATGGGAACATGTGGAGGACTCTTTTTCAGGAACGGAGGGGGAGAATTATCATTGCTCTGCCCGAAAAACCATCCATTAGGAGAATTAGTAATTGCTCGAAATAAAGTCAAATGAAAGATCTATTAGACTGAACACAGCGCAATGATATCCTGCTGGGGGCCAAACCTGATCTCCTCTATAATCTTTTTTGGGAACTGCAAAAGCAACATAACTTGCAACAATCAAGGTACCAAAACCCCAGATTTTCCACCACCGTCGTGCATCTACACTGAAATCCCTGCTTTGTTTAGGTAATTTAGTCCAAACTACATATTCTTTGTCTCTTCCTTATCGCTCTCTTTGCTGTATCAGATATGCTTTTTCCTCACTAGTCACAAGTTTACTTAATGAAACAACTCAGACAATTCTAAACTGATCACCAGTGCATCTACTATTTAGGTGACTAAACTCTAGTATTTGTTGTACAAATTTGGTTTCTGTATGTTTCAAGTTTCTTCTCTATGAAGATTTCTCTGTTAACGGGTATATATGCTTGTCAATCTGAAGAATAATGTCCACCTTGACCATTGGAGGCCGCACCATCTAAATTGTTTCACTGCTTCCTGTGGTTAATTACTATTGAAGATGTGGTGCTGGTTTAGGTGCTGGAATGTTTGAGTTTTGGCTCTGGAACCTTTTGGCGGCATGTACTACAGTTTTTTGTCCCTCGATAGTGTTCTTATTTGAAACGTAGTTGTTTTTTTTTTATAAGGGCTTAAACTTTTAAGGTTTTGATCTACCAATAATTACTTTGCATGGACATTGTGCACTCCTTTTGTTGTAGTCGATATGTTCATCCTCTACCATCGTCCCCTCCTAGGTATTCCCCACTGTTCGGATCCACCTTTCTAGAGTATAATTGTAGTTTGAGATATGACAGGAATTAGAAAATCAAGTTTCATTTTTGGTTTTTCCAGTCCTTTTGTCAAATTCATTTTCTCTTGGTTTTCATTGCGGTTTTTGTCTTGTTACTTTGTCTTGTTTTTGAACTAACCAAAGCTGATTTATGCCTCAAGGGACAGTTAAATTTTGCTCGTCTTTCTAAAATCTCGTGTCGATAGGATTTGTTTTCCTCAATTCCCACGTGAAACTTTTTTCTAATTGAATACGAGTAATATTACAAGTAGTGTTCGCCTTGATGTAGGCACTGCTATCTGATGTTTGGAACTCTTAATGTAATGCAATATATTAGTTTCTTGTTCAGTTCTGTAACAGCCATCAAGTTATTACTGAAATGCTGGGGCACTCCATCCTCTGCAGCTCTAACGGGCTTTTCAGTTTTAGATTACTTGCCTACGATCAGGTTGTATTTGTGGTCTCTAAATGTACTGAGATTCGAGAGAGAAAATATACCAAGCATTCTTTAATTGCCTTTGTGTCTCTCTATCATTGTCTCTCTCTCACACACATGCACAGACAAGTTCGCACCTACAGTTCTATTGGTTGAGTTTGATATACATTGTTGGGCCCCTATCTAACAGTTTAAGCATTTAGATGAGTTGGTTACTTAACATAGTATCAGCTCTAGTTTCACAAAGTCTTGGGTTCGAGTCATCCCGCTTGTATTTGTTACCCGAAATATTGTGAGTGCATGTTGTCACTTTGTTTGGTTTGTGATGCCTTGATGAGACATATTTGTTTGTCTATCCACGTGTGGACGGGTTCAACGTGAGGGGGAGTGTTGGTTGAGTTTGATATACATTGTTGGGCCTCTATCGAACATCTTAAGCTTTTAGATGAGTTGGTTACATAATAAGTTCCATGTGTTCACACACGGTTTTGTGGAACACGTGATATGATTGGAAATGGAATCCTCAAATTTCTCTAATATACTTTCTCCTCGCTAGCGTGACTCTTTTGTCATGCGTGCTTGATCCCTATTCCCTTTGCCTCAAAGAAACTTTAAAATAATAAATAAGATGAGAAGAGTTCTTGTTATGAGGGTTGAATGTCAATTTTAGTTCTTATGCATGATAATCTTGTGAAGAGTTACCTACTGAAAAGAGAAATGGAAATTGTTCAGAGTTATTTGTTCACAGATTTATAATCTTAGGCATTAGGATCTTCAATTCTTTGTGTGTTCTGTACTTTGAGTTAGACAAGTAATGATAGTGTCAGAAATTCTGTATCATCTATGTAAAAGTATACAAACATATCTTTCCCTTGAGCCTAGCTCCCTCTGTGCCACTTCATATTTGCAGTTCCCTGATATAGTAATAAAAAAGATAACATATGTCCTTGTTTCATAATGTTTAGACACAGGTTTCTTGGCATTAAGCATTTGATGATTGTGATAGTAACTTGAGGAGTTCATTGTTGTGATAGAAACTGGAGAATTGAAGGTAGGTTTCAGTAATTTCACGTCAGTTCTTATCATTGCTTCCACAAATTATATGTACAAGTTTGAGAAGACCTTCAATATTAATTCTCTGTTCTGTTGAGAGGATGAGTACGCAAATGTGGATATTCTGCCCAGATTAGTGTAAGGTGTGATATTCATTGCTCCAGGGAACAGTCTTATGGTTTTGAATGATTTTTTAATGTGTTTACCTTGGTTATCTTATATCTTGAGTTTGAGATAAATGTTCTTGAGTTGTAAGCATGCTTGTTTGGTTCAAATTTTGTAGTTCCTCTTTTGTACTTTGGATATTGTCTTTCCTTTTCAGGATGTCCTGAAATGAGAGGTCTATGTGGGAATTAAGGAAATAACTGCCACCGTATATGAAATCGGTCCTTCATTATGTTGATGTTTTGATTGGGGATTTTGGCTTAAGAGTGACTCCCTTTTGGCTGGTTTTATTTATATTTTGAACTCTCTTTGGTACAAATATTATGATAGTGTAGTCAGTTTCATGCAGCAACACTCAATATGGGATAAAAGGAGCCAAAAGATTTGCCTTTCTGTGTTTTGTTTATATTTCAGGAATTTCTTATGAGATTAGGGGTCAAGTTATTGATGGGGATGCTTATTTACAATCTTCTTGAGATATAAGGTAAGGTTTTGGTTTCAGTAACAGTCAAGCTAAACCTTAGTCAACTTGATGTGCTAGCAAAAATAAATAGTTCCTCTTTTGCACTTTGAATGTTGGCTTTTCTTTCCATGATCCCCGAAATGAGAGGTTATATCTGAGAATTAGGAGAATAACTTCCACCAAATTCAAACTTGGTCCTTCATAATTTAGATGTTTGGATTGGGGATTTTGACGTATTCACTCCCTTTTTTGCTCATTATATTTATTTTTTGAATTTTTATCTTTGGTACAAATATTCTGCAGTGTATTAAATTTCTTGCAGCAACACTCTTTATGGGATAAAAGTAGTAACAAGATAAAGTCTTTCTGTATTTTTGTTTATGATTTCAGTGAATTTGGCACAAAGAAAGAAGTTAAGTTATTGATGGGGATGCTTATTTGCAATCTTCTTCGGATGTAAGGTAGGCTTACATTTCAGTTAAGTTATTGATGGGGATGCTTATTTGCAATCTTCTTCCAGTTCTTCGTTTTTGTATCGTCTTGTTCTGTCCTTTTTGTTTGAACACTTCCCATATCTACTCTTTTCCTTTGCTAGTTTGTTGTTTCAGATATTTGGTGTCAAGTCTCATGTTTCATGTGTCTGGTTGGAGGTAAATGCTACTGCCTCTGTCCCAAAATGAGGGTCCCTTTTTCTTCATAATCATGAACGGAAAGGGACCCTCATTTTTGGACTGAGGTAGTAGTTGTTTTACTGCATCAATCTCTTGTATATGTTGGACTTCAATTATGATGTTGAAAATATGGGTCTATACTTGTTAATTGGGATCTATGGCATCCTTTTGAGTGATTGATTAAACTTAAATTTACATTTAGCCAAAAGTGTGTTGCATTTTTTGAAACCTTCGATATATGATTATTGTGTCATAAAATTAAAATGAATGATCTCAGCAGTGCATCAATGCTGGATCCTGAGCTCTTGGGTCCGAGGAACAAAGTCAAATTGTGGTACGTAGATGACCTTCTGTTCCCCCTGCAAAATGGTGCTTTCTTTACATCAAGAGGAGTTCAATACTCCCCTATTTCAAGATGGTGCTTTCTTTACAAGTTCAATACTGTTGGTTCATTGTGGGTTGTAATTAAGAAGAGAGGACTTGACTGGCCTCAGTGGTTCCCTGTGTCCTAGGGTTTATGTTTCTGGAAAAGAGATGCGGAAAATAGGTAAATTGCATAGAAGGCGTTGATTGTCAAGCCTTTGTGTTAAATGGAATGGTGCAAGCTTCATTTGCTTGAAAATTACTCGGAGATTTGAGATATCATACTTGGAAGACTTCTGGCTTTGTGTCTTAGGCTTGGGTATCTTGGGCTTGGATGGGGTTTCGGGGCCTTGGTTTGGGCTTGGAGGAGTTTCTGTGTTTGTCTTGTATCGTAATTGTGTCTAGTTTCTTATCATTTCTTTCGGGTCTTGTTGTGTCTGTCTTTAGAGTCTTGGTGTTGCTTTGAGGAGTATCAGTGTCTCAGAGAACAGTATGGCCAATGTCGGCTCTTGTGGGCTTTCTACCCTGACCTGTTTTCTTGTATTGTCTTTCTTGTTTCGTGTTGTAATGGTGGGTTTCTTAGTCTTGGTTGTGTCTGTAATGTTGGATTTCTTATCCACCTCTGCTTATTCTGCCTATCTATACAGTCTTCTTTTTTTCATCAAAAATAAAATAGAGTATGATCATGCCCTGTATAAGATGGATGGCACTCTTCGTCACTGTCGAGCGGAAGCCCAATTTTATCCTTAAGGATGATTGTTTCCACTGCACTTATGCAGGTGGTATTGTACAACTCTGTTTACTTGTTCTTTATATGCCGACTGTGAATTAACTTGGGAAAGTTGTTTGGATGATAATAAACTATGGAGTCTTTAGGTGTGTTTGCTATAATTTACATGCAGTCAGTCTTAAGGAACCCCTCATCCTAGGCTTTTGTCTGATCGATTGAAATTAGCTGCTTAGCTTGATGCCCTTCTTCCCTATTACTTCTGAATACCTTGGTTTGTTCTCATATCCCTTCATTTTTTCGTGTCCCCTTCTTAATTTAGAAAGCTAAGATTCTTCAGAAGTTGATGGCTTTTGCATAGTCTCTAGCCTCTTCTTGGGACATGTGTAGGAAATGAATACTTACTTTTTTCTTTATCTAGTGCCTTGGAGTTTTTGGTGCATTCTGTTTGGTACTCTGGAAGAGTTGTGTTTGTCCTTCGGTTGAGGTGCGTTTCCTCATCAGTTACAGAGTTTTTGGGGAGGCAAGGATGAAGTATGTTTGTGGTTTAGGATTTCTATGGACAACGTGATATGCTAGAATTTCAGAGTATAGACGCTCACATTCTTATGTTTAAGGGGCAGGGTCTTGTTCTTATCCTCCTTATGGGCTTTGGTGATGAGGGCACCTAGAGACTAGAGAGGTACTGCCATGGATCTTGTAGTGATTCGGCTGCGGTGCTTCACTAGCTTTTGTTCTTTCCTTCTTGTTTTTCTTTTTTCCACTTCGATTGCTGGATTTCTTTTTCCTTCATATTCTACACTCTCTCTCTCTCTCTCTCTCTCTCTCTCTGTGTTTTGTTTTTGTTTGCTTTTGGTTAATACAGGATACTGCATAAACTTATTGTACCCTCTGCTGGTGATTGAGGAGGTGCAATTAGCTCTGCAAGGGAGGTAAACATAAAGACGTCTATGATTAACGCTCCAATTAAAATTCTGGAGCTGGATCGTACCACTTTTTGCCCCTGGATGTTAGCCCCAACCTCATGCAGAAGATCCTGTAGAGGTCCTCGTTTTTTCTTCTTACAGGGACTTTGTTGAGAAACCCCCCTACCACTGCCCCTCAAAAAAAAAAAAAAAAAGAAAAAAGAAAAAAAAAAGAAAATGGGAAACAAATAACCTGAAAATGAAAAGATAGAATATAGGGAGACATTTCTTGGGGAGCTGAATGGGGCCAAAAGCATGTTGAGTAAAATAACCCTAAAAGTTTGATGGCTTGTTACGACACTTGGCAAAGCTCCTCTAAAAATCTAGGTAGGCCCATCGATGACAAACACTTTCTAAAGAGAGCTTTACATCCCAAATCTCTAGCACAAAAGTCTACCTTGAAAACATTTGCTCGATTAATCTCTTCGGAATGGAATGGTTGTGAGAGTACTAACTCCTTAGGGAACCTCTCCTAGGATTCCCTTCGTAAAATCCCTTCACTGTTTCGGTAACCTCTTCTTCTATCCACGTTATTTGTTTTAGTAGGCTCTTCTAGTGGTTAATCCTATCCCCAATATTCCCTTTGCATTCAGCTCCAATTTTCCTCCATTCGACAAGGTCACACCCGCTATAAACTGGGTGATGGACTTTGTGCCTTACCAAATGGATCCCCTTCTTCTGAGCTTCATGGACCCGAAAGTGATTGCAACTGTTATACTGGCTGTGATGGTCAAAGTGGATCTGAGGGATGCGTTTCGTTTGATGATAACTCAGTGGTCAATTTGCTTTGAATGGTCTTGCAACCTGTCACAAACCTTCTTCGCTTATGACTGGAGATTCTGTTGAGGTGCCATCGTCTAGAAATCCCCTTACTATCCTCCAGGTTCTTGAGAATGTCTAGTCATATAATCAATTTGGCTTAGTCTAGTATTTTGGATTTAATGTGGGGAGATCGGATATTTTATGAATGTGCTTCAATGGGAGGCAGTTGAGTGTACTATTTACCTTTCTCCTGTTTGGGTATTTACTCTGGGAGCATCCTGGATTGATTCCTTTCTGTAAACCTGGCTAAGGTTGCTTCTACGCTAGAGAATATAATAGAGAGATCTCTTATAGGTTGACAAGAGAGATCACTTGGTTATGTCGGGACAGGCTTGCATACCCATTGATGAGGGAAGGGGGTATGTGCCCTGGAAACTAAGTTTCTGAGACATCTCTGTAGCTTCTAAATTACCCCGGGGATCCCCCATGTTTCAAGTTCAACTTCTCTGCATTGCAGAAATCTGCCTAATTGAGGAACATATTTGTTCCTTATTTTCATGGTTGTCTTGTTCCTTTAGCCCTTGTCATTTGGAAAGCCAAGATTCTTTCTCGAATTAGAGCCTTCACTTTGTCTTCGATTCATGAGAAACATAACATTAATGGTTGTATGAAGAAAAGGAGGTCCTACAGGGTATTTATCTCTTGATTCTTGTGCATGTTTGCAGCCGGTTTTGTTCTCTCCTCGTCATTCTATCGGCATTATGACTTGTCTTGGCGGCTGTTGAGCTGTTTGTTATTGGTGAACTTTTTGAAAATTGGGTTTGTTGTTCATCTGTTGAGGGTCTATTGATTAGTTAGTTCAGGGTTTTTGTGATGCGGGAACAAATCCAAGCGCAGCCCAAATATCTTGCCACAGATTATCTCAAGCCCCAAGCAGCATATTCTGCAATAAAGTTTCCAGTTTAATAATGATATTTAGTAATTAGAGATTATATTTAAGAAATAATTATTAGGTACTACTTTTGGAATGTTTCTCTCTTTATTGGTTCAGGATCTAGGGTAAGGCTTTTCTTGGGGAATACGTCATCTAGAATATTCTTGTAATAGTATAAATAGCTAGTAAATCAATTAATAAAGCAGTCTTGAATTATTCATATTTTCTTATTACACTTAGTGTGTTTTCTGGGTCATTGATTCCCATCAAACGAGTGAAGTAATCCTCGTTTATTGATCTACGCTCTTGTTAGCGAAAATCGACCAAAATTGAAGGCATCAGGAAGGAACTTCGGGCTTATCCCTTTTCAGTGCAGATTGGTTTGGGTTTCCCCCATCTTTCCTCCATCATTTTGTCTGGGGGGAAAGATGGTAAGCTCATTGGATATGGTGGTTTGCGGTTTTATGATGCACGTTGACTGAGAGGAATGCAAGGGTTTATAACAACCACTCTTTGCCTCTTGGATGATTTGGGTTGTGGGTTTTGGCTTTCTACCGGGAAAAAGCTTTTGAGGTGTATGTGTGTGTCTCAATAGATGTTGTTTGTTTAGGTGTGAGGAGGCTTTGTAGGCTTACCTTGATTTTGATATTTGGCGAGTTGGAATTGGTAAAAGGATGGAGTTATTATGCAAAATATTGATTGTAAAAGAGGCTGAGCTTCCACTCTTCAAACTTTTTTGTTGAATTTGGGAAAAAAATATCATTACCCGCTCTTTCAAGAACTCCGTTCATTTTAGAAATCTGTGTGAGATGAATTTGCTGTGGTGGCCGTAATACTCTAGCTATGTGGAGATGGAACCATATCAGTGCAGATGAATGTGGAAGGAAGTTGGTGTTCAAATGGGGAGCCTATAGTAGATGTGGGTCCAGTACTAAAAATCTGTACAGTCCGAATTCGTAGTTGGTACACAGTTGTAAGCTGGGAGGAGTCGAATGTCATCAATTCTTCTGAAGAAGTTAAAACTGCCATGCTTCTGATGCATTTTATAAAAGGGTCACTGAAGAGCAGATTCAAGTGTGCAAGAGTGTTCATAATTTGTTCGGGTTCAAGGCAAAGCATATTCAGAAATTTGAAATGTCAAATTATTTTATTAGTGGAGAGTTATCATAGGGTATTACCAGATTAATAAACTGCTGGTCTGTTTCATATTGGTGTCATAATATTTTTGGGAGTCAAGGTATTTTGGTAACTTCCAGTTTGCTGGGAATGGGTATCAATATTAACCCATGTGTCTTATTTTATTAGTCAATGGGTCAATGTTTCTTAGTTCCAGATTTACTCCCTCCGTTCCACCCAAAGAGTCCACGTTTGAAAAGTCTTATAACGAAGAGATATATAAGTAGTATTGGAGTTGGTCATAATTACAAAAATCTTTTAGCATGGTTAATATGTATGTACACATGTGGAGGGTAAAGTTGAAAGTTTTATGAAGATTGTAGGCATAATTTTTTAAAGTGGACTCTTTGAGTGAAACATCCCAATATAGTATAGCGGACTCTTTGCCTGAAACGGAGGGAGTAGTAAGTTTTTGTAGGGGGTTTAACCATATTTAATAGGTTTCCAGTTAGAAATCCGAATCCTTTTGGGTTTAGGACTGGCATTAATTTAGCCTATAAATAGCTTGTAATACTCTAGATCATTCATTAAAGATTAATAAGTAGAGATATTCCAGCAGCAATTAAGCTCTGCTTTCCTGAACTGTGTGATGCAATTCCCTTGGGTGTGATGCCCAAGGTTGCCTCAGTGTAAACCCTGGCTTTTCCCTTCTTTCTTACTGTTTTCCCTGAATTCAGCAATTTCCAGGGAATGGCACCCAACAGGTTGTAAAAGCAAGTAGATCTACCATTTCTTGGCTAAAAACATGAAACCTCTTCTCTGAAAAAGATCCAATGGTTGGTTTCAATACCAAGTTTTCTGCCTATTTTTTTGGTTGAAAAATGTATATATATATATATATATATATGGGAAAAATTTCTATGGTTACTTTATCTTACTAACTATTGATGGTTACTATTATATTATCCATTGGATCAAAAATCAAAGGTTGAATAAAAAATCAAAGGTTTTAATTGCATTAAATGACTCACCTACTTGCATTAATTGCATTTTTCAACTAATCAACAAATCTTAGCCTTCAACTTTTGATCCAATCGATAATTATAATAGTAACCATCAATGGTTAGTGAGATAAAATAACCATTGAAAACTCCCCCATATATATTGGTTATGAAAAATTTATAAATAACTGTTCACAAAATGTACATCCATTTGTTTATAATGCTCTGTCCCCAAAAAAAGTCCTCTTTCCTTATTACAAAGTCAACCTAGGACTATATCGGATTACTACTTAACATACATTTATTATGTTCAAGGTTATAAATTTCAATTATTGAAGGAATATTAAGAAAACTATCAACAACTACTACTAAAATTTTGTAAGAACAAGTAAATTTTTATAACATTTGGTCAAGTTTAATCAAGTTGACCAACAAATGTCAAAGTGGGACTACTTTTTTGGGCTGGTGGGAGTATATAAGTTTGTTTAGATGTTTTGGCCCTTCAACTTGTTGGGGGAACTTGTTAGGTGCTATCTTGAGAATATCTGGTTCATGTTATCAATAGATAAGTGGTTGACGAGATGAAAATTCCTTCCTCCAGCAAGGGGTGGGTGGCCATTTGTTTTCCCACGCATGTTTTGCTGGCATGATCAATTGTTGTTTGTTGAACCTTCCTCCGTCTAAGCCGAAGTTACATCAAGTTAATAGAACTTTTTGTATGGCATTGGGGCAGTGTTCTATTTATTTGTCAAGAGTCACTAAGGATACTTTTATATATTCTGGTGAGAGATTTTGAGCCAGATTCTCAAGCTAGAAAAGTTTTGTGTTTATCCTGGCTGGTCGAGACTCTGTTGTAATGATTTGGGTTGGAAGGAAATCAGGGAATCGAGGTTACAGCCAGAAGCATTTTATATGGATGGTGAGACAGTGATGTTCATTGACTAACTCCACCCAACTTGGATTGATGGACAACGCACCAACCCAGGTTGCCATCAGGTCCTGGAGACTAACACTGATTGTTCTAGAGTTGAACAACATAGCACCTTGAAACTGCATAGGTGAACTGAATTCTCTCCTGTGATCTTCTTCAAGATCTGGTGGACTGGAATATTTCTTATCAGATCGGTATGTGTATTGTTTGATAAAGTTGAACTGGGGAAGTATCTTTGGCGAAACAATTAGTACTTTGCGGTTCTCTAGTAATAAGATCTGGTATGACTATAAGGAGGTGAATTATCCAGTTGACCTTGGGCTAAGGAAGTCCATAAGATTTTGAGTTGTCACTTGTCACCAATTTAAATGCCGAATGGGGGCTGCACACTGCTCACTGCAATTCTGGTCAGGCAGGATTCATGTACTTTAGAGACTAAAGTGGTCCTAGACTCCTAGATGGTACTCCCTCCGTTCCTAAATAATCGTCCTGACACACGAATTAAGAAAAACTAACACACGAATTAAGAAAAACTAATTGACTCTATTATAAATATTGGTATAATATGTAGTTTCCTTTAAAGCCCATGTGCATATGGCCATAATTAAAGTAAGAAAGAAAAAGTAAAGAGTAAAGTGGTAAAAGTGTTCTCCTAAAAAAGAAAGTTTAGAAATTTGACAATTTTTTTTTTGGAACGGATAAAAAAGGAAAGAAATACAATTATTTAGGAATGGAGGGAGTAGGGTTCAAGCAAATTTTGGGGGTTCCAACTTGTTTATCCTCAGTTTGGGCTTTATGGTTGGCTTCATTTTGCTTCAGTATGGTGATATCTGTGCATGGTCCTGGAAGCAGACTTACCTGGTTTCCACTAGGCAAAGGAAAATAGTAATTTTACAGGAAAAACAGGAAACATGAAGTATTAACATGTTTTAGGATACCTTACCTGTGCATTAAATTGTAACATTTTTCTTAAGAAAATCAAAGTCAGGGATTGAACGGAACCCATGATGTTGGTGTTAGCTTGACGCATTCATGTATGGAGAGAAGCAAATAGTTGTGTTTGATTTTCAGGTTGGGGCGTCGGTGAACTTCAAGTATGCATGCTATCCCCAACTATCCTTGAGCAGCAAGGTGGTTGCTTGTATATACTTCTTCTTTAAAGTCACCATAGAGGAATCCATTCATGATATTGAGCTGATGAATTGGCCAATGATAAATAGTTGCAAGTGAGATACTAACTCATTGAAGCAAACTTTCACTAAGCAACGTGGAAAAGTTTAAAAGTAGGTAACAATATATGTCTAAGCATATCCATGGGTCCTTAAGGGGTGATCCAGTGGTAGAGTCGGAGCTTTACAAAAGTGTGAGGTCTCTAGTTCGATTCCTTCTCACGCCCCTTTAGACAAAAAAAAGGAAGAAGCATAACCCTGGGTATCAATTGTGCCTTCACTTGAGAAAGAGAATGGTAAGGATTCACCTAAATCATAAACAACTATCAATAGCTATGTCTTACTTGTAGGTAATGGAACAAGATCCTTTGTTCTAATGCTGCTCCTTTTCCGTAGCCTCCCTCCCAGGTAGATTAAGACAGCCTCGGGAAGAGTCTTACGAACTAGATTTACTTGTATTAGAGCAGAGTTACATGCCAAAACGTCTATCTTAATTTCTCAAAATTTTGAGCTATTGAATGCCAAAAACACACATGTCAAGCACATATAAGTGGATAAAAAATTGTTTATCTTTTGAATAATTATCATAATTATCTCATATTTATAATATTACCTTGGAGATTAAGATTTCAGTGTAATACAATTGAAAAATATTATTGGTATCTTTAATCTTTATATAACACATTTGACATACTTTTTACATGATGTTTGCTGAAAACATTATCCCAAGAAATATTTGTTTTTACACATTCAGGCACAAAAATAAAGAAAATATAATAAATTCCCACATTGTCTTCCCTTGCGTTTGTTTCTAGTAGGAATTGATACTTGGAGTAAAATAATAAGGAAAGGAAATGGGGGAGATAAACCAACATATGGGAGTGAGATAAAGAATAGACTAGAGTTAACTCTGTCTGGGTACAATCACACTGGTCTTTTCTAGGTTGATTTAATTTGTAGGATTATAACATCGTAATTTAAAATTTAGACAAGAAAGTCATCAAGGAAACTCAACTCATGACAATCAGGATATGTTGTTGATTAGAAAAAAACTGAAATTTGTGATCGCAAAATGCATGCCTATACAACTTTGGTGAGTAACATCAAAACCCTTCTTTGTTCGATATTCAATGAGAATAAATTAGAGCCTTATAATCCAGCTTAATTAGAAACATCATACTTGGTGGTGAAGGAAACAATTACTTGGATCGAGTTAACAAACGCGAGGAATATCATCATGGGGAGCAAAGCACACCTTAATTAGGGTACAAATGCAATGACAAGCAGTTGGTGCATCCCCTCATGTCCACCTGCCACATTTTCTATTCAAGTTAAAACGGGATTAGTTGCTCCTCTACTAGTTGCTTAAGTAATTAGTTTTAGTCATTGCGGCGTTGATTCTGACAATTGGTATGTGAGCAAGGTTAAGGGTTCTAGACTCCAATTGCTGGGGGGAGGTTGTTAAGGTTGGCGTAACAACTCCCCTGGACTCGAGTAGCATTGACCATACAGCCATGAACACCTTTGGTACAACCCTTGACCCACCTGCCACTTACTGTGGGGCTTTGTGCTGTCTTTGAAATAGAATTAGTTGCACCTCTACGATTTACTTAATCTTTTAGTTCAAGTCGTAGCTCTATAACCCCACACAAGGGGAAATTACCAAAGACTAAAATGAGAAGCTCCGTGCCTTATAAATCTACTTTAATATAACCGGTTGGAAATGTAATAAAATTCTTTCTTTTCTTTGAGAAAAGGGAGTCTTGAAAATTTTGTGGTTTCCTTCCTTTCTTAAAACTAAACATACAAAAGCAGTAACTATAAGAACACGTTCAAGTATGTAGGTATATCCTATTCTGGATAAGTAACAAAGTGCAAAACAAATGTAACAATAATTTAACATAAAGTGCTCAATATGTCTTTACACATGGTGTGGTGACATGTTTTGCACATGCTTACCTTTTAAGTCTTACATTTAAGTAGGATTCTCCATAAAACAGGTTATGCCCAATGCTTGCTCGTTTGACAAGTAAAAATTAGACCGAGTTTTGTTGAGAGTAATAAGGTCAAACTGAGACTAAATATCTAGCACAACAATTAGTTGGGTCGAGCTTGGTCAACATCCAACAAAGCCCAACCAAGACCTGACCTGAATATTTGATGGCAAATCTCTCGCTCTCTACTTGTTATATAGGTTAACCCTTGTGGCTTCCACCCTTTAGTATCTCACATCTCATACCTCTATAACACATGTCTCACATTGTTTGTCGTCGTAATTTTGCTTTATTTTTCTTTAGGAATGGTGGTGGTTGTGATTTAAGTGTTATTTAAAATACTATTTACACAATATAGATTAAATCGGCAGCCTTTTGTAAACAAATTGAGGTGACTTTCGCCTCTTGATAATCTTTTTAATATGTTGTATGGTCAGATCCAACTTAGGCCCGAGCTTTTTGAAAACTTAGGAGTTAGGGCTGAATTTTAGCCAAGAGTGCTATAGCTGAGCTTGGGCTTGGAAATGTGAAGATTAAGTTTGGGCCATGCTTGAACAGCTGTAGGCCTAGTTCTTTAATCCCAGTTGGCAGTTCCAGAAATTTGACCCGTTAGGGTTTTTTCTCTTTTGAGCCGCTTCCACATCTATATATAATTCCCTTTGAGGGCTTACCTATCCTCATCACCTCTCATCTCCGCCGCACAAGCAAATTACTCCACTCAAAATATTTCTATTGCCAATAACTAAACGATCGATCAGGTATCTCTCTCTATCCCTCTCCTCTCCGGCTCTCCCTCTCGCATACATTGCATACATGTACACACGAAACACACATATACATGCTAGACATGCCAGGAAAAGCGAGTGAGTTGTTGATGAAAACACTTAATTCGGTAAAACCGATAAACCTTGTTCAAAAGTATTAACCTAACAAAAAAATCATTATAATTCACCATAGATTCATAGGTCTTTTGTCGTCGTTATTATTTCTTTATTTTGGATTGGATTTTTTTGAGATCTAGACTCACCCATATAGAACTACGGCTCTACCCCAGTTATCAAAGGCGAGCGCCTTGGCCTCAGGCGAGGTGGGCGATGTTGGAGAAGCGAGGAACTAACCTTTTCAGCCCAAATCTAAAGGATTTTGGCCTAGATCTAATCGATATCAGCTTAGATCTAGTTACAGATCTTCTATATTTACCCAATCTAAAGCCACAGCTGCGATCGCCTCGGCATGTCGACCTTATCTGTGGCTTTGCCATTGCTGGAAGTCGCCAGAATAATGCTCATGCACCCCCCCACGCACCATCGCTGACGCTAGATTTTTTTGCCGGACCTCCAAAGACTTGGTCGCCGGCGCCTATACAAGTTAGTCCCTTGCTTTGTTTTTAGATTGAGGGAGTTTCAAGCTGTTTTTGGTGTTGTTCTTAGGGTTTTCACTACATACTATTGGGGAAGAGGGGTGACTGTGAGCAACTTTCATCACCTCTCCTTTTATTCTTTCCTTAAATAGTGAACGTGAGGAAACAAGCTCTCCTATTCTTGTCCAAGTAATATGGGACTTTTGAAAAAGATATATTTTGATTTATTTTCTTTAATTTTGATCTTCTTCGCCTTTCGCTCACCCGCCTCTTGCCTCGCCTCTCACCTAAAATATGTACGTGTCGCCCGCCTTATGCCTTTCGCCTTCAATAACTATGGGCTCTACGCTAGATATGATCTGTTTTCTCTCGCACTCTCTTCGTGTTTCTGATTTTAGGATTTCATGTATGAGAGGTGATCCATACTTCCTATTTGCCAGATTCACTAAATCGGTAATAGTTGACTAGGTTAACCAGGTAACTAGATCCAGCAGCTAAAATTTCTTCTCTGTGCACTGGCGTGAGTTGTAGAGGCTTTGTAACTTTTCACATGTTGTAGTTATGTCATTTCCTTTTTTATAGTATTTTTATTTTTTTTGAAATTCCTTTCACATTCACTTTGTCTTTCTCGTGTTATCTACTTGTCCAGTCTATGCAACTCTGTCCATATCTCTACCTCTCCCTTTTTCGTACCATCCTTATTATCATTTATTAATTTCTATACGGTTGTTTAGGATCTGGATCGACTTCAAGTTATTTCAAAAGCAATTCCCTTGTTAGGATCAGTGGAAGGTCTTATAACTTTCCTCAACTCCCTACCTCTTGTATAATACATTAATGGGTCGAGTACACAAGGTAATAGCGTGTGATACACGTGCATAGAAACTAAATGAAGTCACGGGCATCAAATATATACGTATTTTATTTAATTTAGTTTGGATCTACTCATTTAGATTTGATTTACATGAGTAGTGCACCCTCTCATTCTTTGCATATGCATATCTATAAGCAAGCGTTGCATTATTTTATGATTGTGCTAATAAGAGTAATTTATTTGATGCATATGTTCCCTAGATGCAACAATTTTCCAGCTTTCTAATCCTCTTGTATTGATTACTGTTAAGTTACCAACTAATCTAAAAGTTTAAGCTATTAGATAAGGACCTAACAAAGTATATCAATCTCAACACTCCCCCTCACGTGTGACCCGTCCACACGTGAAGAGACAAACAAATATGCACCATCAGGGCATCACAAACCAAACAGAGTGACAACATGCACTCACAATATTTCGGGTAACAAATGCAAGTGGGACGACTTGAACCCACGACCTTGTCAAACCAGAGCTCTGATACCATGTTAAGTTACCAACTAATCTAAAAGCTGAAGCTATTAGATAGGGACCTAACAATGTATATCAATCTCAACAATTGCTTATACAAGACTGTCCCTTGTATGTACAGGTAGAGGCACTTTGGTGCATCAGCATAATGAGTTTGAAAGCTACATTCGACCGGGGCAAATATATAAAAGTATCTGGTATATATATACACACCCCTATTTTGAGAATTATATCACACTAACGGTGTCATTATTTCTTTCTTCATTCTCTCTTATACCTTCCTTTTTGATGTATGTTAGGTTATAATTGTATCTATGATCGATGGGATATTTTTGAAGAAACACACTTGATCGTTGTTCATGGCATTTCATATGAGGTATGTTTTTGAAGGATCAATTTTCTATATGGAACATAAGTAGATACATTGGTTCTTATATCATCGCAGGTGATCAGATTATGTAGGTAGATTGGAGTACTCGTTAAATCTGTGTTTTATTCTAGAATATCAATCCGTTTCCAAAAAAGACCCATTTGACAAGTAAAAATGTTATAAGATTGTAGCTTTACTTGTTTGTACCTCCTTTAAATTGCACTAAAGTTATATCTTTTTTAGAGATTCAACTAATTTTTTGGGACATAACGAAAGTGGGACTACTTTTTTAGGAAGGAGGGAGTATTGTTTTTCTAAAATTCTTTCCATTTCACCGCCGCACGCTTTATTTACCCCAGAACTTGAAAATCGTATTTTTTTAAAACAAAACCAATTATATGATGTGAAAAAGGATAAAAGAGAACGTGGTTGAATAGAAAACCATATGCAGAGACTTCATTGATAGTGTGTGCCTTTTTTTTTTTTTGGTACGTCAAAAATGTTAGTGGGAGAGAGTGGTATCCCCGTTAGCGCTGTGTGAGCATCCCGACATGTGAGCCAGAGCATGCCAGAGAATTAGACCCAAGCTTTCTGGCTAGGAAGTACGATTCCTCAACCACCCCATTATCTGCATCATCAATCGTATAGTGTTAGTGCTTTTGGATGCCTAAGGACTTAAAAACAAAGAGTTGGGAGTTAAATAATAAGCCACCTTTTATACAAAAGTAATTTAGAGTCTAAAATATATCTTAAGTATGAGAGCTGCAAATTACCTGCCTTGAATGGATGGTTTATATTCAGATTTTGTGGACACGTAACAGGTGCTTAAGTTTAGTACAAGGCCCTCTAATCTATAATTATTGTAAGAAAATTAACAAAAATGTATATTCCTGCACTGAGATTATGAGGGTTGTCAACGAAGCGTATTGCTATTCTGATCCTCTGATTGAATAAGCCAATCAGTTTTTCTCAACCCTTTTAACGATCATTGATTAATCTCTAGTTTGGGAAATTCAAACTTTTGCTTTTGGATCCTTAATAAAAGTTTGGGCAAACTACATAAATGATGCATGTACTTTTTAGATATTTTGGAATTCGTCCTAATCTTACGCCAGTGGTCCCTCAAACGAATTTCCCTACGCATTTGGTTCTTCCGTTCATTGTCATCATTTTTTTCTATTAAGTAAATCACGTGATTTTTTTAAGGGGTAAAATAGTCATTTCATTGGATATAGTATAAGGACCAATTGTGTAATTTGTCCAATAAAATAAAAAGTAATACTCCCTCCGTCTCGGATAAATGTTCCTAGTGGATAAAACACAGGAATTAAGAAACATAATTAATGATGTGCTGTAAAATGTGTTCTGACAATAATACCCATGAACATTAATTGATTTCAACTATTTTAAATAATTGGGTTTCATTGGGATGGGTTATATTAAATGAAGCTTTAAGGGTATATTAGGAAGAATGGTAGAGAATAGGTTGATCAAAAGTCTTTTAAAAACATTAGTCGAGACATCTCAAATAAAAAGTAGGAACATTTATCCGGGACGAATTGAGTAGAAAGGTGAGAAAAAGGCTTTCTTTTCTATTGGGGTTAATGACATTACAAGTCCCTCGACTATGACCGATTCTACCATTAGTCCCTTAAGAATTTTTTTTCAAACTTCAGTCCCTTGAGTACCAAAAAGTCACGCACCTAGTCCTTTTGTTGAATGCCTAGTAAAATTCTGTTAAGTGACCCATGTGCGTTGTACATGCCATTTTTTAAGGGTTATTATGGGAAATTCATAATAAATAGTTAAACAATAAAAAAATTACAAACACACCCACACACACATTCTCTCTTTATCTCCCTCTCTCACAGACACACACACACACACACACACACACATCCAAAGACACCACACACACCCACACACACTCTCTCTATCTCTCGCTCTTTCACAGACACAGACACACACATCCAAAGACACACCACACACACACATCCATAGACAGTATCAGCAGCAACAACGCACAACATCAACGGCACCGCTCACCCCGAAACCCATTTCCAGATCTGAATCAAATCCCTACCCGACAATCTTCTCATTCCGTAAATTTGAATTCTTCCATTTCAAAGTACCACAACCGTTTTAGAGGAAGAGAGGAGAGAGCGCCGCCGTGAGTTGCGGAGAGGAAGCCTAAGAGGCGGACGCATTGCTTCCATACCGGCGATTTCTCAGAAGGAGAGGTGGTGGAGAGGCAGGTGAGGAAAGGAGAGAAGGTGTCGGGGGAGAGAGTTAAAGCGATGGACTCGAGCTCGGTGGTGGCGACGGCAAGGGTGTCGCAGTCGGAAAGTTTGTTGAGGCATGTGATCACTCGGTGCTTGAGATTGGGTTGAGGAGGTGGAGTTAACGAAGTGGCGGTCTCAACGGAGGAGGGTGGAGCAACTGGTTGGGGCGGTGGCATAATTGGGGATATAAGTGAGTATGTCCGGTCAATTTGGTTTGCAAATGCAGGGAGTGATTTTAAAGGTTGAGGGGAGAGAGAGATAGAGGAAGGGAGAACGTGGGGAAGAAGGGAGTCAGGGGGCAAATGTGGGCATTGAAATTATATAAATACCCTTAACCAAAGGCACGTGATGGGCACATGACAGACTTAACGGAAAAATACTAACGGCATCCAACAAAAGGACCAACCGTGTCTAATTTTCATAGTCAAGGGACTAAAATTTGAAAAATATTTGTTAAGGGACTACTGATGGAATCGACCATAGTCAAGGGACTAGTGGTGTCATTAACCCTTTCTATTGCTTTTGACACAGGTTCCAAAATCAAAAGCACAGAAGTACTTTCTCTCTCCTTCAATCCATGCCTTTCTTTTTCCCCTTCTTCCCTCTCCTCTTTCCTCAATTTTCTCCTTTTTCCTTTTCAGTTCACACACACAACCATCTTCGTCTTTCTTCCAAAAAGATTGGTTTCTCTCTCTAAAATTTAAAGAGAGGTTTCTTTCTCTAAAACCCAGCTCAATCATTCTGGGTTTTTGTTTCAGAGCACAAGAGGAGGAGGAGCCAACAATGGCAACGACGGATTGATTTGAGTTTGGCATAAGAGGACCCAACATCGACCTCTTAAATGGTAATGTTAGAAAAGGAGACAAGTACGTTGCCGACAAATGGGATTGTAATCGTTTTCTGGATTTGGGGGTGTATGAGGGGGGCGATTGTTGAAATTGTTTCGGTAATGAGCTAATTTTTGACGAAATCAAGGCCGTTTTGGGATTTGAGTAACGATACGAATGATTGATCGGTGGAAATTTGGTGGGTGTGTGAAGGGATGAAGAGAGAGAAACCCACCATGAGAGAGAGAGAGAGAGAGAGAGAGAGAGAGAGAGAGGCGAAGATGAATTGAATTGATCGATGGAGATTGGGGAGGGTTGGGGACGGAATCGGGTAGTTAGCGCCTTCGCAGGTTTGCTCTCTCTCTTACATCGAGCAAAACCGTTCGCCTCCCTCCATTACCGTTTTTCGACCAAAGTGGGCAGTGATGGCAGTGGTTGTGGTAGCCATAAAGTTATAAAAATAAAATTATTATGGATATTTTTGTCATTTCTAAAGAAAAATTGCATGGATAATTTTATCCCTGGGCAAAACCATGTGCGTCACACATGGTTACACTTAACGGCTAAAATTTAAGACGAAAGGATCAATTGCGTTTTACTTGATTAGTATAGGTACAAAATTTTCGCAAAAATTAGTTTAGAGACGAATCTCAAAAAATTTAAAAAGTACAGGGATCATTTAATGTAGTTTGCCCTAAAAGTTTTTTCTTTTCTAATTGTTTATGTATGCCCACCTGCTTGAAATAATAATTGCAGCGAGTGCATACCATATTTTGTTTGTATGGTCAATTCTTGGATTCAACACGTATTTTGGAATTTTGGACCATTCTTGTCCATGATATGCTCCTTTAGCTAAATGTATATTTAGCTAACTATCATCAATAAAAAACTCATGGTCGTCCCAAATGTGGTTTCTAAGCTTGGTGCTGGTAACTTGTGATATAAATTGAAATCTAAGTATGGATGTTGCTTTATAATTAATCACTTATCTTGGATATCAAATAATTAAAAGGTGTGCTAATTCAGGAGCTATAAAATGCCAGATAAAAGGCATACACAAAGTAGTATACCAACTGCAGTGTCTATTCCTAGAGCGCCAATCCCATCTTTAATGTGCACTAATCTTCTCTGGCTACCAACGCCCTATGTTACATGGACTTGGGTATGAGGATTGGACACGGGTGTCGATCCAAGTGTCTGACATGCCAAAATTCTACAATTTTACACTAAATATAGGTGTCCAAGTGTCACACCCCCACCCATGTCATGCCGTGTCGATATGGATACTTTGGAGAAAATGAAGAGTCCATGTAACAGAGCCAATGCCTTGATTTATTATGATTGCAAGGAACAAGCATTTTCTTTTCTTTTCTTTGAGCAGCCAAAGGCATATAAGATACTATATGCACATTGGTAAAGTCTGCTTACCAAGAGACAGACATGACTTCCTTTAGTTTGGTTGCATTTAGTAAATGCACTTGAGTTCAAAATGGAAACCTTTTCATATTTTAATACCCTGGGCTGCATGGCCTGGAACTGAGGCAAACAGAGGCTAGTAAATAAATGCATGCATGGAATTATGTGTAATGTTTATGGTTGCACTTGCTAATAGCATCTATCGATTCTATCATGCATCTTGAAACAGTAAAAGAAAGAAAACCTCAATATGTCCAGCCAAGCGAGTGGCTGCGGTAGCAATAGCAGTAGAAGAGCTGAAGTACTTTCAACCCTAGACTCTGCAAGTCTTCCAAATTACATTCTTTCCTTAATCGTAACAATGCTTGGTACTCTGATTTACTGCTACTTTGGGGCAGTGTGTCACTCATGGTACAGGGCTGCAATGTACGACCGTCCAAATAGAATGGCCGTCAAAAATAATCAACTACCATTACCTTTGGTCCTGGCTTACAGAGAGCTCGATGAAGGTTGTGATTTATTTGATCTCCTTAACGGTATATAGTACGACACAGTACTGGATGTTGATTTTGACTTGTAGGATTCTGGTTCCTCTCATGGTTGATTGATTAACATGAACCTCATAACTTCGGGTTTTACTTTGATAAACCCTTTCTCAGAAAGGTATATCGACCTGTCCAAGTTAATAAAAGATGCGGTTGCTCGTGATGATGATGATGATGATGATGAATATCATAGCAATTTCGAGGTGTTTTTCATATACAAGGCTGTGTTATATCAGCTGATCCATTCTTTCATCTCGATCATTTTGCCATGACGGTAATTTAGAGCTACATGTTGAGGCTGGCACTCTGTGTCACACACCGACTCTTGGACTTTGCTGATATGATTTACTACAAAGGAAAATTTTCTATTTAGTGGACTCCTTTTCGTCATTGTACATTTGTGACATAACTGATCCAGTTATCGTACGAGTAGCGGGCCCGCACACAAGTAGAAAAAGTAGATTACTGTAGAAACTACCTCGTTGAGTCACCCGAGGGCGATCTCTTGCAATTTTGGAGGTTGTTTGAAGGCGCAGATGAAGAAGCTTTTGTGACCTTCTATTTTCGAGTTCTTGAATCAAGAAGGGCAAGTGGAGCCCACTTGGGACGTGGTGGAGAGCCTAGGTGGTTTTGCATTGTTCGTGGGGGTTAGCCATGAGATTTCTTTGAAGGCTGCTGATTACCTTGGATGTTTAGGAAATTCAATCTATTTCACATTGGAGTTTCCCATACAAGTCCAATGTGCCTGTTCATATGCGTACATACTAGAAAGACGATTAATTAGTGCATTCATGTTTAACAACTATGTTATACATGTTTGGATAACTCAAGTACAAAACAAAGACTAGACTGAAGGTGGGATTAAATTGTGTGCTACTTCTGGAGCTGTAAAATGCCAGACAATAGCCATGTACAAAGTAAGAATACCAACTGGAATGCCTACTTCTACAATGCGAATCTCGTCTTTAACGTGCACTAATCTTCTCTGGCTACGAAAACATATGATTGCAAGGAACTAGTATTTTACCTTCTTTGAACAGCCAAAGGCTTACAGGTTCCTTAACCCCCAATGAACATTGAATATTTATGTATTGTCTACAATTTATCTTTCCTAGGAAGTGATTCTAATTAAGTGCTTACTGCAGGGTTGTATTGATAAACTTTGGTTGGTAACTCCGGATGGACGAATGACAAGGGCACGGCTTAAGTGCATGCCATTCAGGTTAGACAGCATTCCTTGAAAAGTATACGTTTCAAAAGTTTAATATACTTTTAGATACATCAAAACTCTTGAAATCACTCGTGATTAAAACAATAGTAATAATCTCTAGTACATCCAACTTGTTTAATAAATATACGAGGGGTAAACATGAAATTTCATGAGAATTCTAAGCTTAATTTTGAAAATTGTAGTCTTCTGGTTGAGCATCTTGAGAAGTAAAATGGACTGCCTAGGTGAGGGGGGGGGGCAAAAATAAAGAACTCAATTCCTTAGTAGGAGTATAGGGGAGCACATATTGACCAGAGCTAGAAAGTTCGTATGAGGACGTGCTTAGCAAAGAGCTTATAACATGTATATACAATTAAGATGACAATCTATAAAGCTGAATAAGATCATTTTAGCTTCAACTTTGCTAGGTTTACAACTATTTCTACAACTATTGTTACAACTAAGTTTTAATGAAGGGCAAAGTTGTGTTTCTCCAAAACACATTTGCCTTTCATCAAGGCTTAGTTGTAGCAATAGTTGTAAACCTAGCATTTTTATTTTAGCTTTTATATCGCCAAAAAGGGTACTGAACCTTGACCTGTAAAAGGGCAACAAACTTTTTCCTGTGATCTATAAGGTTAACAAACTTACCTTTCTGTTTTAATTTCAGGCATCCATTGCTACTCATCCAAGATTTTAATGGAACTTTGGCGTGTCACCCTTATGAGAGTCGGCCATTTCTGGTTGCGGACATGGTAATTTATCTGTAACCAAACTTGCATGTGACTTGTTTGTGCCCCCACTATATGAATCAGATGAGGAAATAACAAATCAGATGGATCAAAAGAACAACAATAGTGGGCTGGTTCTTGGAAGGTTGTGCCTATTATATTATATGGTCTCAAAACAATGTCCTTTAGTTTCAAAATTGATTCTACTTCAGATGTCGTCCAGTAGTGGTCTTATGGTGATTTTGTATGACATCATTATTTCTGTAACTTACAATTCCTTAGTAGGAGTATAAGAGAGCACATTTGACCAGAGCTAGAAAGTTCGTATGAGGACATGCTTAGCAAAGAGCTTATAACATGTATATACAATTAAGATGACAAACTATAAAGCTGAATAAGATCATTTTAGCTTCAACTTTGCTAGGTTTACAACTATTTCTACAACTATTGTTACAACTAAGTTTTAATGAAGGGCAAAGTTGTGTTTCTCCAAAACACATTTGCCTTTCATTAAGGCTTAGTTGTAGCAATAGTTGTAAAAATAGTTGTAAACCTAGCATTTTTCTTTTAGCTTTTATATCGCCAAAAAGGGTACTGAACCTTGACCTGTAAAAGGGCAACAAACTTTTTCCTGTGATCTATAAGGTTAACAAACTTACTTTCTGTTTTAATTTCAGGCATCCATTGCTACTCATCCAAAATTTTAATGGAACTTTGGCGTGTCACCCTTATGAGAGTCGGCCATTTCTGGTTGCGGACATGGTAATTTATCTGTAACCAAACTTGCATGTGACTTGTTTGTGCCCCCACTATATGAATCAGATGAGGAAATAACAAATCAGATGGATCAAAAGAACAACAATAGTGGGCTGGTTCTTGGAAGGTTGTGCCTATTATATTATATGGTCTCAAAACAATGTCCTTTAGTTTCAAAATTGATTCTACTTCAGATGTCGTCCAGTAGTGGTCTTATGGTGATTTTGTATGATATCATTATTTCTGTAACTAACAAGTATTCATTTTTTATTCTTAGACGTTGTATAGCTTTTTCTGATTCTTCATAACTATTTATTGTAGTTTGCAGGTTCAATCCATGAAAGAAACTTACCTACCTGATCATGTGAGATTGTACAAGATGTTCCTTCAGGTGCTTAACCTATGTTCATTTCTTCACTTTCATCACCAAAACAATGTCCTTTAGTTTCAAAATTGATTCTACTTCAGATGTCGTCCAGTAGTGGTCTTATGGTGATTTTGTATGACGTCATTATTTCTGTAACAAGTATTCGTTTTTGATTCTTAGATGTTGTATAACTTTTTCTGATTCTTCAGAACTGTTTATTGTATTTTGCAGATTCAATCCATGAAAGAAACTTACTTACCTGATCTTGTGAGATTATACAAGATGTTCCTTCAGGTGCTTAACCTATATTCATTTCCTCCTCACTTTCATCACCAACTCAATTAGTAACCCTATTTCAATTTCCATATTCAGTTCCTCACACACACTCACACACACATGATTTTCTTGCAGTTGACAAATCCAGAGTCAGCAGAGAAGTACGAGAAGTGCGAGAAGATGAGTGTTTATCAAATAAAATAATTACACTTACAAATTCAAAGCACTGACTTGATTCGCTTTCCGAATGAGAAAGTGCACAACTACATAAAGTACGTTATTGGGTACATTCTCTGTTAGGTCAGGCTATCCACTCCATCCATCATATCAACCAACACCCGAGAAATCAGAACATGTAGATGGACAAAATGAAACAAACAGTGCACCATCATCCACCCATTGCGCAAAAGAAGCAGCATATATATTCATTCAAACAAAGTGGCCTATAACTTTCATGGGTATGCTGGCTCGTATTGTACGATGCAAATTATCTAAAGAACACGCATGCTTTGTTCCAGGGAGAAGCATTCATGAAAAGTCTTGCTCATTAAATCACTACGGATTTGAACAGAAGGACAAGAGGCAGGAGCATGACTTTCAAGATTGATGTAGGAGTCAATTGGTCTTTTTTTTTTTTTTCTTGCTAATTTGGCTAAGATTGGTTTCTCCCAGTCCTTGATTGAACCGTTTATAGATGTATATCCAATTGCTGGTACGCAGTCTCTGTAAGTGGCAAATATCATGTCTACAATGCCTTCTTCGTTCACGGTCTGTCCATTGATGATAATATCCTTCCTGTGAATTGTGCAATGAATATTTACCCACTTAACTAACTTTTGTGTATTAGTTCTCTAATTAGCTTCATGGATCCATTCATATCTTCATAAGCAATTAAGCCCCAATGTTTATTCGGTAGCTAACTCCTAATCCACGAGTTAATCAACTTGGTGAATGGATTTGATCACAAGCAAAAATCCCGATGCTGCTCTTCCCTGCCATTCGAGATGCTGAGACTCGAGAAATTGAAAAACATGTTACTGTCGTTTCTCTTTATACTTATCTTAGTATAAGGGCCCGTTTGGTACAGCGTTTACAAAACGCAGTGTTTTAAAAACGAAGCGTTTTAAAAAACGCAGTGTTTTAAAAACGAAAGTCTTTCCTTATAAATACGTTTGAGATATCACTTCAATACGCAGCTTTTTTTTCCTAGGAGCGTTTTAAAACGCAGCTGCGTTTTGAAAACGCTGCGTTTTCTACCGCAGTATTGAAACACATTTTTTGTAAATAAGCTGCGTTTTATCCCTGCGTTTTGGCCAAAACGCTCGACCAAACGGGCTCTAATTCACCATACATGTATCGAACGAGCATCGATTGCGTTACATTCTGGTTTCATAAAAAAAAAGGGTGTGTTGTAATTCGTAATATAAAAAATTCCCCGAAAGGTAAACTCCATTGTTTATTTACTCATTTGAATAAAATCTTTAATCATTAACAAATACACTATTATGTTAGAGAATCGTTATTTACATCCCCCCCAAATTACTAAGTACACCCCCTTTGATTATTACAAAAATGTCATTATAAAACTTGACCTACTTGCCCTTTATTCGATTATTACAAAAATGTTATTAAAATGTTTGGTTGGTACTGACCAAACACACCTAAAGGTGTTCGGTGAGCGATCATCGAACACCCTTAAAGTGTTCGAAGGACTGGAGGAGGGTAAATTAAAAAGAATGAAGGTGCTTTTATTGTAGAGGGGCGGGGGGAGAAGAGGGGGCGTGAATAGGGGGTGGTTTGCAGGAGAGGGGAGAAAAGTGTGTGTGCGTGTCTGTATGTGTGTGTGGGTGTCTGTATGCGTGTGTGTGTGTGTGTATGTGTCTTTGTGTGTGTGTGTGTGTCTCTGTGTATGTGTGTGAAATTGCATGAGAAGGGAAGGGGGAAGGAGGAAGGAGTTGATTTTCATGGTGGGGTAAAATGAGAAATTGAGAGGGGGGGTGTACATAGTATTTAGAGGGGTTTAAAATTTAAGGTGGAGGTGTACTTAGAAAAAAAGTGTACTTAGTAATTTAGGGAGTGTGAATAGCGATTCTCATTAGGTTAACATAAACTCCTATCAGGTACTATAGGTTCTTTAAAAATATCATATTGGTTTCGTACTCTTTTGAGCTGTTCGGTGGGGATAGTATTCAGTGGATTTAAATCTTCAATCTCATCCCCTGTCACACTCCGTGTCTCATTGAATCCTAGCCTCACGCGTATTCTTGTAAAAATTGTAAAAAGAAGGCCGGTTAAAATAATAAGAACACTTGTAAGGCATGATTCAATGAGATAGAAAATGTGACAAGAAGTTGGATAGAAGATTTGAAGCCGTATTCAATAAGCTTGGGTCTCCTAGGCCGAAGGTAAGGTAATGGGCCAAACCTAACGTGTCCAAAGAAGAGTTCTTATGGATAATGCCATCGTCTTCTATCCGAACTCGGATTAGTATAGCCATAAATGGAATCTATAGCTTTTTCTTGCCTTCAACACAGTCTTTCTATGAACTGAGACGGGGAGAGATTAGCAATGTACTAACGAATTGAGTGCAATGTAGTACTTCTATCTAATGGCCCAGTCATTTTTTTTAACGGTCGATAACTTTCTATCCTAATTAATTTTTAACAGGGATGCTGATATGGTATATGTGAGTCATTTTATGAGCTCAATTGGTACTCACACTTTAAAGGTTGAGATTGATACTCACACTCTAAACATTGGATCAAAAATCAAAGGTGAGATTAATTACATTAAATAACTCACTTATTTGCATTAATTATATTTTCCAACTACCTATTACATCTTCGCCATCAATTTTTGATCTAATAAATAATAATAAAATTAACCATCAATGGTTAGTGAGATGTAGTAACAATTGAAAATTCCCTCATATATATATATATATATATATATATATAAATGTATAAACTTAAATTTATTTATTGCAGTAAAAAACGTAAGTTTTATCTTACTTTTGATAATTCCCTCAGAATGATTCACACCCATTTTTAAAGGTCTTCTATTAATATATATTTTTTTGGTAAGCAGGAATGGTAAAAAACTGGAAAATTAAGAACTAGACAACAGTAGTCTGCTGTAACAACTGGTATATAACAGCAAAAATAAATTCAGCGCCACCCCCTTATGGTTTGGCCAAGTTTCAGCATCTATCCCTATACGTTTGGCACTATCCCTCTATATTTTCGTAATTAATTAAGTCAATTATTTACATGAAGAGTGGGGCTATTAACACCCCCACTCTCTCTTAATACACCATTCTCCTAATACACCTACTATAAAAATTTCACAACAACCTAATTTATTAATACATCACCCCTATGTTTTCAATTTTACCCATTTCTAAATAATTCATTTTTCTTTTTCTTTTCTTCTAAAACTAACCCACACCCGCCCCCCTCCCCCTTCCAAGCACGGCAGAAAACCTACACCCCCCCAAACTTACTGTAGTCCCTCATCTCCTTCACCTTCGGCCGACAATGTAAATCTCCCCAATCTCCCTCCTTCCTTTTTTTTTTCTCCGACCTACCCTCCCTCTCTGCATCAATCTGTGTTCCCTTCCCTCATTCTTTTTTTTTCTTCTCCTCCCTCCTCTATAAAAATTCTTTGAAATTTTTTAAAAATCTCTAGTTCGTCTATGGTTGACCGAACAACCAAGTGTTGTTCGGCTAGCCCTAACCGAACATCACTATGATGTTCGGTTAGGGCTAGCTGAACAACACTCCGTTGTTCGGTTAACCATGACCGAACGAGAAATCGTCAAATTTTTTTTAAGAAGGGGTGTATTGGGTTTGGCGGTCTGATCTCGGAGGGAAGAAAAGAAAGGGAGAGGGGAGGGGAAGAAGGAGAGAAGGGAGATGGGAGGTGACAAACAAAAGAAAGGGAAAAAAAGAGAAAGGGGGAGGGGAGAACAGAGACGGTAGTAGAGGGAGAGGAGGGAGAGAAGGGTGAGGGGAGAGGAAGATGAACAGATGGAGAGGAGAAAAGGGACAGGGGTGGGGAAGAAGGAAAGAAAAAAAAGGGTAAAGGGTATTATGGTCTTTTTACAAGATGACATTTTTGCAATTAAATTTGGGGGTGTATTTAGAGAGAGTGGGGGTGTTAATTGTCACGCCCCGACCCAAGATCCTATGTGGAATCTCGTCCGATTCGTGAGACGGGACACGAAATGCATAGTTTAAAAATTACTTTTCATGCAAAGACCCTGTAATGCAAATGTATGTTTGTTTTAAAACCAAAACATCACATCGCGGCCACACAAAAGCCGGAAAAGAACATATGATATAACCAACAAACCCACGAAACAAGAAGCTCGGGCTCAACATGTAACATCATCAGAGTGCGCGGAAATGTAAAAATAAGTAACATTTACAAAAGCCTGACAACCATGTCGGCATCTACAAAAGAATATTGAATGAACAACAAGTACGGGACTTCTACCCAACTTTACAATGTTTAAATAACAAATGTACCCTCAGCCTCACCAAAAGAAAATACCAAGGCTCTTAGAGTACTACCAAAAGACTGACTGACGAATACACCGGGCAACGAACGATCACCGAGGGTTTCGTGCTCTGGATCTAAGGAAAACAATAAACAATGGACGGGTGAGTTATAAAACTCAATAAGCTACTAATGCAACAATATGGCATGCGAGATGCAAACAAGAATAAGAATTGCATATAGCATAGTTGACATAATGTAATCATATCCAATCATCATCACATCAAGTAGTTCATAACATAAGTCACGTGGCATACAACTCACGTAGGTGCGGTATACAACACATATAAAAGGATACCGTCGAGGTACACCTCCGACATACCAACTTCCAACCAACCAACCAATAATACCAATGAAGAGACCGTTGATGTCGTACTCGATCATCGAACCAATAACCAAAACCAAAGTGAACCGTTTCCCGTATTCACGTTGACGTGAAGACTCGGTCCCCACGACCCGAGAAACAATCACGGTATAGCTTACCAAGGTCGCGTTTATTCCATACAACACTTAGCGCTATAACCCCTACCGTGGCCAACGGTAGGGCGAGGCCAGTGATTGGCCTTCGGCTATTACGTAGCCCCGGCTCACGCAATAACCGAGCGTCAATACACCTCCAACAAATATGCCATGGACTTAACAAATGCTCAAGTAGATGTTTACTCGACACATTAAACCAATCAACCAAATGTTCAAGTAGGTGTTTACTAAACATTAAATAAAAGGGTTATACTCCAAAGTAGGGAGTATAACGACCATAATAACATCCTACTAATGTGTGCCATAACATGCCAATATCAAATCCAACACAATACCATTTACGTGTATCGCACAACCAATCGCCCAACGGGTCTCTCGAGCATCAAAAGGGCTCACAAAACACACACGTGGTCACATTCATTATCAAACCCTAATCGACTCCGTTAGAGTCATTTTTGGTTACTAATATTGTCGAGTTACGAATGTGGTCTTGCACTTTAATCCTAGCACATTAACGCCCAAATTCGAGTTCCCAACAACAAAATACAAGCTACATCATATTTCAAAATCCCAAACTACATTCCATAGCAAAATCACATGTTCACATTTCTAGCATGGTAACTCTACTCACTTGGAGTTTAAAATGTCATATGAGACATAAAAGATGAAGAAGAGGGGTAGTAGCTTACCTCTTGTCGAAAAAGTTGGGAGAAAACAATTTCTATTCGGTGGGAAAGCTTCTCCGGCAAGACCTTCGCAACGGTATGCTCGGATCGTCGAGATTCCTTCACAATCTCAAGAAATCTCCACTTCTCTCTCTAAACCCTCACTACTCTCTCTATTCTCCTCTTAAGTTCTATGGTGAAATGGGGAAAAGTGAGGGAGTCCAAGGCCTCCTAAAGATGTTTAAGTGGCTGAAAAGTGGGTCTTCCTCGGGCTGGTGACGTGGCACAACTCTGGCCAACCAATCTTTTAATTTAAAATAAAGTAAAATTTTCCCGGGTGAGCAGTTCAGGGTGCAAAGCGATCGCTTTGCCCCTAACAGGGCGATCGCTTTGTGCTCTGGGCAAAGGGTGATCGCTTTGTGAAATTAACAGGCGATCGCTCGATCCTCGGTGAAGGGCGATCACTTTGTTCATCAACAGGCGATCGCTTTGTGTCCAAAGTGTCTATGAACTCTCCGAAAAGTCTCAAAACACTTCCAAAATGACCCTAAGTCTAAGGGAGGGTCCTAAACACTCGAGAAGGGTTCTCGAAAAGTCCGAAAACGACGTTAGGGATTCAAGGTATCCCAAGCAACAACAACCACAAGAATTAAGCGATGATTTAAAGCGTACAAAATGCATGGAATGCAACACGTACATGCTAATGTCATATATAATATGCTCAAGAAATGTTCATGGTGTTATTCTATGTGTCACGTGCAACATCCGTGAGTGATATGAATGACGTGTAAGATGCCAAATGAAGCGGGCGTTACATTAATAGCCCCACTCTTACATGAATTCAAAGGTTTAAGTTATCGATAAAATCTTAGGAAGTTGCTATTAACACCCCCAATACCTCTAAGTACACCCCCTATTTATTACAAAAATGTCATTATAAATTTTGACATAAATGTCCTTATGTATTTTTCACTTTTTAGGTTTGAAAAAAAAAGTATTTTAGACTGTTCAGCAACCCTTCACCAAACGCAAGTCGTTTTGGTAAGGGTGCCGAACACACATAATGGTGTTCAGTTAGGGGTGCCGAACACCACTTTGGGTGTTTGGTCACACAGTGCCGAACAACTTCAAATAAGAAAAAAAAAACGAATAAGTACAGATTTTAAGGAGGAAGAAATGAGGGGAAGCTTTAACATAAATTTGTCAAAGAAATGAAAAAAAGAAAAAAGAAGATAACTAGTAAAGTAGAGGAAGAATGGGGGGACTCACCTTTGAAACCATGGAAGACCCTTCTTAGAGCACCATTAGCAAATTTGGGAAGAGTTTTGGAAGGGAAAGAATGAACAAAGATGGGGAGAGATGAACAGAGATGGGGGCGGGAAGGCGGGTGATGCTAGGAGGGAGGAGGGGAACAAAAAGATGGGGAGAGATGGGGGCGGGAAGGCAGTGATACCGGGAGGGAGGAGGGGTTGATTTTGGGGAAAATGTAGGAGGGGTAAAATAGGGAAATAGGGGGTGTAGTTAAATTTTTGGGGGATTGGAAATATAAGGGTTTGTTCTTAGTAAAGGGGTGTACAATGAGATTTTGGGGGTGTTAATAGCATCTCTCAAAATCATACCCGCATCTCGCCGAGCTCATCGGCAGATTCTTGCTCCTTTGCCCCACCCTCCTCCGGCTCCAATCCTTCCTCACCGCCACCGATCCTCAAAACTTGTAGTATTTTTTTCAACCTTAAAAATTATACTCCCTCCATCCTTAAATTATTGTTATGCTTTCCTTTTTCGTCCGTCCCAAAAAAATTGTCTTGTTTGTAACTTTCTTTTTTCGAAAAATGTTTTTACTATTTTGCCCTTGTAATCATTACTCTTTATCTTATGGGATCCACCCTTGATTGGAGGGAATTTGAATTATTCAAATTCTCATTCTAAGTACACATAAATTGACAAATTGAATTATTCAAAATTTTGGAGAGAAATTTGCATCTTACTTATTTTAAATAAGGATAAAAGAGGAAAATCACAAAAATACAAATATTAATAATCAGGTCAATTGTTTTTTCTTAATCCGTGTGCCGGGTCAACCTAGATGATAATTTAGGGACAAAGGGTGTATATAAAATTAGGTAGGTTTATATTGTTCAGTAACCTCTGGCACAACAATTCCTAAGGTGTTCGGTTAGGGACTACCAAACACCTTTAGAGGTGTTCAGTTGGACGCTGCCGAACAGTATCAACAAATTTTTTTTTTTCAATCTAAAAATTTATAATACAGGATTAAATGTAAGTGTGTGCAACCCAAAAGTGTTGATTTATATATTTAATAAAATGCCAACAAAATACTTAACATAATGAGTTACATAACATTCACGGAATCGTCTGAATATAAAAAGTTACATAACATTCACGGTCATACTTAACATACATTAATTTCTACGTCTCGTACGATACATACATTAATTATTCAATTTCTACGTACATTAATTTCTACGTCTGAATATAAAAAGTTACATAACAACCCAAAAGTGTTAAAATACAAAATTATTCAATTTCTACGTCTCGTACGATACATACATTAATCAATTTCCTCGTCTCCTACGGCAAGAGTGGCCTTGAAATGGACTCGCCTCATCTCGCACGAAAGTAGAAGGTACCGAATTATCTGGACCTCCTACTATCATATCCAAGCCTAAAAGCTAGGAAATGCTCGTATATCCATGCCTACATGCAATAAAACACAACATTTATTAAATTTACTATAAATAATAACATATAATTTATTTATCTAATGTTTGAATGTAATGAAAATAACTGAAAATATAAGTATGTTACCTCCAATAACGTGGAATATCCAGCCATCTGCTTAATCTCTGCTCAAGACACTTGCCCTAGCTCTCTATACGTAAACGCTAGAGTTGCGGTCCCCGCATACGTATGTACGCCAAGATCATCTAATAACTCTAAGTAGCTAGTGTTGACCCAAGTTCCACTCTTATCGGAAAAGAGAGTAACCAAGAGTTTACAAAGTATATGTTCGCCGAACGAGCACATGCAACAGGATCTTTAATTGTACCATTTTCCTGGAATGTCTCACGCAACCACTCTAACTTTAATGATGTGCCTCTGACACTAGAGGTGGCAATGGCTGGCACGACACGAATGCACGAACCAGCACGACACGATTAAAAACACGAATTACAGAGACAAATGACACGATAAGACACGGCACGGCACGACACGACACGAAACACGACACGAAAGCACGAAATTAAAATTTTAGTTAAAATAACATTTATTATTATATTTATGATCAAATAAGATAGATAACATGAAAACACGATAGTGCGGCACGAACACGACACGATAGCACGAATTGCCACCCCTATCTGACACCATGCATCCCAATGATCGCCTCAGATATATGTACTCCCAATAAATTCGCAACCTTCTCGGGTGTATAGCCCATACTTCACCGAGAAACAAGTGGAATCCCAGTCACTGAAAGTCCTGTAAGACAATACACATCATCAAGTGTGATTTTCATCTCTCCGAAGGGCATGCGGAAAGTATTTGTCTCTGGATGCCACCGTTCCACAAATACCAACACCAATACTTTTTCCACCTCTGCATACGAGCCCCTAGACACCGTAAGCCTCGAGCTATAGACAATATTTGTCATTAGTTTACTAGAATGACACAAATTCCCTACTCTTCCAACTTGGTAGTGTGATTCAAATATTTCAAGATCGGTCGCTCTTCCCCATTCCGATAGATGCCGCTATATGATCCTTGAAGGTAGTCGAACGATGGAACTTGTGGCCCACCAGAAACAAAGGTAAATGCCTCTTCTTCATCTTCCTCCTCCTCAACACCGCCTCCTCTTTCATACTCATAATCATGAGGTGAGTGTTGTTGTTGTTGTAGTAGTAGTTGTTGTTGTTGTAGTTGTTGTTCTTATTGTTGTGGTTGTTGTTGTCTTTGTCTCCTGGTTGAATCGGTAGGACTTCTCCTAACATATGTTTGTTCTGCATATCGATAATCAGTATTAGATCAATTCTAAAAGGGTAAAAAGGGAAAAAAATATATCATGCATACTGTTTGGCAAAGGATAGCCAAACTCCCTTAAGACTGTTCGGCACCCCCTAACCGAACAACTTTAAAGGCATTCGGTACCCCCTAGTTGAACCCCTTTAAGGTTGTTTGGTTAGTAGCTGCCGAACCCCTTTAAGGTTGTTCAGTTTGTGGCTGCCGAACACTCTTAAGGGCGTTCGACTACCCAGTGCCGAACAGCCCAGGCCAAATCAAGTCAATTTTTCTAACAAAACTTGCTTTAAATCACGATATTATAACACCAAAAATGCAAAAACATTGCAATGTAACTAAGCCCTAACAATAATTAAATATATATAAATTATAAAAATATAACATTTTAACCTAGAATGCTAGTAAAGAGAAGAGATTCACACCTAAGAGCCTTTCGTCCATTGTTGATGTTGAAGGACTACTGTAGAAGAAGAGGAAGATGATGAAGGTTGGTTGCCAAAGGGGGGGCGGTGTCAATGTTGAAGAGAAACCGTAAGTTTTGTTTTGGGGGGTGTTTCAAAATGAGAAGTGTGAGGGTGTACTTAGTAGGATAGGTTATTTTTGGGGAATATTGTTAAGGGTAGAATAGGAAATTAGGGGGTTTGAGAGGTTGAAAATATTGGGGGTATACTTAGTAGTAAAAAGGTGTACTTAGTAAAATGGGGGTGTAAATAGCAACTCTCTTTTACTTTACGATGCCTAAAACACTTATCTCATTGCAGAGTTGTCCCTAGTGCTTCGATTCACATCTCTATAACTTTACTCTCAAACTTATTAATGAGCTTAATCTTTGACGTTATGTAGCCGAGTTGGTGATAACCTCTTTCCTGAAAAATACCCGAGTTTATCTAGGGATCGAGGACCAATCTTAAAAGTTTGTGAGAGTTTAATGTTCATTTGATATAAAATTTCGAATTGCGATTGATTCAATACTAGTGGTTCGACGGTCAATATCTTTGACCATTGCACTCATACACAAATTTAATGGAAGTGTTAGTTAAGATTAGGCTTAGGAATTCCCAGCTAGTCTGCGTCTATCGGTCCCAAACTTCGGGATGTAGAACAATTTTTCGCCGCGAAAAATCACATTTTTATGCGATAATTTTGGGTTATGCTTACCAACAATAGTACGTCCATTACCTTGGTGAGTTTATTAATATTGTTGTTAGCTCGATCTATGTTGCAAATATAGTTGATTAACTTTAAAGCAATGTTACAAACTTATGGAGATTGGTAGCTTATTTTAGTGTTGAGGTTGCTTTGGTTACGTGAAATATTTGATAACTTAATTTTTACTTAATCATGAGTGATAAGTACATTAAGTTGTTAACCTTAAAAGGCTAGAGCTCATGTTGAATTGAATAAATGGGTCAAGAAATGACAATCAATGAGTTGTTTCTTGTTGGAGATGGTGTTTGTGGATTCATGACGACTTGGTTCTTGGCAAATGAAATGAGAAGAAATTAATGCGTGCCTTAAAAGAAAAAGATTTAACTCTAGCGAAAAAGGAGGCGTCACGATGTCTGTGTTCCTGAGAGATGAAGAGAGAGATGATTTTTTACTACTTTAGTCCTTTTGATTCGTATGCTTACAGTATAGTCCCACATAGTGAACAATTTTAACAAATTCTAATAGAAGGTAAGAACACTAAATAAACGAAGATAGTAAGAACACTAAAGAAGCAAGAAAGAAAAACAAGGATAATAAGTATAAGAAAATAAATAAGGATAGTAAGATTGTTACTAATAACAGGGTTTGATACCAACTGATGTGAATCTATGATGACCCTTGAGCTATGTAGCTTAGAACCACGAGATAACAATCGAACGATCGCGTAAATAAACAATCCAATGACTTGGTTAACAATCCTATGAGCACTTCGACCCTTAAGCCTTTCGAATAGAATTTAAGAACTTAGTATCGATTCCTGACCCTTAGTTATGGAAGAACTAAGAACCAAAGAATTTGAAGAACTCCACAAACTTCGCTCATAAGTTTGATATATTCTAACAACACTATAAAACTCACACAAGAGAATATAGTCTCATAAAGTAATTTCAAGAACCAAAATTCTTATTGATCAAAAATGTTTTTAAATGACAAGAATTTGAGGCCTTTATATAGGCTCACATAGCTAGGGTTTTTGGCAAGTCTTGGAGCTCAAGAAAGGGTAGTACGACGGTTAGGGTTTGATAAAGCTAGTGCTGCCTAGGGTTTTTGTTGAGAAACTAGGGTTTTGATGGAGTTTAGGGACGATTAAGTGTAGACATCAAGAATTCGTACACCTTATTTACAATTGTCCGGACTCTAAAATTTTTCTTAAGACTTAAAATAAATTTAAAATTACAAGCTCTTTGACCTAACAAAATAATTACGAAAATTGTGCCTAAGTCCACTTTCATAATTTTTTGCTCTCTAAAGTCCACCCTTTTTTTTTTGTAAACTGCTAAAGTACACTTTGATAGTTTTCTTCCTAAAATGCCTACAGCAACATTGTTACTTCAGATTTGAGGTTCGAATTGATGTATAAATGATTTCATGTTGTTAATATAGTCTTCCCTCATGTTTGGGGATCAATTCATGGAGAACACGAATTTGATCAAATTCAAATTTTCTGAGTTCATCCCCTTTTTCCTTGTTCTTGGGTTATTTTGGTCACTTTAATCTATGTTTTAAGATTCAAATTTGTTTAAAATCAATCCCTGATTGTTATCCTAACTTAGTACTACATTTGTGCACAATTTTTCTACCAAAACACACTATTTTTGAGCTCCAAATTGAGCTTGGCAGTGTGCTGTCCAAAAATAGAGGGAGATGTTCTTGGACTGATTTTGGGACTTTAATCAATGATTTGAGTTTGGATTTTGTATAATATCAATACTATACTATTATAAGATGTCAATACCATGTTTGTATGTAAATTTTCCAACCAAAAATAACCATTTTGATCGATTTTGATCTTACCGAAATTTTTTGGGTTCATGCTGGTATTTCGAGTTATAATTATTTAGTAAATGGGCATCAGGATGCATAATTTTGGGCATCAAGATGCCTGGATGCTGAATTTTGGGCATCGGGATGCTTGAGTATTTAAGGGAGAGAATTTTAAGCATCGGGATGCATAATTTTTAGGCATTGAGATGCCTTAAATTGGGCATCGGGATGCCTTAATTTGGGCATCGAGATGCCTTAAATTGGGCATCGAGATGCCTTTAGGTTACTGATGTGCGCGTGTTTTTCATTCATTAATAGTATAATCAACTTTTCACCCCCAAAATGCCTTTTTTCGGTTAAAAAAAAAACATAGGGTATCGAGATGCCTTTAGGTTACTGATGTGTGCGTGTTTTTCATTCATTAATAGTATAATCAGCTTTTCACCCCCAAAATGCCTTTTTTCGGTTAAAAAAAAAACATAGGGTACTGTAGCGAATTCAAATTGTTCAAAAGAGACCGACTTGTAAATCACCAAATAATTAATAAACATTTCTCGTGTTCAATTTGGGCTTCAATGTGCTTGAAACTTCTTTCTTCTTTACTCTAGCTTGTTTCCTTCATCTTCACCACTTGGTGCAATTTGAGCTTTAAGAACATTCACCTACTTCTAGCTTGAAAATGACCCCACTATCTCCATTGCATTGGCTTAAACTTGACTTTCAGGAACTAGAGTTGCCAAAACTTGTTCCATTTTCTTGGCTTCAATGGATCTTGATTGTTATGGCTAGATGGACCTTTATCATTTTGTTCTAATGCTGTTCCTTTTTCGTAGCCTCCCTCCGAGGTAGATTAAGACAGCCTCAAGAAAAGTCTTACAAACTAGATTTACTTGTATTATAGTAGAGGTACATGGTCTACACGCCAAAACCTCAATCTTAATTTCTCAAAATTTTGAACCACTGAATGCCAAAAACACACATGTCAAGCACATATAAGTAGATAAAAAATTGTTTATCTTTTGAATAATTATCATAATTATCTCATGAGCTAGAATATTTGTTAGGTTCACGAGCAAGGTGTCGGCGAACATTAAAATTGGAGTCAGAGGAAGTATCTCGAAGTCCCAATTTGGGCAGAGTCGACGGCTTACTGCCGTCCATGGTGAACGCCGACGGGAAAGACGGAATCATAGAGTGGACAACGTTAACAACACGTGGGCGAGAGTAAATTCAAAACTTTTCACCAACATGAAAATGTTTTCAGGGGCAGAGATCTCAATAGTAGACAAGGAAGGAATTGGGTGGACTCTTCTGGAAGATATAATTTTGGGAGGCAATACGGTGGCGTTTGGAAGGATAGGTGTTATGGGGGTTCATGGGATGCAGAAAGAGAGACCAAGGAGGAGCAAAAGCTGGGCCGAACCAAAACCCAAACTCATAAAAAAAACAGGGACAAAACAAGGACGGGCCACTCACGAACGTAGCAAAGGCGAAAGAATCTAGCAAAGCCCAAGAGGTCACTGAGGGATTCATCAAGGGGTTTTTCCCTTCTAATTTTGATGCAAGTAGCCAAGTAATACCAGAGTGCGTGATTTTAGTAAAGGGCCAGAGAAAGAAACAAGTATCGAGCGAGAAGATAACGTTAACAGGAAAGGATCCTAGGAGAATCCGAAGGCAAACCCTGTGGTAGACTCTAGATTTACAAACGCAGATGTTGAGAGCCCATCGATTCCTGCCACAACTATCGCAGAATGGAGGCCAAAGGGTTCGACGGCTATGCATGTGACTTCTAGCAAGGCGGAGGATGTTGAAAGTGAGATAAATGCAGAGTATTCGGGTAGATCTATAGACGAAAGCGACTGGGAGGGTAGATAAGGGGGTGACGACCAGTCTATCTGTGAAGCATCGGAGGTCCGGAGGAGGATTTACAAAACGAAATGGAAGCCCCCTAGGTTTGTACGCCTCTTACTGTGAGGCTTCCGACCGACAACAACGACGTTTTGGCTTTGACTGATAGAGAAGATGAAGTAAATGTTTATGTTGGGTGAAAAATAGAGCTAAATTTTTTGGGAGATTCTTAGAGGTGTCTTGTAATGATTTTAAGGAAAAATTGTAGATTTACTCATGGATATTGAGAAGAAACGGAAGCTTGCAAGAGAGGGCAGTAGCAAGAATACTGGTAGAAGTCGGACAAGGGTAAAAGGGAATTGAAACAACTCTGTTGGAGCTTAAATTTTGAGCAGGCCAGTGGAAAGGATAATGAGGGAAGAAGAAAAACGTAACCTTTAGCATGAAGCTTCATATTATCATGTGGAATGTGTGGGGTTTAAATGATTTGGGTAAGAGAACTATCATTAAGGCAGCTTTGTGGAGATGGAAGCCTCATTTTGTATGTTTGGTAGAATAAAAAACGGAGGTTGTTGATTTAAGTGTGATAAATAGTTTGTGGGGAATTAGATGGGTAGATTGGGAGTATTATTTAGGTGCTGAAGGAGTTACTCGAGGAATTGTGGTTATGTGGGACATGAGATATTTGTCAAAGATGGGATAGAATCTGGGTTCCTTTTTTAGTCTCTATTGCTTTAAAGTTGGTGGATAATGACAAAATGTGGTTGTTTCGGGTGTTTATGGTCCTTGCTCTGATGCTTCTTGAAAGCTTCTTTGGGATGAGCTTAAGGCTGTTAAAAATAGGTGAGATGTTCCATGGTGTCTAGGTGGGGATTTCAACGCAGTTATGTTCCCACACGAGCGGTCGGGGCAACGTGGTTACTCTCAAGCGATGATGGAATTCACTTCATAAATTACGAGGAGTTGGTGGATCTTACTTTAGCTAGCGGAGATTTCACGTGGTTCAGAAGTGGAGATAGAAACCAATTTTCCCGAATTGACAGATTTTTGGTTTCCGGGGATCGGGAGGATTATTTTCGAGTGACTAACCAGTCTTGTCTTCCTAGAGTAACTTTTGATCATGTTCCGTTGCTACTTGATTGCGAAGGACTCCCCAGGAGGAAGCTTCCATTCAGATTTGAGAATATATACATGGCTCAAGAATCCGGGTTTCGCCGATTGGGTCAGAGTTAAATGAGAGTCTTACGTGTTGGTTGGAGATCTATGCTTCATATTGGCAAAAAATTTGCAGTTATTGAAAGAGGATTTGAAAGTATGGAATAGGGAAGTCTTTGGCAGGGTGGAGATCAAAATAAAAAATATGGTGGAGGAGATACGCCTGTTGGATGATAAAGTGAAGTTAGATAGGTTGAGTGAGGAGGAGGAGCTTCAGCGGGTGGTTCTCAATCAAAAGTGAGCTTGGCAGACTCTTGTTGAGCGAGGAAATTATTTGGAAGCAAAAATCTTGGATTCAATGGCTCAAAGAGGGAGATAGGAACACTAAATTTTTTCATAGGATGACGAAGATTCATAATCTTAACAATTAGATTAGGAGGATTTCCGTTGATGGAGTGGCTATGGATGACAAGGAAGTGATTAAGGATGGTATCGTATGTTTCTACCAACGTCTATATGCTGAAAATAGAGTTTGGAATCCTACTCTTGATGGGGTTGATTTCAATTCTCTTAGTGTGGATGAGTCGTCTGAGTTAGAGAAGCCTTTTAGTGAGGAGGTAGTAGAGGCAGTGCGCAACATTTGTGGTGACAAACTTTAGGTCCTGATGGTTTTACTATGGCATTTTTTCCACATTGTTGGAAGGTAGTAAGTCAGAATATTATGAAGGTGTTCCATTTCTTCCACGCTAATATGCGGTTTGGATGTAAGTCAGCGAAATTATTCCAGTTGGTAATCTAACAATGTGGGGTCTTTGGCTTCATTTTTTGGATGTAAGGCAACCACTCTTCCCTCCTCTTATCTTGGTCTACCTTTGGGAGGGCTCTCAAGGAGTAAAGCTTTGTGGAATCCGGTGGTGGATAGATTTGAAAGGCGTCTAGCAGGGTGGAAGAAACATGTTCTATCCAAAGGGGGAGGCTCGTTTTAATCAAGAATATCTCTCTAATTTGCATACCTATTTCTTATCATTGTTTGAAATGCCTGCTTCTGTCCGAAAAATGCTAGAAAAATAGGAGAGGGACTTTCTTTGGGAAGGACAAGTGGATGTTTAGAAGTATCACTTAGTAAAGTGGAACAAGGTGTTCACCAATTTGAAGGTTAGAGGTCTTGGCATTAGAAACCTAAAAATGTTTAATGTAGCTCTGCTTGGGAAATGGCTATGGAGATTCCTTACCAATTGAAACGTGTTATGGAGAAATGTGGTGGTTAGTAAGTACGGCAAGGGAGATCACATTTGGTTTCCAAATGACTTATCTTCCTCGTATGGGGTAGGGTTTTGGAAAGGAATTAGAAAATGTTCGGACTCTTTCATGAGGCATATAGAGTTTGAAATTGGGTCGGGGTCGACAGTCTTGTTTTGAAAAGATATATGGTGTGGGGACACGGAGTTGTGGAGGACCTTCCCCAACCTTTTCAATATTGCCATGGATAAGGACTGCTTGGTCAGTTCTATGTTGTGCGGATGAGGGGAAGGTGTCTTGGATTCCGACTTTCCATAGAAACTTTCAAGACTAGGAAATGGAAGATCTTCTTCGACTCTTTGAGTGTTTATATTCCCAGCGTGTTAGATTCTTAAATGACAAAGTAATTTGGAAGGGCTCTAAAGACAAGTGCTTCTCGGTCAAATTTTACTATCTAAAGCTGACTAATAGAGACAGAGTGGTGTTCCCTTGGAGGTCTGTGTGGGGATCTCCCGCCCCATTTAGAGTAGTTTTTTTTTGTGTGTGTAGGAACCTGTAAATGGGGCTATCCACACAGGAGACAACCTTAGGCGTCATGGTAAAATTCATGTAAGTTGGTGTTTCATGTGCAAGGATAATGAGGAAACTGTTAACTACTTGCTTATTCACTGTCCAGTGGCCACGAAGTTGTGGAATTGGATGATTTGCTTGTTCAACATTGAGTGGGTGATGCCGAACTCAACAGTGGATCTATTAAGGAGTTGGCGATTTGTTGGTAGTCGTAAGTGCAAGAATTTATTTTGGGTGACAACACCTTTAGCGATTTTTTGGACGTTATGGATGGAGCAAAACAAACGGGCTTTTGACAACAAGGAAGGCTCTATGTCAAGTCTGAAGAATTCTGTGCTCAATAGCTTATATTTTTGGTGCTCTAATTCTGGCAGCCGTCCCTTTTCTCTGTTTGCTCTTTTGTAGATGTTGTGAATAATGCCCCATGATCTAGTATTTTTTTGGTAGTGTATACTCCTAGTGTAAAAAGGACACGTCACCATTTTTTGGCATTTTTGTTATACAATTATTACTTATCAATAAAAAAATTTTGTTTGCTTTATAGTTCTAGGAATGGTGGTGGTGGTTGTGACTTAAAATACTATTTACACAATATAGATTAAATCCGCAGCCTTTTGTAAACAAATTGAGGTGACTTTTGCCTCTTTATAATCTTTTTGATATGTTGTATGGCAGATCCAACTTAGGCCCGAAGCTTTTTGAAGACTTAGGGCTGAATTCGAGCCAAGAGTGCTATAGCTGAGCTTGGGCTTGGAAATGTGTAGAAGATTAGTTTGGGCCAAGCTTGTACAACTCTTGGCCTAGTTTTTTAATCCCAATTGGCAGCCCCACAAACAAGACTCATTAGGGTTTTTTCTCTTTTGAGCCGCTTCCACATCTATATATAATCCCCTTTGAGGGCTTACCTATTCTCATCACCTCTCATCTCCGCCGCACAAGCAAATTACTCTACTCAAAATATTTCTATTGCCAACAACTAAACGATCTATTAGGTATCTCTCTCTATCCCTCTCTTCTCCCTCTCGCATACATTGTATACATGCATACACAAAACACACATATACATGCTAGACATGCCGGGAAAAGCGAGTAAGTTGTTATTGAAAACACTTAATTCGGTAAAACCATTAAACCTTGTTCAAAAGTAGAAATCTAACAAAAAATTCATTATAATTCACCATAGTCATAGGTCTTTTGTCTTCGTTATTATTTCTTTAATTTGGATTTGATTTTTTTGAGATCTAGAGACCCATATAGAACTACGGCGGCTCTACCCCAGTTATCGAAGGCGAGTGCCTTGGTTGCCTCAATTGAGTGGCGAGAGGCGAGGCGAGGGTCATCGCCTCTGTCACCTAGGCGAGAGACGAAAGGCTTGAAAAGGTGATGAAAGGCGAGGAACTAACCTTTTTGGCCCAGATCTAAAGGATTTTGACCTAAATCTAATCGATATCAGCTTAGATCTTGCTACGGATCTTGTATATTTACCCAATCTAAGGCCACAGCTGCGATCGCCTCGGTATGGCGACCTTATCTTTGGTTTCGCCATCACTGGAATGCGCCGAAAAAGTGCCATCACCGGAAGTTGCCAGAATAGTGCTCACGCGTCCCATGCACCGTTACCGGTGCCGGAATATTTTGCCGTTCCTCCAAAGACTTGGTCTCCGGTGCCTATATAAGTTAGTCCCTTGCTTGGTTCTTAGATTGGGGGAGTTTCAAGCTTTTTTTGGTGTTGAGATCTTAAGGTTTTCACTTCATACTTTTGGGGAAGAGGGCTGACTGGAAGCATCTTTCATCACCTCTCCTTTTATTCTTTCCTTAAATAGTGAACGTGAGGAAAATAGCTCTCCTATTCTTGTCCATGTAATATGGGACTTTTGAAATAGATATATTTTGATTTATTTTCTTTAATTTCCATCTTGTTTGCCTTTTGCCCGCCCGCCTCTCGCCTTAAATATGTACCTATCGCTTGCCTTATGCCTTTCGCCTTTAATAACTATGGGCACTGATATGCTATGTTTTCCCTTGCACACTCTTCCTGTTTTAGGATTTCACGTATGAGAGATGATTCTTACTTCCTATTTGCCAGATTCACTAAATCGGTAATAGTTGACTAGGTCAACAAGGTAAACTATGGGCTAGATTCAGCAGCTAAAATTTCTTCTATGTGCACTGGCGTGAGTTGTAGAGTCTTTGCAACTTTTGGCATATAGTAGTTATGTCGTTTCCTTTTTGTAGTATTTTTATTTTCTTTTTGAAATTCCTTTCCCTTTCACTTTGTTTATTTCGTGTTATCTACTTGTCTAGTCTATGCAACTCTGTCCATACATCTACCTCTCTTTTTCGTACCATCCTTACTATCATTTATTAATTTCTATATGCATGGTTGTTTAGGATCTGGATCGACTTCAAGTTATTGCAAAAGCAATTCCTTTGTTAGGATCAGTTTAAGTTCTTAATAACTTTCCTCAACTCCCTACCTCTTGTATAATACATTAATGGGTACTCAAGGTAATAGCATGTGATACACATGCGTAGCAACTAAATGAAGTCACGGGCATAAGATATATACGTATTTTATTTAATTTAGTTTGAGATCTACTCATTTAGATTTGATTTATTACATGAGTAGTGCACCCTCTCATTTTTGCATATGCATATCTATAAGCAAGCGTTGCATTATTTTATGATTATGCTAATAAGAGTAATTTATTTGATGCATATGTTCCCTAGATACAACAATTTTCCTATTTTCTAATCCTCTTGTATTGATTACTTATACAAGATTGTCCCTTGTATGTACATGTAGAGGCACTTCGGTGCATCTGCATAATGAGTTTGAAAGCTACATTCGACCGGGGCAAATATGTAAAAGTATCTATATATATATATACACACCTATTTTGAGAATTATATCTCATTGACGGTGTCATTATTTCTTTCTTCATTCTCTCTTATACCTTCCTTTTGACGTATGTTAGGTTGTAATTGTATCTATGATCGGTGGTATATTTTTGAAGAAACACACTTGATCGTTGTTTATGACATTTCATATGAGGTATGTTTTTGAAGGATCAATTTTCTATATGGAACATAAGTAGATACGGTGGTTCTTATATCATCATAGGTGATCAGATTATGCAAGTAGACTAGAGTACCCGTTAATCTATATGTTTTATTCTAGAATATCCATCCGCCCCCCAAAAAAAGACCTATTTGACAAGTCAAAACGTTATAAGATTGTACTAAAGTTATACTCCCTGTCTCTAAATTATTATTTTCCTTTCCTTTTTTGTTCCTTCCAAAATAATTGTCTTGTTTGAAAACTTTTATTTTTAGGACATCACTTTTACCATTTTACCTTTACTTTTCCCCTACTTTAATTATGGACCACATACACATGGGCAATAAAAAATTACACATTATACCAATATTAATAATCAAGTTAATTATTTTTTCTTAATCCGTATGCTAGGTCAAACAAGACAATAATTAAGGGACGAAGGGAGTATCTTTTTTAGAGATTAAACTAATTTTTTGGTACATAAGGAAAGTGGGACTACTTTTTGGGAAGGAGGGAGTATTGTTTTTCTAAAATTCTTTCTATTTTATTGTTTTTTAAGTTCGAATCATATTTCTTGGGGTTTGAATTCATTTGATTAAGGACTTTGACCTATGCTTGGTAGTTCAATTGCCTACACATTGTAAACCTAAATTTTATGGATCATACAAGTCCTTGTTTTAGCAAAGTAAAATGACTGCTTGATTTTTCAAAGAATAAAGCTAACGTTTCACCACCGCAAGCTTTACCCCAGAACTGGAAAATCGTATTTTTTAAAACAAAACCAATTATATGATGTGAAAAAGGATAAAAGTGAACGTGGTTGATTTGAAAACCATATGCAGAGACTTTATTGATAGTGAGTGCCTTTTTTTTTCGCAAGTCAAAAATGTTAGAGGGAGAGAGATGTATCCCCGTGAACGCATGTGTGAGCATCCTGACAGGTGAGCCAGAGCATGCCATAGAATTGGACCCAAGCTTTCTGGCGAGGAAGTACGATCCCGCAACCAATCCACTATCTGCATCATCAATGGTACAGTGTGAGTGCTTTTGGATGCCTAGGGACTTAAAAACAAAGAGTTGGGAGTTAAATAATAAGCCCCCTTTTATACAAAAGTAATTTAGAGTCTAAAATATATCTTAAGAATGAGAGCTGCAAATTACCTGCCTTGAATGGATGGTTTATATTCAGACTTTGTGGAACGTGACAGGTGCTTAAGTATAGTACAAGACCCTATAATCTGCAATTATTGTAAGAAAATTAACAAAAATGTATATTCCTGCACTGAGATTATGAGGATTGTCAACTATGGGTATTGGCTATTCGATCCTCTAATTGAATAAGCCAATCAATTTTTCTCAACCCTTTAACGATCATTGATTAATCTCTAGTTTTAGAAATTCAAAGTTTTTCTTTTGGATCCTTAACATAAAAAAATTTTCTTTTCTAATTTGTTTATGTTTCCCCACCTACTTGAAATAATAATTGCAATGAGTGCATACCATATTTTGTTTGTATGATCAATTCTTGGATTCAACATGTATATTGGAAGTTTGGACCATTCTTGTCCATGATATGCTCCTTTCGCTAAATGTATATTTAGCTAACTATCTTCAATAAAAAAACTCATGGTTGTCCCAAATGTGGTCTCTAAGCTTAGTGCTGGTAACTTGTGATGTAAATTGAAATCTAAGCATGGATGTTGCTTTAATCGCTTATCTTGAATATCAAATTATTAAAATGTGTGCTTATTCAGGATCTATAAAATTTCGGACAATAGGCATATACTCCGTACAAAGTAGTGTACCAACTCTAGTGTCTATTCCTAGAGCGCCAATCCTATCTTTAATGTGCACGAATCTTCTCGGCTACCAATGCCCTATGTTACATGGCCTCGGGTACGAGGATTGGACACGGGTGCGGATCCAAGTGTCCGACATGCCGAACTTCTACAATTTTACACTAAATATAGGTGTCCAAGTGTCACACCCCCACCCATGTTATGCCATGTTGATACGGATACTTTGGAGAAAATGAAGAGTCCATGTAACAGAGCCAATGCCTGGATTTATTATGATTGCAAGGAACAAGAATTTTCTTTTCTTTGAGCAGCCAAAGGCATATAAGATACTTTATGCATATTGGTAAAGTCTGCTTACCAAGAGACATAGACATGACTACCTTTAGTTTGGTTGCATTTAGTAAATGCACTTGAGTTCAAAATGGAAACCTTTTATTTCTTAATACCCTAGGCTGCATTGCCTGGAACTAATTATATCACCTGTCGAATTGCGTTATCAAACAAAGGCTAGTAAATAAATGCATGCATGGAATTATGTGTAATGTTTATGGTTGCACTTGCTAATAGCATCTATCATGCATCTTGAAACAGAAAAGAAAGAAAACCTCAATATGTCCAGCCAAGCAAGCAGCTCCGGTAGCAATTGCAGTAGAAGAGCTGAAGTACCTTCAACCCTAGACTGGGCAAATCTTCCAAATGACATTCTTTCCTTAATCGTAACAATGCTTGGTACTGACTGACTACTGTTACTTTGGGGCAGTGTGTCACTCATGGTACAGGGCTGCAATGTTTGACCGTCCAAATAGAATGGCTGTCAAAAATAATCGACTACCATTACTTTTGGTCCCCGCTTACAGAGAGCGGTTGTGCTTTATTTGATCCCCTTAATGGTATATAGTACGACACAGTACTGGATGTTGATTTTGACTGATGGTATTCTGGTTCCTCTCATGGTTGATTGATTACCTTCGAGTTTTACTTTGATAAACCCTTTCTCATAAAGGTATATCGACTTGCCCAAGTTAATAAAAGATGCGGTTGCTCGTGAATGTTGTGATGATGATGATGATGATGAATATCATAGTAATTTCGAGGTCGTTTTTCATATACAAGACTGTATTATCAGCTAATCCATTCTTCATCTCGATCATTTTGCAATGATGGTAATTTTGAGCTACATGTTGAGGCTGGCACTCTGTGTTGCATACTGACTCTTGGATTTTGTTGATATGATTTACTACAAAGGAAAGTTTTCTATTTAGTGGACTCCTTTTCGTCGTTGTACATTTTTGACATAACTGATCCTGTTACAAGTAGCGGGCCGCCACACCAGTAGAAAAAGTAGATTACTGTAGAAACTATATATCTCGCTGAGTAACCGAGGGCGATCTCTTGCAATTTCGGAGGTTGTTTGAAGACGCAGATGAAGAAGCTTTTGTGACCTTCTATTTTTGAGTTCATGAATCAAGAAGGGCTAGTGGAGCCCACTTGGGAGGTGGTGGAGAGCCTAGGTTATTTTGCATTGTTCATGGGGCTTAGCCATGAGATTTCTTTGAAGGCTGCTGATTACCTTGGATGTTTTGGAAATTCAATCTATTTCACATTGGAGTTTCACATATTGTACCAGAATCAATGGTCATATAAGTCCAATGTGTCTGTTCTTCATATGCGTACATACTAGAAAGATGATTAATTCGTGCATTCATGTTTAACAACTATGTTATACATGTTTGGATAACTCAAGTACAAAACAAAGACTAGAGTGAAGGTGGGATTAAATTGTGTGCTACTTCTGGAGCTATAAAATGCCAGACAATAGCCACGTACAACGTAGAATACCAATTGGAATGCCTACTTCTAGGCAATACATATAATCAGGCCACTGTACTTTGGGGAAGTTTGCAATCCGGCCACTGAATGTTTGAAAATATTATTTGGGCCACTGTACTTCAGTTATTTTGCAAATGAGCCCATTTTTTGACGGGTGTTAGACTAGGCCGTTAACAGTAACTGAAAACCCTATTTTGCCCCTGCCCTTGGATAAAGGATTACGTTGCACGATGTTGTCGCATTCACACCCACCGAAACAATCCCTGCTTGCTGAGAAAGAAAAAACCCCAAATTAGTAGGGTTTGCGATCTTCGAATCATTTCGATCTGGAGACCTAATCTGACTTCACTTCATCTTTCTCTCTGCTCGACTTCATCCTTCTCTGTTGGAGTTCGACATCTTCATTTTCCCCCTTGATTCATGTTCTTATTAGCAATGTCAATGAGTGGGTATGAGATATCAAGGTTAGAAGGCTCCTCTTCATCAGCAGGCTCAGATTTGGTTGCATCTTATCGACATAAAACTTGTGGGTGTAACCTTAGGGTAGCCTTATTTACATCTAGTACGAGAAGAACCCAGACGGCGATTCATTCGATGCCCTAGATACATGGTAAGTAAATTTGATTTTTTTTTGATTTTTTTTTGTAAAAACCCTATTCTGTTAATTTTTCTATTAGCTTATATTTTCACAAGAACCCTAAAAAAAATTTAATTTTTTGCTTCTTATAGGTGTATGACTGTGGTTTCTATGAGTGGATTTATGAGAAATTTACGAAGAGGTCAGTGGAAGTAATTAATGATTTGAAGAAAGTGATCAAGGTTTTGCGAGAGAGAGAACATGACTTCAAGGAAGAACAATTGTCGAAAGAAGAGTTTGAAAGGATGCGGAAGGATTGTGCCAAGAAAAGGAAGAAAATTAAGAGTTTGAAATATAGTATTGGACAATATGGGTGGAGGGAAAAGTTCTATCTTTTTGTAATAATGACACTATTGATTTTGAATTGTGTGTTACTGACACCATACTTCAAATTGGATGTAAATGGCAAAATATTTTTGCCTTAGGTTGATGTAATGGCTTTGGAGGATGTAAATGGCAAAATGTTATTGCCTTAGGTTGATGTAATGGCAAAATGTTAATGTCTTAGGTTGGCAAAATGTTATTGCCTTAGGTTGATGTAATGGCAAAATGTTAATGCCTTAGGTTGACGTATTAGCACTGTTATTGAGAACCATTATGCAATGAGAAATGTGTCTGTGCAACTTTCAATTATGTCTTAATGACTTTTTTCTTCTGTTAGTGTTTTGTGCCATAAAACAACCATACACAATGACATCACAAATGCCTTTTTTCTGTTAGTGTTTTGTGCCATAAAACAACCCTACACTTTGACAACACAAATGACTTTTTCTGATAGTGTTTGTGCCTTAAAGCAACTATACACACTAACAAAACAAATGCCTTTTTTGTGCCTTAAAGAAACCATAAACAAAGACAACACATATCTTGAGCCAAAAAAACACAAATCACGGAACATCAGCTGTTAATTAAGAGGCAAAACATCAGCATTGTTCATTATAAGATCTGTCCAAGAGAATATGATAACTACAACCCAAAACATCAGCATTGTCATTACTAAAGTACATCAAAAGATTAACAAAAGATCCACTACGAGCCAAGTTTTGTTGTATATCAAAAGGTCAAAAGGTCAACATTGTTCATATGAACTATTGTGCACTACTTTGTTCAGTTACATCTATTCTGGCTTTTTTGTTTTTCTTTACTCCTTTGTTCCTATTTTTTCTGTACACTTTTGGGGTCCTTGGTTCAGTTGGTGTTTTCCTTTTTGCCTTCTTAGGAACAACCTCCCCTTTTGCAGCTGCCTCCTCAGCCTGTTTGCAAGACCTGCTGTTATGCCCATTTTCTTTACAAAACCTACAAGTAATGACAAATAATTTTATGTTTAATCCATGTCATTAAGCCATCAAACTGAAATACAACAATACAAAAGTAAATGAAAAGTACTTGTATTACCTGCAAGTTATTTGTTTACCCTTTCTAGTCAAAGTGTTAGGATCTTGACTAGCACTTTACTTTTTCTCCTCATTAGGGTTTTTAACCCTACATTTCTTAGGTCTTCTAGGCATCTTCTTGTTTGGGGGTGGTTGAAGTGTCTGCTCAGTTGATTGTGGCCATTGATTCTCACCATTGATAGGGCTCATGAGATGGGAGTAAGTACTAGCAAAAGTATCCTTCTTGTACCAGTTGGAGACATAATTTTCTGGATCACCTCCCCTCTTGTATATCGCTGCCATGGCATGAGTGCAAGGAATGCCACTTAGGTCCCATTCTTTACAATGACAAGTCCTTTTTCTAATGTTAACACTAAATACATCCTTCGCATGCCTAACCTCAAACTCATCTCCACCATTATAAACCACAGCCCAATTTTTTATCTCCTCCTTTTTTTTCTCCATCCTCTTCCTAATCCTTGGACAAATGTTATGTTCATACGTTGTAACCCAATCCTTCCTCTTTTGAATCTTGACCATCACAGCTAACCTGATCTCCTCCAGCATATATATAATAGGTCTACACCTTGCAGCTAAAATACTGCCATTGAATGCCTCAGCAATATTATTTTCAACATTGTCCACCTTTGAATCTGTGTCAAAAAAGGCCTTTGACCAATGGATAGGATCTATCCTCACAAGATCTTCAGCTGCTTGACTGTCTAAACACTTCAAGATTTCAAATTCTTGTTTGAATTTCTGTTTTGTGCAAGCTGTGGCAATACTCCAGAAGCATCTCCTATATTCTCCTCCGGCCCTTGTACTTCTTCCTCCAATTGCTGTAGATGTGTCTGGCACACATCTTGTGCTCAACATTAGGCAGCAAGCTTTCAATAGCAGGTAACAATCCCTACAAAGCATAGCAAACAAACTGTCATTAACTCAAAAGAACAATATATAATAATAAAAGTAAACTAAGTACAACAAATAAATGGTATTACCTTCTGTTGATCTGTGATAATAGTCCACCCAAATCCATCTTTCATTTCAAGGTCTTCAATCAAATTCTTAAGAAACCAGGTCCAGTTTTCTTTGTTTTCCACCTGAACTACAGCCCAAGCAACAGGGTACATCTGATTATTTCCATCTTTGGCAACTGCTGATAACAATTCTCCCTTCTGTATTCCTTTTAAGAATGCTCCATCAATCCCTAACATTGGTCTACAAGTCTTTAGAAATGCTGACTTCACAGGATCAAAGCAAACATACATTCTCCTAAAGAAGAGACCCTGGGATGGGATAGGGGTGACATGCTCAATGATAACAGTACTACCAGGATTTCTATTCTGTAACTCATCTTTATAACTCCAAAACTTTGCATAATGTTCAATCATTAAGCCGTCAAGGTGTTGCAATGCCTTCTTTCTTGCCCTGCTGCACATGCACTCACTCACTTCCACCTCAAATTGTTTTAAAACATCTGCTCTCATATCAGTCAACTTGTAAGCAGGGTTTCTTCTAAATGTTTCAAAGAATTCCTTAGCCAAAAATGTGGCAGTGATCTACCTGTTCTTAAATGACATCCCACTCTTATGTTCAGGATTATATGAGGTAGTTTTCCAGAAATTGTGTTGGTTCAATCCAGCCCAGACTCTCCAAGGGCATACAATTGAGTACATGTACATTCCAGACATCCTCATCTTCTCATTCCTAATCCATTTGATGTCATACCTTTTATCCAATCCATATTTTATCACTGCTTGCTTAAAAATATCTTTTGTTTCAAATTGAAGACCAAGTCTTAACTGGACATTTTTCATATCTATTAATGTAGGATTAAAAATTAGAAATTTCAGACCTGTTTCCTAGTTAAATTCAGGCTTTCTCCATGAAATATGTTTTCATCAAGCTCATCATCTTCATCACTGTCATAATCACATTCAAAACTCATTGAATCACTATCATATGCACTTTGGGGCTGTGATTGTTCCCCAACTGGGTCAGGTGTAAGTGTAGGGTCAGTTAGGTCAGCTTCTTGGGGTACCCTGATAGGGTCAATCCCTTTAGGCTTCTTGACTCTTCTATTATTCATCACAGCAACCCTAACTTCCACAAGCTCCTCATCACTATCATTGGAATCATTTTTACTTAAACATGGTTCTATGTTGACCCCATCATCCTCAACCTCATATGGATATACAAATTCAATATCCACAGGCTGATCATGAGCCATCTCAGCCTCAATATTTCCCTTTTCAGCCTCAACATTTCCCTTTTCAACCTCTACATTTCCCATTTGATTCTCAACCTGACTCTTTTCAGGCTCATCATGAGCTATCTCATTCTCAACCTGACTCAACCCAGGATTATCATGAGCCATCTCAGACCCAACATTCTCAACCGGACTTTTTTTAGGCTCAGCATTCTCAACCTGACTCTCAGCCATCTCACAATCAACATTGCCCCCATCTTCAGTCATGTCAACCTCAACCTCATCCTGAGCCATCTCAACCCCCATCTCAGCTTCAGGCTCATCCTGAGCCATCTCATCCCGCATCTCAGCTTCAGGCTCAACCACTTTCTTTTCATGCCACAGTATAATACTGAGTTCATTTTTAGGCTCAGCATCATCTCCATCTAAATCTACAATAACTGGTCCATCTCCAACTACTGGTCCATCTCCAACATTTTCATTTACAATCACTGGTAAATCAATACCATGTTCAACATACATATATACAAACCCTACATCCTTACATTGATTCACCATTCTTAACACTCCATCATTAGTATCAATTGAATTCAATCCTTTATCAATAGATTTTGAAGGCAACCTATACCATATTTGCTTCACAGTTCTATACTTCAAATATGATTGGACACACTTTTTAACTTTAAAATAATTTAAGGTATCCAGATAAACATCAGGGATAAAATCAACATTACCTTCATCATATTTCAATTTGCCCTCATCCTTGGGAAATTTCCCCCCATGTAGCAAAAATATCCCAATTGTCTTATCCATTCTGCATATAGTAGACATATAATACATATAAAATCAGTTCAAGCCCCACGATCATTATTAAATACATATAATAAACAATGGCACAATAGTTCAAGCCCCATTATCAATTATTAAACATATCACACAAACATCAAGAACCACATATCATTACAAGACAAAATTTTAAAGTCCCACTATCAATTATTAAATGACAACAGGCAAAGCATTTTTTGAATTTTGGGACCACAATAGTGTATATAAAAGGAAAAACTATATCAGTACAACCAATGATTATACAACTTGTAAACTACAGTCATAAAACCCTAACACCCTAATACAGAAACATGGATGAAGGGAAGAATTGATAGTGTGAACAACGTCATAATACGAACTAGGGTTAAGCGTATTCACCTCGTATCTTCGATTCGATGTTATATCATTCGATTCCAGTATCTTTTGTGTTGATTAATGCCTTCGTACTCGATTTGTAGGTCTCTAGATCGAAATGATTCGAAGATCGCAAACCCTACTAATTTGAGGTTTTTTCTTTCTCAGCGAGCGGGGATTGTTTCGGTGGGTGTGAATGCGACAACATCGTGCAACGTAATCCTTTATCCAAGGGCAGGGGCAAAATAGGGTTTTCAGTTAATGTTAACGGCCTGGTCTAACGCTAGTCAGAAAATAGGCTCGTTTGCAAAATAACTGAAGTACAGTGGCCCAAATAACATTTTCAAACATTCAGTGGCCAACACTACTAGAAACACGCTAATTACTGTCGGAATAGTCCGACAGTAATTACTGTCGGATATTTTGATATTACTGTCGGAAATTACTGTCGGAACACTCTGACAGTAATTTTCCGACAGTAATTCAGGGAATATTCTTGAAATATTCCATTTTTAGCGCCAGAAAATGGTTGTTAAATTTACTGTCGGATTTTTCGGCAGTAAATACTCCGACAGTAATTTAAGTGAGTGTTTCTGACGGATCTTCGACAGAAATTCCGACAATAATGTAAAGTAAAATCCCCAAATCGAAGTCGCCCCCCTCCTTTCTCAGTTCAGATCTCTCTCTCCACTCTCTCTCTCTCTCTTTCTCTCTCTCTCCCTGCGCCACGACCGCCGCACAACCTCCGCCGCGCCACCTCCGCCGCGTCACCCCCGCCGCGCCACCGCCACCCTCTCTCTCTCTCCCTAGGTATATATATTTTTTTAATTTTTAATTTTTTGTATTTAATTTATGTATTGTTTTAAATTTTGTATAAAAATTGTATGTTTCTTATTTGTTGTTTATATTTTTATGTTTCGTTTTTTTTTTTGAGTCCGCCGCGCCACCCCCGCCGCGCCACCGTCCCTTCCGTTAGGTCTCTCTCTCCCTGCGCCACCGCCACCCTCTCTCTCTCTCCCTAGGTATATATATTTTTTTAATTTTTAATTTTTTGTATTTAATTTATGTATTGTTTTAAATTTTGTATAAAAATTGTATGTTTCTTATTTGTTGTTTATATTTGTATGTTTCTGTTTTTTTTTTTTTTGAGTATTTTTTTGTGATCAATTTATTCAATATAAATGTGTATATTCATGAATTTTATGTTTTATTCTGTGTAAATGTGTATTACATTTTTTGTTAAAAATGTATGTTTCTTTTTTTCTGTTTATATATATATATATTTTTTGTTTTCTGTAATTTTTTTGTTAATGTTGGTGGTTAAATGTATTTTTCTTTAATTATTCTGTAATTTTAATGTGGGTATAATTTTAATGTGGGTATATATAATGTTAATGTTAATGTGGGTGGTAGGGTAACACGGGTTTGTATTTCTTGTTCATTGTCTTGAAAACTTGTTATATTACATGTACTTCATGTTGGTTTGATAAAATGAAATGATACATGCATGCTATATCGGTGTTTAAAGAAAAGTGGTATTGTGAAATGTTCATGTTATGAATGTGGTGAATGTCTCTCTAAATGTAATTTTAATGTGGGTATATATAATGTTAATATTAATGTTGGTGGTAGGGTAAGTTATTGCTTTGATTTCTTGTTCATTGTTTTGAAAGCATGCTATATTACATGTCCTTCATGTTGGCTTGATAAAATAAAACGATACATATATACTATATCGGTGTTTAAAATCAAAGTGGTATTGTGAATTTTTTTGTTAATGTGTAGTAAATGTGTAATTATGTATTTTTAAATTTTTAAAAAATATGTAATTTCTGTATATTTCTGCGCATTTTTTTTTGTATAAATTTATATGTTAGGGTGTATGTATTGTTTGGTTAGATATACGTATGTTAGTGCGATACCGAAAGTTATTAAGAAAGTACCCTAGAAACACGCTAATTACTGTCGGATGAATTACTGTCGGAATTTTTCGACAGGAATCACTGTCGGATAATTGAAAATTACTGTCGGATTTCCGACAGTAATTTTAATTTTTTAGCGGGATAAAAATGCTTGACATATGGCAGATGGGACTGATATTTTAGGATCCCTAGCACTACCCTTTTCTAAATACTGGCGTTTGATTATAAGGCCTATGAAAAATTCTTACCACTTGGTGCAAAACTAAACAAGTAATCACAGAAAACCAGGGACATAATTTGTAAGGGACCATTCTCTAGAAAATTTTGGCTCAACTCAACACACTAAGCCTATTTCCCAACTAAACAGGCTAGCTGAATGAATCTATTTCATGTTTAACCGAAACCCTTAAACCTAACCTAACCCTAAACTATACCCTTTACCTTAAACCGAAACCCTTAAACCTAACATACACCCTACTTTAACCCTAACCTAACCCTACTTTAACCGAAACCCTAAAACCTAACCTAACCCTAAACTATACCCTTTATCTTAAACCGAAACCCTTAAACCTAACCTTAACCCTAAACCATACCTTTAACCCTAACCTTTACCCTTAATCACAACCTTAAATTCTAAACCCCAACCTAAACCCTAAACTGGACCCTTAAACCTTAAACCCTAAACCTAAACTAGACCCTCAAATCTTAACCCTAAACGCTACCCTTAACCTAAAATCTAACGCTAAACCATATCCTTAAACTTAAAACCTAACTTTTATCCCTAATCCTAAACCTAATGTTAATCCTAAACCACATCCTTAAACCCTAAACCGCAAACACCAACCCTATACCATAACTCTAGTCACAACCTTAAACCCTAATCTTGATCTTAAACCACGACCTTAACCTTAAAACCTAACCTAACCCTAAACTATACCCTTTACCTTAAACCGAAACCCTTAAACCTAACCTTAACCCTACTTTAACCCTAACCTAACCCTACTTTAACCGAAACCCTAAAACCCAACCTAACCCTAAACTATACCCTTTACCTTAAACCAAAACCCTTAAACCTAACCTTAACCATACTTTAACCCTAAACCATACCCTTAACCCCAACATTTACCCTTAATCACAACCTTAAATTCTAAACCCCAACCTAAACCCTAAACTGTATCCTTAAACCTTAAACCCTAAACCTAAACTGGACCCTCAAACCTTAACCCTAAACGTTACCCTTAACCTAAAATCTAACGCTAAACCTTTACCCTTAATCACAACCTTAAATTCTAAACCCCAACCTAAACCCTAAATTGGACCCTTAAACCCTAAACCATATCTAAACCCTATCTAAACCCTAAACCATATACGCTAAACACTAAACCTTATCTAAACCCCCTAAACCCGATCTAAACCCTAAATTCTAAATCATATCTAAACCCTAAACACTAAACCCTATCTAAACCCCTTAAACTCTATCTAAACCCTAAACCATATCTAAACCCTAAATATTATCTAAATCAGTATCTATCATCATATTCTCGTCAACCCATCTCTAAAGCTGATCGTTCCAAATTTCCCACATCAATGTAGGTTTATTGGATTCAAGATGGGAGATCCTTCAATTGAAGTACCTCTTTCATTCGCCGTCAAGCAATTGCTTGATAATATTTGTGTACGTCGTCATTTATCTCTGCCGTCGAATTAAGCTTATTTAAGAAGAGGAATTCTTGAAAGCATCCAAGGACAACGTAGTTTTGTAATTCTTTATGTCGTTGATAGCTGCCCGTCCTTTCATAGATGCCTACAAATATTGCTCGTGAAGAAGAGTTATCAGCACTTGGGAGTGAGCTCAAAAGGGTACGGTTGAAAACTATTCTTATGCTGGAGATGCTACTAAGTTTTGTTAAAGCTTAGTCTTAACTCCAGTGTAAGGATACTTTGCAATCCTTGTGAGCTCACTCCCAAGTGCTGATTACTCTTCTTCACGAGCAATATTTGTAGGCTTCAATGAACGATGGAGAGCTGTCAACGACATAAAGAATTACAAAACTCCGTTGTCCTTGGATTCTTTCAAGAATTCCTCTTCTTAAATAATCTTAATTCGGCGGCAGAGATAAATGACGACGTACACAAATTTTATCAAGTAATTGCTCGACGGCGAATGAAAGAGGTACTTCAATTGAAGGATCTCCCATCTTGAATCCAATAAACCTACATTGATGTGGGAAATTTGGGACGATCAGCTTTAGAGATGGGTTGACGAGAATATTAGGGCTTGTTTGTTAACCATTTCTGTTTCACATTTTTTGTTTCTATTTCTAATTTTTGGTGAAAAATAGAAATAGAAATGCGTGTGACAACCATTTCTATTTCTGAGAAACTAAAAACGTTTCTCATTTTTTCCCAAATTCTAGAAATAAAAAATTTTTGTTTCTCACAGAAGAGAAACATTTCTCATCCAAAATACAGAAGGGCTAAGATCAATTAGGTTGGGTCTTTGAACTTTGATGCGAGAAATTCTCAACCATAACTTTTTTCCTCTATATATATATATATATATATATATATATATACATATATATATACATATATACACATATATACACATATATATGTATATATATATATATAATTGGGTTTTCAAAAGAAAAATAAATAAAAATTTTAATACTGAAATTAAATAATCAGAAACTAGAAACAGTAATTGAAAGATGATGGGTACTTGAACAATAATAAAATAGAGTTGGACAAATAGAAAATATAGACCCGAAGAATTGAGGGATATCATGGCAAAAAGGGTCTCGAACAGTGGTGTCCATGACATTAATTAACGGTTAACCTATAATTCTTCCTCTAAATATTATTGCTATGAATTAATTAATTTATTTTTTGGAAATCAAATCAATTCCTAAGTCTATGTATGCATATATGTATATATGAATATTAATTTTTAATTTTTATTTTTTATTCACAATTTTTTTAATAATAGATGAAATGTGAATTATTATTCTACACCTTTTAAGTTAGATATAATATATGATGAAGTTGTAATGTGTTAATAGTTTTGGAAAAAGAGTTTAACTTTGTAAAAAAAAATAGAAATGTTTATCAAACACGACATGTTTTAAGAAACAGAAACAAATTGAAACAGAAACAAAGTGAAATAGAAACATGTGAAATAAAATAAAGAAACAGAAATGTTACCAAACACAACCGTAGATACCGATTTAGATAGTGTTTAGGGTTTAGATATGGTTTAGGCGTGATGTCGACCGATGAATTGTGATTACTTAATAGTGTATTCAATCTCATACTAATCATTTGTTGCTTAATAGGAGTGATGTCGACTGACGATCGCAGTTGGATGTATAATCGGAGGTTGCCGAATCGTAATGGTATTACAGATGAGTTCATTAGAGGTTTGAAGAGTTTTATCGAATTTGCTCTAGCGAACCCCAAATACATGAGTGGTAACAACATAAAGTGTCCATGTGATGGCTGCAAAAATCGAAAGTACTTCCCTTCGATGATTGTTGAGAAGCACTTTCTCCAGCACGGGTTTCAAGTTGGGTACAAGTGGTGGGTAACTCACGATGAGCAAATCAGAGTAGTGACTAGGCCGGAAAGTAACCAGCAGAGGATTCCTGTACTTGAACCTGAACCAGTAAATACGAGTGTGAACGATGAACCAGTTCGTGGTATGGAAGATATGGTTAGGGATGTTGCTGGTGCTCATTTTGACTTGTCAGAGAACGCACGTCAAGAGGAGCCAAATCCCGCAGCTAATAAGTTCATTGAAGCTATGGAGTCTGCAAGGGAGAAGTTGTATCCTGGCTCTTAGCAGACCGTTTTGGAGACTGTGGCTGAGTTCCTAAACATCAAGTCAGATTGCAATATTAGTCAATCTGGTTTCAATCGTCTTATGAAAGCACTGAAAAAAGCTTTGCCGAAAGGGAATAAGATGCCAGAGAACTTCTATCAGACAAAGAAGATGGTTGGGCATATTGGGTTAAAATATGAGAAGATTGATGCGTGCAAGAATGATTGCATGTTTTTCTACAAGAAAGATTCAAACTTGAAGGAATGTTCCGTGTGTGGCCATGATAGATATAAGCCGAAACGGAGGGCCAGTTCGAAACGCAAAAAGAATGAACCTTATAAGCAGTTGCGTTACCTACCGTTGACTCCGAGATTACAACGCCTCTACGCATCTAAAGCTAATTCAGAAGCTATGCGTTGGCACAAGGAAAGCCCGCGCGAGGATGGCGTGTTAACTCATCCGTCAGACGGCTTGGGTTGGAAACAATTTGATGCAAACCATCCTGACTTTGCTGCCGAAGCTAGAAATATCAGGTTGAGTGTAAATGTACTGTTTAGAAGGTTTTGAGTGTAAATAGGCTGTTTTAGAAGGGTTTGAGTGTAAATAGGCCTTTATTAATTCCTTAAAACATACATATCATGCTTTAATTATTTTACTTACAGTTTAAATTGATTTGTTGGGTAGCCATGTGGATGCTATGAAATCCATGGCTGAAAACAGGGCACTGAGTGCAAATAGGTTATTTTAGAAGGGGTTTGAGTGTAAATGTACTATTTTAGAAGGGTTTGAGTGTAAATAGGCTATTTTAGAAGGGTTTGAGTGTAAATAGGCCTTTATTAATTCCTTAAAACATACATATCATGCTTTAATTGTTTTACTTACATTTTAAATTGATTTATTGGGTAGCCATGTGGATGCTATGAAATCCATGGCTGAAAGCAGGGCACTGAGTGCAAATATGTTGTTTTAGAAGGGGTTTGAGTGTAAATGTACTATTTTAGAAGGGTTTGAGTATAAATAGGCTATTTTAGAAGGGTTTGAGTGTAAATAGGCCTTTATTAATTCCTTAAAACATACATATCATGCTTTAATTGTTTTACTTACAGTTTAAATTGATTTGTTGGGTAGCCATGTGGATGCTATGAAATCCATGGCTGAAAGCAGGGCACTGAGTGTAAATATGTTATTTTAGAAGGGGTTTGAGTGTAAATGTACTATTTTAGAAGGGTTTGAGTGTAAATAGGCTATTTTAAAAGGGTTTGAGCGTAAATAAGCCTTTATTAATTCCTTAAAACATACATATCATGCTTTAATTGTTTTACTTACAGTTTAAATTGATTTGTTGGGTAGCCATGTGGATGCTATGAAATCTATGGCTGAAAGCAGGGCACTGAGTGTAAATATGTTGTTTTAGAAGGGGTTTGAGTATAAATAGGCTGTTTTAAAAGGGTTTAAGTGTAAATGTACTATTTTAAAAGGGTTTGAGTGTAAATAGGCTATTTTAGAAGGGTTTGAGTGTAAATAGGCCTTTATTAATTCTTTAAAACATACATATCATGCTTTAATTGTTTTACTTACAGTTTAAATTGATTTGTTGGGTAGCCATGTGGATGCTATGAAATCTATGGCTGAAAGCAGGGCACTGAGTGCAAATAGGTTATTTTAGAAGGGGTTTGAGTGTAAATGTACTGTTTTAGAAGGATTTGAGTGTAAATAGGCTGTTTTAGAAGTGTTTGAGTGTAAATAGGCCTTTATGAAAGGGTTTTCAGTTTAAATAGGTTGCTTTAGAAGGGTTTGAGTGCAAATAGGTTGTTTTCGAAGGTTCTGAGTGTAAATAAGTTGTTTTAGCAGGGCTCTGAGTATAAATAAGTTATTTTAGAAGGGGTTTGAGTGTAAATAGACTATTTTATAACGATTTGAGTCTTAATAGGTTGTTATGAGAATGAATTGAGTTCAAATAGGCTGTCTTAGTAGGGTTTGAGTATATATAGGCCGTTTTTGTTGTTTTCTTATAAGTTGATCATGTTATACCTTAATATGTATTGTTCGCTAATTTTAATTTATTATATTTGTAGAATCGACACTATGGTACCGAGGTACCCTACACTGATTTATTTGCTGCGACCCACACCACTCCTACTCCTCCTGGTGCTGATTCGCCATTTGTCTTTGTCGATGAGACGGCAGAGAGAGCATTTGTAAGTATTACTTAAAATATTTTAATTCTATTTTTTTTATTAGTTAATGGTAAATGTTAATATTAATGTTTTTATGTTTTTTGTGACACAAAATGCCTATAAGGAAAATATGGACACGCAGGTCGCCGAGGGGCTTGTCCAGACGACCCCTGAGGTGCAGACGCCATTTGTCGGCAACATTTGGCATTCGGTCACTGCGGAGTCAAGGAAGAAGAGGGGAGATCGCCTCTACGACTTTGGTGACCACGGCGCCGCTGTGTTGAGACCAGGCGGATCGACTTCTTCCTCGGCGACCGCGTCTTCTGGTGCAGCAGACTCTCGAGCAGCTGGTGCAGCAGCAGGCCGAGAAGATGCAGCAGCAGACGCGACAGCAATCCAATTCCAAGAGCTCGGATCGAATCGGTATTGCTATACCGACTCGATCCGAGCTCTCTTATTGAATTGCTCATTCAATGCGCATTCTCAATATTATGCCTTGAAGAGGACTCGAACCTCCACGCTCTTTAGCACGAGATTTTGAGTCTCGCGTGTCTACCATTTCACCACCAAGGCATCTTGAAAGTAGCAAGCCGAGGAGGTGCAGGAGACCCGATAGCTAATGCAGCAGCAGGCCGAGCAGCTAGAGCAGCTGCGACGACTGATTATAGGGCAGCCGCAGCCTACTAGGCGTAATTTATTTGACCCCCCTCCACAGTAGACACATTATTTTAGTACTATAATATATTTTAAATTGTATATATATTAATTTTAATTTAGTTTATGTTTTAATTGTTAATTATAGTTAATTGTTGCAGTGTTGTGTGTGTGATAGTTTATTGTTGCAGTGTTGTGTGTGTTATTGTGTATATATAATTGTTATATCATGTGCAAAAAAAAAAACAAATTTCAAAATTTTAAATTTATTTTTTTTATTTTTATTACAAATTACTGTCGGAGCTCCGACAGTAATTAAAATACTATTTTACTATTACTGTCGGAGCTCCGTCACAATTTAAACGGTAGTCTGACAGTAAAAATAACGGAGCGTTAATCATCGTTAGTAAATTACTGTCGGAATTTTCGACAGTAATTACTGTCGGAATATCCAACAGTAATAACCGACAGTAATTACTGTCGGATTGTTGTCCGACAATAATTACTGTCGGACTCTCCGACAGTAATTACTATCGGATTACTGTCGAAGAGAAATTACCGTCGAAGGTTTACTGTCGGAAACTGTCGGAGCGCTTCCGACAGTAAATCCATAATTACTGTCGGAATTTCTTAATTACTGTCGGATTTCTCCGACAGTAAACACGTGTTTTCTAGTAGTGTAAACGCGCAAAACACATTTATTTTGAAAACAGAGTCGTCACTCTCGTTTATAAAGTAAATGAAATAAAAATTGAGATTGGGGGTTCGGGGGCTAAGTTACGATTTAGGAATGTTTTATGTATCCAACTCGCCATTTCGGTCTCTCATGATTGCATGCTCATATTTAATTATCGCGGATTTGTTATTTTATGTAGAGAAAATATGTTACCGAAATTTATATCTCCGTTTATGTTATAAAGTGTATACATGTTTTATTTATAAACATGTATTACATATTATATATATATACTTGAACTTTAAATTTAATAAGTATAATACATGTATTTACATATCAAATATATTGAAATAAATATATACACATTTACAAATTAAATGTATTTATTTATATATTGAAATGGATAAATAAAATAACGAATGGAAGGATTTTACATTCTGTCGTTTTACAGAATTCGGGTCAAGTTCTAGGCCATTGTGTTATATTTGATCAAGCTAGCTCGTAGCCTGACCGTTGTGTTTCCACTACTACCAATACAAGGAAAGGAAGACTTACGTTTTGTGATTGTGTATATTGTGTATGTGTGAGAAAGGGACAGAGTCTGGGAACTCTTTTTTTTTTTCTTTTTTTCTTTTCTTTCTTTTCTTTTTTCTTTTCTTTTCTTTTCTTTCTTTTTTTTATTTCTTTCTTTCAGTGAGTGAGATAGAGAGAGAGCTGAGAGTATGTGTTGTTGTTCTGTGTTATTGATGTTATTATCTGATGATTCTTTGATTTTTGTTCTCTTTGAGGGAGAGTGCTTATTTATAGGAGGGAATGAAAGAGATATTTGTGTGTTGCTCTCAGGCCCAAGCAAGCACGAAACTTCCTTTGGTCACCGAAGTCTTTAGCCATCGGGTGTTCTGTAGAGCAATCAGGCGGCTTAACTTGTGAAGCAATGCTTGGTTTGGTGCGCGGCGCACCAGACATGGTGTTCGCGTCCCAAACCTTGTTTTTGGTGTTTCAGCGTACCAAGCTGGTCAACCGCGTACCAAAGCTGTTTTTGTCTTTTATTAGACTTTGGGTGTCTTGCGCTTTGACCCCTTTAAGCTTTGTATCTTTAGTTTTGACCCTTAATGCTGATCTAACTGAAGTTGTTGTGTTTGTCGGACGTCATTAGTCCTGTTTTATATTTTTTTTCTTGAAATAATTATAAAAATAATTGTTAGTCCATTTATAAATAAACAATTATTTTAGGACAATTCGTATAATGTAGGTGTACGAATTCTGAGTGTCTACAGGAGGGGGTGCACTTAGTAATGTTAGATTGTTTATTCAAAATAAATTAGAATTGATATAATGCGAATTTGAGATGGTGTACTTAGTATTTAGAGAAGTTTAAAATTTAAGGGGTGTACTAAGAAAATGGCGTACTTAGTAACTTGGGGTGTAAATAGCGATTCTTTGCATGAATTTAAAGGTTTAAGTTGTCGATAAAATCTTGAGAATTGCTATTTATACCCATAAAATTACTGAGTACACCAAATTACTAAGTACACCCCCACCTAATATTTTTAACCCCTCAAAAAACTAAGTACACCCCTCCCTTTAAAAATATTTTTCCTAAAATACTAGGTACACACCACCCCAAACACACCTCACCCCATCCTCCTCCTTCCTGGTACACCCTACCCCTTTCCTTCTCCCTTCCCCCGCCTCCTTCCTTTTCTCGCCCCCCAACACAGCCGCCTCCTCCTTCCCCCTCCCCCACCCATCGACCACACCACAGTCCACCCAGCCTCCCCTTTGTTTTGATTTTTTTTTTAACACCCCTTTCCTCCTCCTTTCCCCACACACACCGCTTTTTTTTTTTTTTTTTTTTTAAACAGCTTGTTTGACATTGTATTACCAAATACTCATAGTGGTGTTCGGCACCCTTACCGAATATCACTATAGGTGTTCGGCACCCCTACTGAACATTAGTAAGATTGTTTAGCACCCCTACCAAATACCCATAGTGATGTTCGATAGAGGTGCCGAACAGTCTAAAAAAAAGAAGAATATTTAAATTAAAATTTATAATAATATTTTTATAATATTTATATAGAGTGTAGTGTATAATATATTATCAGTAATATATTGGGCGTAAATAACAATTCTCTAAAATCTTACCCGCGTCTCAGTCGATCTCTTCGGCAGATACTTGCTCCTCTGCTCCACCCATCCTCCAATCCTTCCTCACCGCCCGCCATCAGATCCTCAAAACTTATAAATATTTATAGAGTATCAACCACACACACAGAGCAGCAGCTTTATGTCATCACTTGCTCTAATAATTCTGAGTAATGGTGATCATGTTCAACCTCAAAAGAATTCAGAAACATCTCTACCCTTGAATCCCGGTAAATGTCTAATCAAACCCGTTAAAATTCCCTCATATTTATAAAAAACTGTTTAAAAAGTTATTTGTTTTTCGTTGTTTTTGAAGACCCTAGAGCACAATTGGCTCTCTGGACCATTCCAGCTGGAGCTTGGAATTTCCCCCCTACAAAAAATTTTAGACACTTTTGTAATTACTGCATGTTGGAGAAGTATTCTTTTAAGCATTTGATTGAGGGCTTCACCTTTCTATATTCAGTTCACTCATTAAATTTTAGGAATATTTCATTTGATTCATCAATTCATTTGCTATTGAAAGATTTCTAAACTAAACATAATTTACTTTACAGATGCCCGAAACACTTAACTCATTTCAGGAGTTGTCCCCTAGTGCTTTTGATTCACTACTCTGTATCTTTTATCTCAAACTTATTAATGAACTTAATCTTTGACGATATATAGCTGAGTTGGTGATAACCTCTTTTCCTGAAAAATACCTGAGTTTATTTATTGAGGACCAATCTTAAAAGTTTGTGAGAGCTTAATGTTCGTTTGATATGAAATTTCTCAATTGCAGAATGATTCAGAGTAGTACCGTAGTGGTTTGGACGGTCAATATCTTTGACCATTGCATGCATACACGAATTTAATGGAAGTGTCGGTTAGAATTAGGCTTAGGAATTCCCAATTAGTCTGTGTCCGTCAGTAAACTTCTGGGATGTAAAACAATATTCCGGCTGCGAAAAATCACATTTTTATGCTGATAATTTTGGGTTATAATTATCAACAATAGCACGACAAATACCTGGGTGAGTTAATTAATATTGTTGTTAGCTCGATCTATGTTGCAAAAACAGTTGATTAACTTTAAAGCAATGTTACAATTTGATGTAGATTGGTAGCTTATTATAGTGTTGAGGTTGCTTTGGTTATGTGAAATATTTGATAACTTAATTTTTACTTAATCAAGAGTATATTAATCTTAAAAGGCCAGAGCTCTTGTCGAATTGAATAGATGGGTCGGTGAAACGACAATCAATGAGTTGTTGGCTATCGGAGATGGTGTTTTGGGGATTCATGGTTATTTGGTTCTTGGCACTGCTGCCAATTAGAAGAAATTAATGCTTGACCGGAAAAGAAAAAGAATCAACTCCGGCAAAAGAGGAGGAGGCATCATGATGTTGTGTTTTTTCTGAGAGATGAAGAGAGAGATGATATTTTACTACTTTAGTCCTTTGGTTCGTATACCCACATAGCTGACAATTTTAACAGATTCTAATAGGGTATTACCAAATTAATAGGGTATGTCCATTTGTTTATAATGTCCTCCCTTCGTTCTAAAAGAACTGTCCCCTTTTCTTATTAGAAAATCAACCCGGGACAATATCAAATTATTATTTAACATACATTGATTATGTTTAAAGTTATAAAATTTCAATCATTGGAGGAATATTAAGAAAACTATCATTAACTATTTTTAAAATTTCGTAAGAATAAATAAACTTTTATACTCATTTATCAAACTTTAATCAAGTTGACCAACAAAAGTCAAAAAAGGACATAGGAAATATATAAGCTTGTTTAGTTTTTTTGGGGAATTTGTTAGGTGATGGACCCCAATTTCTTTGCCACCCACATTCTTTCATTCAACCCTAACTTCACAAGAAACCCTATTGTTTCCTACCCCATAAACATCTAAATCAGCCTCTTTCTAGCTTAGCTACTCCCCTAGGCTACTGTTCACAGTTGCGGAACAGCCCCTGCAATTGTTCTTTTGCAAGCCTAAACCATCCCGAAATCCCTAACCTCTTGTTCTGCTAATTAAGTCCTGCGATACAGCCTTCTAATAATTCTTTTTTTTTTTTTTCCATTTCATCCTGCTTCAGATTCCTATGTAACTGTTCAAGAATCAAGATTCCAGGTCTTGCTGGCCTTCATCTATGCTTCTCCAGCAGTTTCGACACTTTCAGGCAGAAGACTTGTTTCTGTGGTCTGAGGAGCATTTAGTACTTGGTGAGTTGCCTTCTGGAACTCATAGCACTTTGATTACTTTTATTCCTAAAAGATGCATCCCAAGATTATTTCTTGAGAATCGCTATTCACACCCCCATTTTCTCCAAGTACACCCCCCCAAAATTGTAAACCCCTCTAAATACTAAGTACATCCCCGTCAATTTCTCATTTTACTCCTTCAAACTTATTTTGAATTAACAACCTATTACACCCTCATCCATCCTTTGTTGAGGCACCTACCCCCAAGCCAATACCCAAAATAACAAAGACACCCCCTTCCATCCTCAGTTATCTACCATTATACACTTAAAAATCATTTGTTTTGCAAGCTGTATGATAAATAATTTTTAGGGTTAAGTTAGCTATGATTTTCTTTACAATTTGAGTTCAAAATTGGTGGTTTGTGTAAAAAAAATTGCATTTTAGGTTGAAATTCGAAGTGACCTGGGCTATATTGTTTGGACATGGTTGATTGAACACCTTTGGTGGTGTTCAATCAATACCAACCGAACACCCCTTAGTGTGTTCTATCGATGGAACATTAGCAACCCAGACCATTCGTGTGTGCTTCTTAAAATGTGAAAAATTAAGCCAAAATGTATAGAAATGCTTACAATATTTGTCCCTTTCAATTCTTTATGCTCTATGGTTGTGTTTTCCAACAATGTAGATGATTTTGAGGTTTAGGGTTTAGAGAAAGATTTGGACGATGTGAGAATGAAAGTGTAATGTTTAAATGTGTATTGTGGACAGAGTGTAGGGGTGAGGGGGTGTACTTAGAGATTAGGGGGGCGTTCTTAGTAAGAATAAGGGTAAATAGGTCAAAATTTATAATGAGAATTTGGTAATAATCGAAGGGGGTGTACTTGGAGATAATGGGGGTGTGAATAGCAATCCTCGTATTTCTTATTGCATCTAGTTAGTTCATGGCCCATTTTGGGAGATTTATGGAATCTAGGCAGTGTACTTTTTTCAAGGTACGCGTTCTACTCATAACGTTGCTCTTGTTCAGGATTTAATTCACAAAGGAAGGAGAGGGGCAGTGGAAGAGGTTGGAGATTGGCAGTTAAATTGGATGGAGCGAATCATATGACCATAATAATTGGGCTTCTCGAGGATACTTTGGCACTGGGTGCCATCGTAAGCAGGAATAATCTGATTAGGTGTTTTGTGTCGCCTACGTGGTGTGCTCTTTCATGGAACATTCAGCAGAGACGGTCATTTGTTTTGTAGCATGCCCGGGGGGTGGGGGGTTGTTACTTTTTCTTCCTACTCATTTGTGCTATCTTGAGAATATCTGGTCCATGTTATCAATAGATAAGTGGTTGACGAAATGAAAAGTCCTTCCTCCGGCAAGGGGTGGTTGGTCATTTCTTTTCCAACATGTGTTTAACTGTTGTTTGGTGAACTTTCTTCTGTCTGAGCTAAAGTTACATGAAGTTATTAAAACTTTTTGTATGGCATTGGGGCAGAAGCTTGGTTGTTCTTAGTCTGAGAATTTAACTTATCGAACATTCCTGATGATGTTGGTTGAGTTGAGGGATACGAAGGTGTTCCATTGATTTGCAAAGAGTCACTATGAATACTATTAAATATCCTGGTGAGAGATTTTGAGCTAGATTCTCATGCTAGAAAAGTTTCGTGTTTATCCAGGCTGGTCGAGACTGTTGTAATGATTTGGGTTGGAAGTAAATTAGGGAATCGACGTTACAGCTAGATTGAAGCATTTTATATGGTGAGACAGGATCGTTCGTTGACTAACTCCATCCAACTTGGATTGATAGATAACACATCAAGCCCAGTTTGCCTTCAGGTCCAGAAGACCAACACGGATTGTTCTAGAGTTGAACAACAAAGCACCTAGAAACTGCATAGGATAACTGAATTTTCTCCTGTGATCTTCATCAAGATCTAATGGACTGGAATGTTTCTTATCAAATTGGTATGTGATTCATTTTATGAGGTTGAACTGGGGAAGTATCTTTGGGGAAACAATTAGAACTTTGCGGCTCTCTAGTCATAAGAGCTGGTACTTCATAATGACTATAAGGAGGTGAGTTATCCAGTTCACCTTGGGCTAATGAAGTCCATAAGATTTTGAGTTGTCACCAATTAAGTGCTAAATGGGGGCTGCACACTGCTCATTGCGACTCTGGTCAGGCAGGATTCATGTACTTAAGAGACTAAAGGCGTCATAGATGGTAGGCTTCAAGAAAATATTGGGGATTCCTACTTGTTTATCCTTAGTTTGGGTTTTATGGTTGGCTTCATTTTGCTTCAGTATAGCAATATCTGCGCATGGTCTTGGAAGCAGACTTATGGTTACCATTAGGCTAAGGAAAATGCTAATTTTACAGGGAAAACAGGAAACTGGAAGTATAAAATTGTTCTGGGATACACCCTACCTATGAATTAAAATATAGCATTTTTGTTATGCAAATCAAAGCCAAGGATTAAACGGAACCCATGATACCGGTTTTAGCTTGATGCATTCATCTGAGGAGAGAACCAAATAGTTGTGTTAGATTTTCAGGTTGGGGCGTCATTTAAACTCCAAGTATGCATGCTATCCCTTACTGCACTTAAGCAACAAGGTGGTTGCTTGTATAGACTTCTTCTTTAGATCCTCCATAAAGGAATCCATCCATTATATTGAGCTGAGGAAGTGGCCAATGATAAGTAGTTGCAAGTGAGAGACTAACTTGTAGAAGAAAACTTTCAGTAAGCAACTTGGAAAAGTTTTTAAGTAGGTAACACCATATGTCTAAGCATGTCCCTGGGTATTAATTATGACTTCAGTTGAGAAAGAGAAAGGTAAGAATTCACCTAAATTGTAAACAACCATCAATAGCTATGTCTTACCTGTAAAACTAACAAGATCTCAATAGACACGAGGAAATTTGATTCATGTTCAATTAGATATACAATTGTTACTTGTCCAAAAATAAAAAAAAAAAGCTATGTCTTACCTGTAGATAATGGAACAAGATCCCTTTGTTCGAATGCTGTTCCTTTTCCGTAGCCTCCCTCCCAGGTAGATTAAGACAAAGCCTCAGAAAGAGCCTTACGAATAAAATTACTTATATCATAGCAGAGTTACATGGTCTACATGCCAAAACCTCAATCTAAATTTCTCAAAATTTAGAGCTATTGAATGCGAAAAGCACACATGTTAACCACATATAAGTGGTTCAAAATAGTTTGTATTTAGAATAATTATCATAATCATCTCATATTTATAATACTACCTTGTAGATTAAGATTTCAGTGTAATACTATTGATTAACGCCTAGATTTAAGATTTCAATTTATCTAAAAAATCTTATTGGTATCTTTAATGTATATATAACACATTTAGTTATTTATTTTTCTTCAGGAATGGTGGTTGTTCTGATTTAAAGTGTTACTTAAAATACTATTTACTCAATATAGATTAAATCGGCATCTTTTTGTAAACAAATTGAGTTGACTTTCACCTCTTGATAATCTTTTTTATGCGTTGTATAGGTGGATCCAATTATGGCCAAAGCATTTTAAAGACTTGGGCCAAATTTGAGCCTCAAGAGCTCTAGCAGGGCTTGAGCTTGAAAATGCGAAGACTTGGGCCAAGCTTGGGCAGATCTTGGCCTAGATCTTTAATCCGGATTGGCAGTTCTACGTATAAGACCTTTTAGGGTTTCTTCTTTTTTTAGCCGCTTCCTCATCTATATATAATCCCCTTTGGGGGCTCACCTATCCTTATCACTTCTCATCTCTACCGTACTAGCAAGTTACTCCATTCAAAATATTTCTATCGCCAACAAACGATCTATCAGGTATCTCTCCCATCCCTCTTCTCTCCCTCTTGCATACATGCATACATACCTACACAAAATACACATATACATGCTAGACATTACAGGAATAACGAGTTGTTGATGAGTAACACTTGATTTGGTGAAAACCGATGAGCCTTGCTCAAAAGTGGAATTTAACCAAAAATTTCATTATAATTCACCATAGATCTTTTAGCGTCGTCAATATTTCCTTATATTGGATTGAATTTTTTTGAGATCTAAACTCACCCATATATATTTCCTTATATTGGATTGAATTTTTTTGAGATCTAAACTCACCCATATAGATCTACGGCTCTACACCAGATTTGCTTTAGTTTCCTCTCGCACTCTCTTTCTGTTTCTGATTTCCTGTATGAGAGGTGATTCTTACTTCCTACATGCCAAATTCACAACATTGGTAAAGGTGGTCTAGGTCAACCAGGTAAACTATGGGCTAGATCCACCAGCTAAAATTTCTTCTATGTGCAATGGGGGTTGAGTTGTAGAGGCTTGGAATTTCGGCATGTAACTGTAATGTCCTTTCCTTTTTACAGTATAATTTTTTAAAACATTTCCTTTCACTTTCACTTTACCTTTCTCTCGTCTAATTTACTTGTCCAGTCTATGCAACTCCGTACCTCTCCCTCTCCCTTTTTATTATCATCCTTAATATTATTTATTAATTTCTATGAGGTTGCTTAGGATCTGGATCGACTTCAAGTTATTGCAAAAGCAATTTCCTTGTTAGGATCAGTTTGTGGTCTTAGTAACTTTTCTTCACTCCCTACCTCTTTTATAATATGGGTCGAGGACTCGAAGGTAATAGCGTATGATACATGCGGATAGCAAATGAATGAAATCATATGCCTTAGATATATACGTATTTAATTTAATTTTGTTTGAGGTCTATTTGTTTAGATTTGATTTACATGAGTATGCATCCTCTCATTCTATGCATATATATAATAGATTATTGAATTATTTTATAATTGTGCTAGTAAGAGTTATTTAATCGACCCATGTGTTCCCTAAATACAACAATTTTCCTACTCTCTAATCCTCTAATATTCATTACTTACACAAGAATGTCCCTTGTATGTACAGGTAGAAGCATTGTGGTGCATATGCATAATGAGTTTGAAAGCTACATTGACCGGGACAAATATGTAAAAGGTATCTGGTCTCTCTCTCTCTCTATATATATATATATTTGAGAATTATACCACACTAAGGTGTCATATTGCTTTCTTCATTCTCTCTTAATTCTTCATTTTCCCGTCTGTTAGGTTATAATTGTATCTATGATCGATGGGATATTTTTGAAGAAATGCACGTGATCATTATTTATGGCATTTCATATGAGGTATGTTTTTGAAGGATCAATTTTTATATGGAATGTAAGTAGATATAGTGGTTCTTATATCAAGGTGATCAGACTATGCAGGTAGACTAGAGTACCCCTTAAAAGGTGGATATTTAGGGATATTCTAGATCTGTGTGTTTTATTCTAGAATACTCCATCCGTTCCAAAAAAAATAGACCCATTTGACAAGTCAAACTTTATAAGAATGTAGCTTTACTTATTTGTACCTCATTTAAATTGCACAAATGTTATATCTTTTTTTAGAGATTCAACTCTTTGGGGACAAACTAAAAAAGGAAAGTGGACTATTTTTTCGGTATGGAGGGAGTATTACTTTACTATTATTATTATTTTTTCTATTTTATGTTTTTTTTTTAAATTTTTTTTATGTTCGAATTATATTTCTTGGGGTTTGAATTCATTTGATTTAGGACTTTGAAATATGCTTAGTTGTTCAATTGGCTACACATTGTAAACCTATGTTGTATGGATCATATAAGTCCTTGATTTAGCCATATAAAAAGATTTCTTGATTTTTCAAAAGAATAAACCTAAAGTTTCACCACCGCAAGCTTTACCACCCTGAATCGGGAAATTGTACTTTTAAAAACAAAAACCAATTATATGAAGGATGTGAAAAAGGATAAAAAAGAACATCGTTAATTCGAAAATAAATGCTAGTAATAAATGCATGCATGGAATTATGTGTAATGTTTATGGTTGTTCTTGCTAATAACATCTATTGTGCACCTTGAAACAGTTAAAGAAAGAAAACCTCGATAGGTCCAGCCAAGCGAGCAGCAGTAGTAGCAAGACCAGGAGAAGGGCTGAAGGACCTTCAAACCTAGACTGGGCAAGTCTTCCCGATGACATTCTTTCCTTAATCGTAAGAATATTTGGTACTCTAATCGACTACTGCCGCTTTGGGGCAGTGTGTTGCTCATGGTACCAGGCTACAATGTACAACCATCCAAATAGAATGGTTGCCGAAAATAATCAACTACCATTACTTTTGGCCACCGCTTACAGAGAGCTCGATGAAGGTCATGCTTTATTTGATCCCTGTAGCGGTATCAAGTACAACACAGTGCTAGATGTTGATTATGACTGGAGGTATTATAGTTCTTCTCATGGTTGGTTGATTACCATGAACCTCATACCTTCGGGTTTTACTGTGATAAACCCTTTCTCAGAAAGGTATATCGACCTGCCCAAGCTAATAGAAGATGTGGTTGCTCGCGATGATGGCGATGGTGGTGATGATGAGGTCAATGACGACGATGATGATAATGAATACCATGACATTTTCGAGGAGTTTTTCATACGCAACGCTGTATTATCAGCTGTCCATTCTCTTACATCTTGATCATTTTGGAATGGTGATAAGTTATAGTATTGCGTCGAGGCGGCATCCGTGTCACATACCGACTCTTGGAGTTCATCGATACAGGGCTCAAGGATTTGGTTGATATGATTTACTACAAAGGAAAATTCTATTTGGTGGACTCCTTTTCTCGTCGGTTTACATTTGTAACATTATTGATCCAGTTATCATACGAGTAGCGGGGACGCCCCCAATAGAACTAGTAGACTACTGTAGAAACTACCTCGTTGAGTCACCCGAGGTCGAATCTTGCAAGTTTGGAGGTTGTTTGAAGATGCAGATGAAGACGCTTTTGTTACCAAAAGGTTTTCTATTTTCAAGCTCTTGATCAAGAAGGGAAAGCGGAGGCAACTTGGGAGGTGGTGGAGAGCCTAGGTGTTTTTGCATTGTTCTTGGGGGTTAGCCATGGGATTTCTCTGAAGGCTGCTGAATACCTGGATGTTTAGGAAATTCAATCTATTTCACAATGGAGTTTCACAAATTGTACCAGAATCATTGGTCATACAAGTCCAATGTGCCTGATGATATGGTTATATACTATAAAGATGATAAATTCATGAATTCATGTTTAACAAGTTTGGAGGTTGTTTGAAGATGCAGATAAAGACGCTTTTGTTACCAAAAGGTTTTCTATTTTCAAGCTCTTGATCAAGAAGGGCAAGAGGAACCAACTTGGGAGGTTGTGGAGAGCCTAGCTTTTTTATGCATTGTTCTTGGCGGTTAGCCATGGGATTTCTCTGAAGGTTCCTGACAAGGCTTCTGACTTCCTGGATGTTTAGGAAATTCAATCTATTTCAGAATGGATTTTCACAAATTGTACCAGAATCATTGGCCATACAAGTCCAATGTGCCTGTTGATATGGTTATATACTATAAAGATGATAAATTAATGAATTCATGTTTAACAAGTTTGGAGGTTGTTTGAAGATGCAGATGAAGACGCTTTTGTTACCAAAATGTTTTCTATTTTCAAGCTCTTGATCTAGAAGGGCAAGCGGAGCCAACTTGGGAGGTGGTGGAGCATAGTTATTGAAGGCGACCGAGGCGAGAGGCGAGGCGAGGGTATGTCGGCTCAAAATCTCAGGCAAGGCAATGTTAGATAAGCGACCCCAAGCGACCGCCTGTCTCGCCTAGGCGCGAGGCGAGAAGCAAGCAAAGGTGACGCCAGGTGGAACTTTGGCCAGATTTCAAATTTATTTTTAGATCTAGACATTTTTGCTTAGATCTAGACAAATCTACTAAATATTTGCCCAATCCAAGGCCACATTGGTCATCTCCTTGAGAAGGTGATCAAATCCATGTAATTTTTACGGCCAGATCTTGCCAGAAAAGTTTGACCGTGGCCAGCGCCGGAATCTCGCAATCTCGCAGGAATCTCACCGGACTGAATAGAAAGGGTCGCCGGAGTGTGTACAGCTTAGATTCGAAGTTGGATGGCTGATTTGAAGAAGATATAGATGATTATTGTTTATATTTTTGAGAATCCACCTTTAACCTTTGAATTTTCAAGAAAAAAATGTAGTTTTTTGTTTAAATACCTTACTTAAAAGTTAAAAATAGTGTTATTATTATTATTTGTGGACTAAGTTATATAAAGTATTTTTATTTATAAATAGTTTATGAAAAAATCTACAACATATAATATTTTTAAATTATTTTTTCTTAATCATCGCCTTGCTCGCCCGCTTCTCGCCTTGCATCTCGCCTTCAAAAAGTACCTCTCGCCCGCCTCTCGCCTTCAAAAAGTACCTCTCGCCCGCCTCTCGCCTTCAAAAAGTACCTCTCGCCCGCCTCTCGCCTTCCGCCTTTAATAACTATGTGGTGGAGAACCTAGGTGTTTTTGCATTGTTCTTGGGGGTTAGACGTGGGATTTCTCTGAAGGCTGCTGACAAGGCTCCTGGATGTTTAGGAAATTCAAATCAATTTCACAATTGAGTTTCATAAATTGTACCAGAATCATTGGCCATACAAGTCCAATGTGCCTCTTGATATGGTTATATACTAGAAAGGATAAATTTATGAATTCATGTTTAACAACATTGTTATACATCTTTGGATAACTCAAGCACAAACGAAGAGACTAGACTGAAGGTGGGACTAAAATTTGTGCTAATTCTGGAGCTATAAAATGCGGGACAATAGGCATGTACAAATCGTATACCAACTGCAATGCCTATTCCTTGAATGCCAATCCCATCTTTAATGTGCACTAATCTTCTCTGGCTACCAAACCTGGAATTTGTTGTGATTGCAAGGAACAAGCATTTTACCTTTTTTGAACACCCAAAGGCTTATAGGTCCTCAACCTCCAGGTGAACATTGAGTCTTTATGAATTGTCTAAGATATATCTTTCCTAGGAAATGATTCTAATTAAGTGCTTACTGCATGATTGTATTGACATATGTTAGCTTCAGGTGGACAAATGACATGGGCACAACTTAAGTGCATGGCATTCTGGTTAGACATTATTCCTTGAAAAGTCTATGTTTCAAAAATTCAATATACTAGTGATCCATCTAAACTCTTGAAAATCTCATGATTAAGATGATGGTAATGGTCTCTACTACATCCAGCTTGTTTAATAAATTTACGAGGGGTAAACTTGAAGTGTCATGAGAATTGTAAGCTTAATTTTTAAAACGGTTGTCCTCTGGTTGAACATCTAAAGAAGTAAAGATGGACTGCATAAGTGAAAGGGTGGGTCAAAAAAAGATGATTCCTGGGTAGGAGTATAGGGGAGTTCATATTGGCTAGAGCTAGAAAGTTCGATGAAGACGTGCTTAGCAAAGAGCTTATAACATGTATATACAATTGAGATGACAACCTATAAAGCTGAATATGATCATTTTAGGTTTTAGTTCCAAAAAGGGTACCAAACCTTGACCTTGTAAAAAAGGGTAACTAACTTTTTCATGCGACCTATGAGGTTAACAAACTTACCTTTCTGTTTTAATTTCAGGCATCCGTTGGTACTCATCCAAAATGTTAATGGAACTTTGGCGTGTCACCCTTATGAAGCGAGTCAGGTATTTATTTCTGGTTGCCCGACATGATAATTTCTCAACAACCAAACTTGCACAGGAAGGTCTTGTGGCCTCACTATATGGACTGTTCTTGGAAGGTCATGCCTACTATATTTTACGGTCTGAAAACAATGTCCTTTAGTTTCAAAATTGTTTTACTTCAGATGTCATTCAATTGTGGTTCTTATGGTAGTTTCATATGAAATCGCCATTTTGTTTCATTTTTTATTCTTGACATTCTATAGCTTTTTTCTGATTTGTCAGAACTGCTTATTGTATTTTGCAGATTCAAACCATGAAAGAAACATGCTTACCTGATCTAGTGACTAGTGAGATTATACCAGATGTTCCTTCAGGTGCTTAACCCATTTTCATTTCCTCCATACTTTAATCACCAACTCAATTAGTAAACCGATTTCAATTTCCATATTCAATATCTTACAGACCCACCATTTTCTTGGAGTCGACAAATCCAGAGTCAGCTGAAAAGGTTAGTGTTTGTGAAATAAAATGATTAAACACTTGCAAATTCAAAGATACAGATGGAGAAAATGAAACAGACAGTGCACCATCACCCACCCAACCCATTGTGCAAAACAAGCAGCATGTATTCATTCATTCAAACATAGTCGTCTAGAATTTTTCATGGGTATGTTGGCTTGTATTCTATCTTGCAAAATATCTCAAGAACACTTGTGACTTTCAAGATCAACGCATATTTGAACAGAAGAACAAGAGGCAGGAGCACGACTATCAAGATTGATGTATTTAGTCGATTGATTCTTTTTCTATAAAAATAAATTTCTTGCTAATTTGGCTAAGTTTGGTTTCTCTCAGCCCTAGATTGAACCGTTTATAGATGTATATTCCATTGTTGGTACATAGTCTCTATAAATGGCAAATATCATGTCTACGATGCCTTCTAAAATTGGAGTTTGGGAAAACTCGTTCATGGTCTGTCCTTTGATGATGATATTCCTCCTGTGAATTGCGAAATGAATATATACCCACTTAACTAACGTTGGTGTATTATAGAGTTCTGTAACTAGCTTCCTGGATCCATTCATATCTTCATTACCAGTTAAGCCCCAATGCTTTTTTGGTAGCTACCTCGCAATCCACAAGTCAGTGTACTGGGTGAAATTGATTTGATAACAAGTGAAAATCTCGATGCTGCTCTACCCAGTTCACAGTCATCCAGATGCTGAGACTCAAAAAATGAATTCAACCGAGACACCTCAAAGTGTTTGGGTGCAAATGTAGAAGAAAAGTGGCGAGACTCTCTCTCTCTCTCTCTCTGCACAACAAACTTTTCCATTTCTTCAAGGATATCCTCATGATGGATGCCATTGGAATGCAAGATGATCTCCATAATGAACTTTACTCGCTCTTTCTCAAAATTCTACTCTTTTATCTGAATTGTGTAATGCTGCATAAAACGGATAGACGAACAAACCACAATTCAGTGAATTTAATCGAAAATGTGGTGAAGTTCTTGAGATAATTACTTAGTTAGGTACTCCAGCAATCACCAAGACCTCATTCCTAATTTTGCAAGCTTTGGAATCTTTTTGACATTGCCTATATTACTTTACATGCAAATATTCAAATAGGATTTTGATTGCTAGAAAATTTGAGAGAAACAAGATTATATGGTTTAAATGTTTTTCTTGCAGAAGAAAGGAGATGAATTGAGTGAGAAGTTAATGTTTTGAATAGGGTACGAAAGAATCGGATTTTAAATAAATGGATGATAATCAAGAATTGGGTGACTAATAAACTAATAGAGACAAATAATTAAATTTTGAAAATTGCTATTTACACTCATAGAATTACTGAGTATACCTCCCAACAAAAATTATAAAAATGTCATTATAAATTTAGACCTAAATACCTTTTTTTTTTTTTTTTTTTTTTTTTGTTGTTCAACACCCCTATCGAACATCACTATGACTGTTCAGCACCCCTACCGAACACCCATAATAATGTTTGGTAGGGGTGCCGAACACCCATAGTGATTTTCGGTAGGGGTCCCGAACACCACTATGGGTGTTCGGTAACCCAGTGCCAAACAAACAGTTAAAAAAAAAAAGGAGGAGGTGGGGGAAAGGAGGAGGAAGGAGGCGGTTGTATTTGGGGGAAAGGAAGGAGGCGTTGTGTTGGGGGGTGGGGGGAGGAAGGAGGCAGGGGAAGGGAGGAGGAAGGGGGTGGGGTGTATCAGGAAGGAGGAGGATGGGTGAGATGTGTTTGGGGTAGGGTTTACTTAGTATTTTAGAAAAAATATTAGTAAGGGTAGAATAGAAAGTTAGTGGAGAGTGTACTTAATAGTTTGAGGGGTTAAAAATATTAAAGTGGGGTGTACTAAGTAATTTTTGGGGGTGTAAATAGCAATTCTCTTAAATTTTCTTTATGATTCACGAGTACAAGTGTAGAACAGAGGTGAGGTTTTCAGTAGGTAAGCAGGTAATCAACAGGTAGCCCATAACTTTTTTAATTGTGCTTTAATGTGCTAATTATAATTTGCCTTAATAGTGTAGTAGTCAAAATTTTGATGCATACTAGAGATTCCCATCAAAACTTATCCAAAACACAAAACATTATTTATGAACTTTTTACACTAAATTCTATTTGAATACTTTATCTTTTGTTAAATAAATAAATAAAAACTTTTTTATTATCTTTATTAACACCTTTAATTAAGAAAATCTTCTGTTTGTCCCGGTATGAGTATTTATTCTTAAATTTTGCTGATAAAAGAAAAATGCAACCTTAGAGGAAGAAATTTCCCTTTATAAACTCTTAACTAGTTATTGAGCCCGTGTTCCGCATTAGTTTAATTTAATTTTGAGATTAATTGATATATTTTTAAAATATTTTTGAAAAAAATTATCGTTATTCAATATCGACATTTGTTGATTAAATTTCTGACAAAAGTTAAGTGTTGTCAATATATGCAAATTAGTGGTCGTTTATTATAATATTTTTATTTCAGAATAAGTGTTTCTTATTGGTTGTCAATATATGTATTTTCATTTCTAATTATTTTTTTAATTTTTAAGTATCCTTTAATGCTATCAAATTCGTTGGGTTTTTTTTTTTTTTCCATCTTGCACTTAATAAAGATATTTTAGATATATATTTGAAGATTTTTAATAAAATTAAAAATAAAATAATTACTTTGGAACATATTGAAGAAAGATAACTTTTTTCTAAGCAAAAGAGAATTGTTTAAGGATTGAATATAATTATATTTTAAAATAATTTTTTAAGATCATTCAATGATTAGAAAATGTTTAGTTGGACACTATATTTATATATTTTTATACAACATCACTTACACAAATATCAACAACAAAAACATCTGTTTTGAAAGAAATAATTTAAAATTTTGTTTATTTATCACATATTATAGACATTATTTTAGCGTTTTAAATAAGAATATGAAACTCATAAAACATTTATAAAAATAAAAATTAGTTGTTTTAAATTATAAAATTATTTATATAATAATATAATATTTTCTTAAAATCATTACATATAATATAATTGGTTGAGTTAGTTTAAAGTGTATATTTATGATTAAAAGAGTGTGGGTTCAAATTTTATTGACAACAAAATATCCAAAGGATGATGAGGTGTCACTATGTAAGACATTTGCAAGCCGGTCAAAAGATTTTTTAGACTATTTCCAACTAAAAATCCAATCTGTTATAGTACAATACGCATTAGATTACCCATTTAAAATTTATTACGATATTAAAAATGGTTCATTAGGTTAAATGAATGGTTAAATGGATAAAGAAAAACCTCCCCAACATTAGACATCCATTTGGTTCCAAAATTGGAACCGAACCTTTAGAACCGCTCAAACGGTGAACCGTCATGAATCGAAACCGTATTAGGATGTTTCATTGCATTTCTCGAACCGTGAACCGGGTTCGAAACCACCATAAAATCGTTCAAAACGCCAAATTTAAATCTTAAACGTTTGAAACTTTAAATTTTGAATTCATCTGCTCCTACATTCTCCAGCACCTACTATAACCTCCTTGAATATTAGACTTGATAAAAGAGGAGACTTGAAAAGGATGAATGAGTCTAGCATAGTACATTTTAAATGTCAAAATATCATGATGCTTAACACACGCTAAATATTTTTTTAAGTTTGTATTTTGATAATTAATAACATATTATAACTTTTACACTTTATAATAGATTTAAAAATTTTAAAATAAAAATAAATGTTAAAAAATTAAAAATAATTCAAAAATTAAAAACCGTGGTGAACCGAAATCGAACTCCTGTTCGATTTTGGTTTGTCTTGTCACGATTTGTCGATTCGGGCATGTCTACTCAACATAGATCATTTGCACATGAGTCAAAATGACTCGATAACCTCGTCACGGTCATTCGCATATTGCCCTACCATATTCGGCATCATGCGTTTTGGAATATCAAGAACTTTTTGTATTTTAGTTTTGGTGGTTTTTTTTCGGTATTCTCGTTGGAAAAGATCGAACCTAAAATCCCACACTTTATAAAGTTTCAACTCTAAAAATAGTTTTCTTAAATGTTTTGTGCTTTTGCTTTTAGAAAAGTTAGCCGTAATCACCTATAAATGTTGGGAGTGATGTTCAAATAACATTCGAACTCGAAAGAACAGTCCCATTCAGATCAAACCTTTTAAAATAGTCGTTTTAAATTTCGCTTGTTTTTTGATTTTTGATATTAATGATATCTCTTTATTGGTAGCAAAAAAAAAAAAAAAGAATTAGTCGTTTTACTTTAATTTTGAACCTTCTTTAAATGGAATAATGACTTTACAAGTCCCTTGACTATGGTCGATTCCACCATTAGTCCCTCAACAAAATTTCGTACAGTTTTCACCCCTACTACTTCAAATTTACAGGCCGGAAGTCCTTTTGATGAATGTCGTTAATGATTTGCCGTTAAGTTGTCCATGTGCCTCACACATGTGTTTGACCAAGGGCAAAAATAAAATTTCACCCATCATCTTCTTCACTTCTTCAACCCCAATTCACTAAAATTACCAAAATCATCAAAACCCTAATTCTTTGAATTGTTAAAGAAGAAAAAACAAAAGGTAACCATGGAAAACTTGTGAGCATCACACACATTGCGGCCATGACAAACCCTATATCGACCCGGATCGTCACGATTAGCCCAAAAATCGAATCTCATCCAGATCTATCTATGAAACTATAAGCTAAAAAAGGGGGATAATTTGGGAGATTTTGAATTGAAATTGGTTTACGTAAGACAACGAAAAAGAGACTACGACAGAGATGGTACTTGAGAGTGATCGGAGAAGGTCGAGGACTAGTGTTGGCGGTTGGGGCTAGAAACCTCACGTGGGGCGAGGGTCGTGCGCGCGGAAGTGAGACTAGAGTATTGCATTTCTTTGGATCGAAGGAAGGGAGAGCAATCAGAACTGAGAGAAATCGAACACTCGATGAGGCTTACCGACGATGGGGATGCAACCGGAGTTAGGTCGTTGACTAGAGATCTGAGAGGGATTCTCGGATCGGTAGTGGCGGGCGAAGATGGCAAGATGGAGCGGCTTGGCCTGAGATGGAGCTACTATGTTTACCGGATCTGAGGGATTCCTGGATCGGTTGTTTGTTGTGCTTGCCATGGCTACCTTTTGTTTTTTTTTTTCTTTAACAATTCAAAGAATTAGGGTTTGATGATTTTGGTGATTTTAGTGAATTCGGGTTGAAGAAGTGAAGAAGATGATGGGTGGAATTCTATTTTCGCCCTTGGTCAAACGCATGTGGTAGGCACACTGACAACTTAACTACAAATCACTAACGGCATCCATCAAAAGGACTTTCAGCGTGCAAAGGTAAGGACGAAAACCGCATGAAATTTTGTTGAGAGACTAATGGTGGAATCAATAATAGTCGAGGGACTTGTAAAGTCATTATCCCTCTTTAAATTACATTCAATACATATACGACTTACCTTATGTGGATAGCAAAAAACACGACTTACCCTATGTGGATAAAAAAACACAACTTACCCTATGTGGATAACAAAAACACAACGCTAGATCAAAGTCTTTAAAATAATTATTTTACTTATTTCTAACTTCTTGAAACTGTTTAATTACATAAACATGAAACTTGATCGTGACCGAAAGCACAACGCTTACCAACCGAACCGATCCGATGATGTACGCTTAGCATATCCTGCCACTATAATGTATGAACAACACAAAATGAAGATGTTGGCGCAGTCAATGCACAACCCACACAAATGAATCTGCAGGCTCAATCCTACCCAAAGTAATAAATTTTAGGGCAAACTCCACAAATGGTCCCTGTACTTTTTAGGTTTTTGATGATTGGTCCCTATACTGAAATTCAAAAAAATTAAACCCCCATATTTTTCAATTTTTGCAATTAATCCTTCCGTTCAATTTCGTTAGTTTTTTACCGTTATTTTTCACACTTCTCTCACGTGATTTTGCTTAAGATTAAAATTGTCCATGCATTATTTTTTTATAAATAGACAAAAAATACTCATTTTTATTTTTTAAAACTAATTACAAAGGTCTTGTTATAATTCACTAAATCATAATTTTTTCACCATTTTCTTCTCCATTCCCAACTCCACCCCCCCTTCCCCTTCCCCTTCCCCTTCCCCTTCCTTTCCACCATGGCTACAATTCTTGAAGTTTTGCCCTAAATTTTTTTCACCATTCTCTCCCTCTCCCTCTCCCACTCCCACTCCCTCTACAAATTTTTTGGCTGTTAGCATATATATATATATACATTCTCTGATTCACAACCTAAGAAATTCACTGAGAAAGAGGGAGAGAGAATGTGTGTGTGTGCCTAATACAACTTCACAAATGGTCCTTGAGGAAAAATACATGTGCGAGCCACGTGTTTAAACTTAACGAAAAAAAATAGATGAAATAGGATGGAAGAACCAATCCCAAAAAGGGGTTAGAACAGGGACCATTAAGTCACGAAAGGACCAATCGCAAAAGTGGGAAGAAATACAGGGACCAATTGTGGAGTTTGCCCTAAATTTTATACCGATCTGTGACCAATTTAGCTATTGAAGTGAAACGTACCTAAACAGTACGTATGGGCGTACCATTTTGAATAATTTGCTACCTGCCATTGTATCTGTTCGTTCACACTTAATCCCTTCTTAAGATCAAGACGACTCTGCTCTATGAAAAATTCCAACTGGCACGTGTACATACTTTATCAAGGTTGAGACAACTCCGGAAGATACCTGCTTGCTATATGGGAAATTTCATCTTTTGGAGTTAAAAAGGAACATGCGGGCAAAAACAAACATATGTACCCATAAAAAGCATATACTATATAACTGGACATTTCTCCTCGGTTGGACAAACTCGACTCCTCGTACCAATCTGGCCATCTCTTTGAGTTTCAATATGGACAACTCAAACTCCTCCTCATTATCTTCAGCTTCTCTTTAGCTCCTTGAGCCTTCGTCGGAGCTCTTGTCTTCACTTCATCAAAGTACTGTGCAAAGTTTACAAAAGTAAATTCGGAGATCGGATGTCAGTCACAAGTCAACATGATATTTTTGCAACAAAAGTTTAACCCTCATGCAGAAATGCACACGTCGACACACACCTCCTCTTGGGATAGCTCCATTAGGTTACACCAAATCTGCATATGTGCATGTTATGGATGAACGGCAGTTAGTCCAGTAAATTGATCATTGTCCATCTTTTTCTAATTAACCTTTTTTCCAGTTTTATAATTATAACACGAAAGCAGCTATACCCTATGTGGAGGTGGATGCACTGGATATACAATTGCAAGCTAAACCAGTAACATAGTTTACCTGTTGATTTCTCTTTCTCTCAAGCTCAGCCTGTTACAGGTACAAGAAGACTGCCTATTATCAGAATCAGTGTATATCCGCTTGAAATTACAAAATCAGAGGGAGGATTATTCATTACCAAAGCCTGTCTAAGTTGAGCATTCTCCTCTTTTAACTGGTTCAGTTCTGCTTCAAGTTCCACCGTGTAAGCCTGTTATGGCAAAGCACACTAGAGACTTAATTATCACGTTTGATATGGTGTCTCAATTATCAATGATCCTAGAGGATCGAAAGTGAAAGTGTTCATTCATTTTCAATAGATCAAAAGTGATCACCAACTTAATCTTAGAATCACAGGAGAATAATCAAAGTACCTGTTTCCTGGCTCGTGACCTTGCCGCAGACTCTCTATTTTTGATCATCCTCCGTTGCCTCCTCTCCACCACTTTCTCCACTGGACCATCAATGATCCGCTTCCTTCCACCCCTTATTCCACCCATATCCAATCCATACTGATTCCCACTATCGACCTGACTCCCACACATTCCATCTGAAGACACCGGACTCACCGGGATCCAATCCCTAAACCGTGCACCTGCCCATAACCCGCCACGACACCGCCACCATTCCCCACTCTGCTGCCATAACAACTAGTCGGTGGTTGATATCCACCACCCCTCTTTCCGATCCCAACATACCCCGATGGCTCTCCAACAATGGTTTGTTGTGGCGGGTAAGGCGGAACACTAACACTGCCACCACCTAATCCCATAATGGGCCTTGCCATGTGACCAGGTCCACCTACACAGTTATTACTATCTTGGTATAAACCGAATGGCTGCTGCTGAATAGGCTGAACCGGCTGGCCCTGTTCCCGAACTACCCCTGCCTTGACCAAGAAATCTTCCAGCGTCATTTCCCCATATGTCGGTTGACTCTGGGTAGAACCAGAATTTTGCTTGTTGTTAGTATTACTACTTTGCTGCTGCTCGTGTTGAGTCTTCTGTATCTCCGACCACACCTCATCTACCGTTTTATGCGACAAAGGCCCAGGAAGCGTTAAAGAGCCCTGTTTATGCAAGCTTGGTTGCCTAACAATGCTAGTCTTCTCTGCCGAGGTAGAGAGACCCATCGAGAACTGAGGTTGATTGTTATTGTGGGCCATAACAGTTGATAATGTGGTGCAGGTGGTACCTTGGGCTTGGGCATGGACCTGATTCTCCTCAGCGGTCCAAATGCTGTTCAGGAACTCGTCCATATTCATTGACCCGAAGTTCTTGCCACTCTCACAGAGAGTATGCTGAAACTCATCGAGAGTGAGGGAATAGATGGATGACTGTCGACCGAGCAATGGGAATACATTGTTCCTGGAATGTTGTTGATCTGACTGTAACTGTGACTCAACCTCGCCCTGGGATGTCATTTCTGACTCTGGAACCACCATTATATTCCAAGGATTACTACTGAAACTCAACTAGCAACGATGACGCCCCAAAAACACAGTACTTGCAACTGCACACTGAAGAGAAGAAACAATTCTTATGGATGATCTATTATTTATGGCTGCTAATGAATCAAGAAAAGTGGATCATGATGATACCAATATCTCAGGGTGTCATAGAATTCAAGTAATCAATATATATATATATATATATATATATATATATATATATATATATATAGCTGAACGGTGTTATGTACTATAAGCAAAGAAAATGAAGAGCAATGTCATCCTCACATATAAAAAGCAATCCATGCAAGCGCAAAATACGTCTTTGTTATTGTTCTATGAGAAAAATAAACTCTGTATTGTTTACTTCTTATTCTCTTTAACAAGTGAAGATGATAAGCTACCCATATACAGGTAACAATTCTCTATCTTAAACTCCTCCAACCTTGGTAATTTTCCCTACTATTAGCTGAAACTAATTTCCCAGCTTCCAGTTTAGAGAGTTTGTATATAACTATAAGTAAATTATCGCACTCCCAATTCCTATCGCACTAAAGGAATTCTCAGATAGCAAGGGAGTAACAACAAAGTTCGTATGGTTCTTTCCTGTTTCTTCCGAGCAGTTTGCAGAAGAGGGGAGGGTGCGTGGGTAGGTGGTTGGCTGCTTGTCCCCTTAAATCAATCCGTCACTTGGACTGATATCAGATTTAGCTACTTATAAATTATAATTTGATCCCTTTCATGTTTTTTTCATTTTTATTCTTCTGCTCTAACTTGAGACATAGTTTTGCGTCCATATCAGGTCACGTACAAAGCAGAATAGATATACCCTTTGCTATGGGGGTAACAATCATGGTAATTAGGTGTACTGACGAGTGATATGTTTATCATGTTTCCTGCAGTCCCCAGCCGTAGGGCCACTACGTATCTGGTCTGGTTTCGGATTATGGTGTATATGTTAAGCTAGCATGTAAGATCTCTCCTGATTATTTACAGGGCGTTACAATCTTCTCTAGTTATAATCCGAGAGTACGTTTAGACTTTTTCATCTAGGTAGGGAAGAAGACTTCGTACCTAAACGTTGAAAGGGTTCATTTAATCCACAAGTTTTACGGGCTCAGGATGAGGATTTGCAAACGAGGTTCAGACCATTAAAATGCATAAAATGTATAGGATCTTACAATAATGGAGCTAAGAAATTGGATCTAATCACATATAAATCAAATCAATATTATAGAGTTAAGTTTACTTGAAGTCCATTTAGATCCGGGGGCATAACATTTAGAACACTAAATCCATCATAGAAGACTACCATTTTCAAAGTCTCTGAATCCATGGTTTCAGGATTTTACAATGGAGCAGAAAATAACAATATTCTAAACCAAGTAAGGCACCGGCGAGCTGATCCACAAGTTAGAACTTTAAAAAGTAAAAACCCAACAAACGAACTAGACTCAACTAGAGAGATACCTTGTGAGTATGTTACTATAGAAACTAAGATATAGTCAAATCAGCAGCAAAGCATTATATAGAGACACATAATAGCACAGAAATAGTACCTGTGTGCAACTCTGATGAAGTAAAGAAACACACACACAGACACACACTAGCTAATTGAAAACCTTCAAATTTCTACATAATGCAATTGTCCCTCCCTCTTCCAATTAAGCTGTCAGCTTAATACAAATGATGACAACTGTTGCCTTCTATACAACCGCCATTAACGAACTGTTCTAGCTTTCTCTATCACCTTGTTATAACATATACATACATACACGTATATGTATAGAGAGAGAAAGAGGAGAGAGTTAAGAGAGTTTGAAACAGTGGTTGGTCCAGGTCTTTAATGGATCTTGTTCATGTTATAAGAGGCAGTGGTTGGTTTTGCGATTTCGGTGAATTTGTTATTATAATTTTTTTTTAAAAATTAACGGATAAAATAAAAGAGAGGAAAAATTTAGTAGTTTTCTGTTAGACTGTTTTACTGATCTTAATTTACCTCACTCCCTTTTAGCTCACTCCATCACCCTCCTACAAAAAATACAAGTAATTTAATATTTTCTAAAGAATTAGTAAAATTTTAAAAAAATATACTCCCTCAATTCCTAAATTATTGTCTATCTTTTTTTTTATCCCTCTTTATATAATTATTTTATTTGAAATTTTTTTTTAAAACATTACTTTTACTATTTAACCTATACATTTACTTTCTACTTTAATTATGAATTACATACACACATGAATATAAAAAAAATAACACACTATATTAATATTAATAATTAAATTAATTATTTTTTTTAATTTATATATCAAATTAAATAAAATAATAATTTTGAAAACCTTTTTAGCTAAGAGCTAAAGAAAAGTATCGACTGCAGCAGGCTGACGACATCATGCAGGAGGGGCTGGGTCCCAAGTTACTAAAAATGGGGATCAAATGAACCCTCCTTCTCTGTATCTGTGCACAGAATTCAAGCTCGGTCCGTCCGTTCCCATCCTAAAGAAGCAAAAGTTTGTCGTGCACGGAGGCTTTGACACGTTTTCGCCATGTGTCGCTCCAGCAATCGTTTGCTTTCTGCTTCTCTTTCCAGGGGGTCAACACGTGTCTCCCCTTCTTCGGCATGGAGAAAAGCTGCTGTGTAAACCATCTTTGTACGACCAAGTTACTCAATTGGTTCCATCTTGCTAACCAATCAACTGCGCCTTCCCGGCAGGCACTACGTTTTCACGTGTAGACGCCGCGTTAGCCATTCAACTATAAGAAACTCATAGGAACAGTTTGATTATAGCCGGTTAACCGGTGTTATTGAGATACAATCTTTATCTTTTTGCCATGAAAAAATTATACTTCTTCAGTTCTTTAATTATTATTTTATTTGATTAGATACATAAATTAAAAAAAATAATTAATTTGATTATTAATATTACTATAATGTGTAATCTTTTTAATATCTATGTATATGTGATTCATAATTAGAAAAAAAAAATAAGGGTAAAATAGTAAAAGTAATATTTAAAAATGAAAGTTTTCAAATAAGATAATTATTTTAGGACGGACAAAAATGAAAAGAAGACAATAATTTAGAGACGGATGGAGTATAAATACTCATCGTTCTATCGTTTAGTAACCGATTTGACCGTAGTCCCAATATCTTAAATCTAACCAATATACTCACGAATTGAGTGCAATGTAGTCCTTCTGATAACGATCCATTCATTTTTTTAACGGCTGTTAACTCTCCATCCTATTTTTTTTAAAAGGCTGCTGGTGTGTTCTACGTGAGCCATTTTATGAGGGGTATTTCGAGCCAAATCTCAGTATCCAAGACTCCAATGACTAGATTTGAACCGAAATCTGACTCCTTCAACAAGCAGCACGGTCGAAAGTCTTCAAGCCCAAAAACTCAGGGGAACGCATGGTGTGCACGTTACAAACTTGGATATCCCTCATAAAATGGCTCACGTAAACTATATTAGCAGCCCTGTTAAAAAACAAGATGGAGAGTTAAGACCGTTAAAAAAATGGATTGACCGTTAGTTAGAAGAACTACATTGCACTCAATTCGTGAGTACATTGGTTAGATTTAGGATATTGGGAGTACGGGGTCAAATCAATTACCAAACAATAATACGATGGTCTTTTATATAATTTTTCATTTTGCCAATTATACCAAACATGATGGTTGTATTATTAGAACCCTATCACTAAAAATAATACGAGACTAATATTTTTAATTTAAAAATTACTCCTGATATATAGCACCGAGATTAATAGCGATGACCCTAATACTATCAGAATTAATAATACTGGTTATCCTTGTTCAGCTACCAAACAATCTCATAATTTATTAGTATTTGTTCTAATTTTTATTTAAAAAAAAAACACTTTAAGAATTGAAATAGACACATTTATTAGTAAGACCTTAATTTATTATTTTACTTTCCTTTTTAAATGTGTTAAACAAATAGCCTCACCACTAATAATTGTGGCATAATTTAAAAGCATAATAAAGAAAATTATTATTTGAAGAATTTAACTATACAGTTAAGATTATTTTATTAATCATATGTGCTAAACGCAGCTCCCTATACGCTAAATGCAGCCCCCTGCAAAATTACTAACTTACCCTCGTATTTTATATATATAAAATATTCAACTTAAAAAATTTATTTTCATTTGCTTCGAATGTGTACGTTTTCGACATATTTTGTGCTTCTTGTAGCACAAATTTCTTAGTGGTTCGTTTGTCGAATGACAAAGATAATTGTGGAAATTGTTCTACTCGGTAGGAATATCGAAATCGTATATTTATTCGTCCAAAATGATGTTTGGATGATGGAGATATTAAGGCATCAAGTAGGTGAGTTGAAATTGGATAAGTGTGTTTGTCACACATTAGAAAGAAAGTAAAGACAAGACTAGTTTATATACAAGTTCCTTTCTTGTAAGGAGTAAGCTTGTATAACATAGAGGCTCTCTCTCACGCACGTGCCCGCAGAGCAGTGCAAATACCAGTTCGATTCGAGGATTCGGACTAGTGGACTCGTGTGCAAACGCGACCTGCGAACACGAATGTCGAGCTCCTTAGACTAGCTCATATTTTGCTATTTATGTTGTGTTAAACATATATTGTTTTGCTTTATTATTGTGTTTTGTGTTGAATATATATATTTTTGCTTTATTATTGTGTTATAATCTATATTTTTACAAAAAGAAAATATTAAGTTCAAATGGACATAAGTCTCGGTCTTGCACATGTCCACTTGAACATGCGCATGAGCCAGGCGTATGTTCAAGAGGACATGCGCAAGGCCCTCCAATTTTTTATTTTTTTGCAAAAATGTACATTATAACACAATAATAACAGCAAAAAAGACGAGAGAAATTTAGTAATTTTTCTCGGGGAAGAGGGATGAGGGGCTGCGTTTCGCGTATAGGGCGGGCTACGTTTAGCGCCTCCCTTAATTAATATGAGGGAGTATGTATTTAAATATATCTAATCTATAATGTATTACTCCATCCATTTCACCCAAAGAATTCACGTTTTAAAAATCTAATTATTAAGGAATATATAAGTACCATTGAAGTTAGTCATAATTATGAAAATGCTTAAACATATTCAACGTGTTTATATCACATTTGGAGGATAGAGTTTAAAAGTTTATGGAGAATGAAGACATAATTTTAGAAAGTAGACAACATGAAATATCCCTGAAGAGCTAGGCCCAATCCATGGAGTGGGTAAAGGCCCACTACATCGGGAGAAGCCAAGCATCAACGAGGAGACAGGACAATCGACCAAGAGAGCAGCGAGCATGACTCACCCGCCAGGTCAGGACGCAAGGAGCAGGTCTCGCCTTCATTGGGTACGATGTCGATTTGGTTCGCGATGCTTAGGTGTTTTGACGAACCGACTCCATAGGGTCGACATGCTTGAGGTGTAAATCAATTATATCAGGGAACTTGACGTTGGACCAATGATTTTCGGTATTGGATTTTATCTCGATTTGAGGTAAGGGAGACTATACAGTACTGATTTCGTGTCAGTTTGATCACGTAATCGTCTTCCTAAAAATATCTGGTTTTCAAATATGATTTATTTCTATTATTCCATCTTATTTATCAAATAAATTTTAAAATAATGCGTTTATATTGATTTATCGTAATTTGGTTAAAAGCATGATTATGTAGAATAGTTTAGTGAAACTAGTCGGTGTGTCGATCTCAGTGAGCTAGTTTGTTATTGTTATTGTTTATGAGTTGGTAAGATCAAATGATTGGGCGTCAATGGTTAATTCGGTTATTGTTTTCCCACTAAACTCGAACCTGATAGTATACTAGACTGTGATATATGGTTGAGCAGTATATTTTGATACTTCGAGCATGTATACCGTGTTCCGTTCTTTGAACGTTGATTTGCCAAGAGCATGATTTTATTGATTTATGAGTTATTGTCCATAGTTTAACTTCATGGGCAAAGTTGTATTTGAATCGTTTGTCTTCGTTCTATTCTGTGGTATTTCATATCCCCTCCCTTGCTGGGCTCACAAGCTCACTCTCCACCAGTTATTTGAGTTTTGCGGGTTTAATTTGATTAGAGTACGCAGTAAAAGCGTGGCTAGCTGCGAGGTGGGGTAGAGAGCGAGCCTAGTGACTGATGTATAGTAATCAGTTGTATTGTAATATTTTGGTTTTGATTGAATTATTGTATTGTTAGGTCCGAGGGTTGCTCAGTGTATAGGCTAGAGGGGGGGTGAATAGCCTATACTTGGTGTAATAAAAATTTCATCCAAATTTTACATTTAGATTGAAGAGTAGATGAAATGATTACTACACATAGATCATCTTCCTCATACTGAATGATTAGCTGAAGATAGAGTGATCGGACATCTTAGATCGAGATGTAGATCATGGACATCTAGGATCGCAGATATGAAATATGCGGTTGGAAGATGTATGTTGAACTTAGGCGATGGAAATGAGTTTGGCGGCGGAAGAATAAACGGCATAAGTTTAACAATTTAGATTAAAGTAGCGTAAAGATTTGATATGAAAGAGAGCTTGACAGTTGACTATAATCTGTATTAGATGCATCATTTACTTTCCTTAAGCAGTTGCACATGATAAAGCAAATTATACACGAAAGAGAAATCAAGGCTGAATGTAACAATTATATATATTATATTAAAATTCAGAGAGGTTTGCTCAAAGGCAAACATGCTTAGTACATCAACCTAGACTCTCTAACCTAGCAATCTTTGGAAGAAGGAAAGTGAAATGGAATACCCGAAGACTCATGTAAGAACTCTAATCCTAGAGTTCCTAACAACCTTGGAGGTTAGGGAAGGAAAGTGCTAGTGTTAGAGTGATGTGAGAAGAGAATATTAGGAGTTGTTCAAATAGCAAGTATTTGAACAGCGAGTGCTAAGCACTCGACCAAATATGATGACACCTTATTGCACAATCGGCACGACTTATAATGTAGTATAAGTCTGCCGATATGAATCAATCTGGACATGTAAGTTACGGCTCTTCATCGGACATCTTCAAGCTTGATGCGGCTTCAACGATGCGTAAGATACTTGGTCTCTTTCTTGGATGATGGAGTTGAGGCCTTGAAGAGGCGAGTTCTTCGAAGGAAGAAGAACTCAAATCAACAACAAGGTTGTTGATCAAGCAGAGCTTCTCAGCTTTTGGATTTTCTTCTCTCTCTCTCTCACAAAGTGTTTGTTCTTACACTTGTGATTTCTCACTCTGAAGGAGTGGTTCTGGATTGAAGAAATGAAGATCAATACCACAACCTTTCTCAAGCATAAGCATACACAGTTTGTGTGTTCTAGTGCTTGTGCTCTCTCCCTTGTGCACTTGTGCTCTTTGGAAATGAGAATAAGAGTTTTCTTATATAGCTGGAGAAGAAGAGATGACCGTTGGTGTATTGAGTAGGTTTATGCCCGTTGGTGATCTGAATCTCATAATGCAGCGAGTACATTTTGGATTTGTTGGGCAAAGACCTTGATTAGGTTTGAGTCTTGAAGATGATCGTGACACAGGCGGACATAGATGGACGTGTCGAGCTTAGCTGGATGCGGTTGATTGATGTGGACGTATCATTGCTTTGGCGAAGTGCGCGTCCTGTGCTTGGCCTTTTGAAATGAAGCTTTGAAGACCGCGAACTTTGTTCGAAGAGGAAATGTCTATTGGATAAACGTGAAGGTGCAGACATCGATGCGTATCTTGGATTTGTCAGACAGATCTTGTAACGGATCTATTTTGGCTTGAAGTGCGTTGAGTAACGACCGATGTATCTCGTGATCTTACGGTTTCTCGGCGGTTGTTCGATGAGGATTTGGCCGATTCGAAATCGCCATTATAGAACTGCGATGTAGAAACGTGATGGTCACGATGTTCCTCTTGAATAAATAGCTTCTGCTTGCTCGATGAAGTGCTTTGGCGGATACGAGAATGCCGATATAGAGCTGGCGATGTAGAGATGGCTATTTAGGCGATCATAGCGAAGGAAATGTCGCTTGTGAGACATCTGCCGATAGTCACGTCGGTGGCAATTTAGAAGAGCTTGATTCATATGAAGGTTTGTCATCATTACGGTAGGACAAAGACTCGGATATGTACAAAGACTTCCTAGTCTAGTGACCTATGCATTGTTTCAACAAGCTGCCACACTAACCGATGCGCGACCCTTTTAGCCACTTGTGAAACATGCGTTGTAATGGGAACAAGCAAATCAACGTGTTGGAATATGCATACATATATATCGGTGATTTACGGGCATATTCCTAACAATCTCCTCCTATTTGCTTGGGACCATTACTACAATTGACTTATACATATAACTCTTTAAAGCGGTTGTTCAATCCTTAGTAATAACATGCCACTCTTGAATATTCGGTTTATATCAAGGCATGCCCTAGGTTGAACTTACAAGCGATAGCGTATGTATAGTCACCTATTGCTAAGTATTCGAGACTCAATAATTGAAAGAACAAATACGAAGCAATAATTGAAATGATTGTTTAGGCAAATGATAATATTGCCTTAAGAGTGTGTTTCTTGCATCGGATGATCGAAGAATGTTGCTCCGGCAAGAAGTAGAAAGTATAATTAACTTTTTATCTAGTTCTTAATCGAATTGATTAAGCATCTTCATATAGTCGTATTATAATAGTCATATAGTATTTTCTTTGTATGGGTAGATACACAACCTTACAACAGTTCTACAAGTTGTCTATCTCTCCTCCTTAATATTTGTTTATCTCTCCTCCTTATAAGTTCACACTTTTCGGGAGGACATTACAACTTCATAATCTCTCCTCCAGTGTTAATCCTACTATAATTTCTTAAGGCCTAACTTCCTTTATAATCACTTGGGGCCATTATTTGCAATTTTCACAATCTCTCCTTTACTTCAATTTCCTCCTTAAGATTTGTTTCTCTCTTTTCCTTCAATTTCCTCCTTAATATTTGTTTCTCTCTTTTCCTTCAATTTCCTCCTTAATATTTGTTTATCTCTCAATCTTACTAATTTTCTATCTCTCCTCCTTACTACTTCACACTTTGGGAGGCCATTACAATTTCTCCTCCTTAATGACTAGTGTTACGAATAGTGTCAATCTTACGTAATTATAATTACTAGGGGCCTACAATTACTTGTCTCCTTTCCTCCTTACTAGTTCTCTCCTCTTTACTAGTTGGGGTTATTACTACTTCACACATTACTACTTCACAATTACTACACTACTTCACAATTACTTGGGGCCATTACTACTTCACAATCTCTCCTCCTTAATGGCCACAAGTTAAAGATAGATAGAGAGTTATCAATTGAATTATGTAGTGTTAGAAGCTAAATATGAGAGAGAACATGCTTATGGTAATTCATAAGGTATGAATTTTGATAGGTAGAAGGAAGGAAGTTTGGTCTTGGTAAATCTTTGTCTTTTAGAACAGCGGAAGTGATTTGCGGGATGTAATTGCAGAGAATATAGGCCGTATCGAGTAAATACGGTTACTTGTCATATTGACGGTTGAGTGTGCGAGATAGCTTATGATACACAATTTTTATGTATGAGACATACATAATAGGATATCGAGGTTAGAAATTGTGTTTCCATTGCTTGTAAGAAGATTTTACAAGAATGTAGTGTGATACGCTTTATTTTGGAATAGGAGAGGCAAAATAGGGTAAGTTGTTGAATTAGTGATACCAATTGGTGAGTAGTAAAGCATTCAAAATAGTCTCCTCCTTAAGGTATATCAAGTCAAAGCGAGGCAAGTATAGTTGAGTCTTATGTTGACGTTTGTTGGATGCATGAGATATACATCTAAAATATGAGGTGTAAGGTGCGCCTACGAGGTATTCTTGAAGTTCATTAAGAAAGTAAGCTGAGGCATAAATGAGTATGTACGGGACAAATTTTGTATATTTAACACAAAGAGAATGTCAAATATAGACAAACAGACGTACACAAAACTAAACACATTACATATTAATTTGATAAAACAGAGACCTAGCTAGTCATCCTAATGAGGTAGAGTTAAAGGATGAAGGTCTGCGATTCTAATCGAAGGAACATTGACCGTGAATTTGGCCAGAGTTGGCGTTCTTTGGTGAAGCTCCTCTGAGATGATGGTTGCTCAAGGTGAGCATTTGAGGCGATGGGAGCGGGAGCGATAGTAGCGGTATTGTCTCTTGTGGGAATCAAGGGATGAAATTGGATACCTTGTTCTGGGGTCTCGAAGACGATTCCTTACACGACGAGAGATTCGACGAGGTCGTTGAATCAGCGGTGGAGGAGGAGTGGCAAGAAGGACCATCATTCGATGACGCCATTCGGTGTGGGAGATGGGTCGATGAGGAGGACTAGGCGATTTGGTGAACACATGATGCAAATGACTTTATTGGTGGAGAAATTTTGAGATACGCGAAGTCGATTCTTTGTTGTTGGAAGCGATCTGATTTTATACAATTTTTGAATTTTTGAGAAGATGAAAGGGTTTCTTGATTAGAGGAATGGGAAAAGACATGTTGGGGGCTTAAAGAAGTGATTGCATTTAATGACATAGTAATGATAGTCGATTTGGGATTATGTCATCATGCTTTAGTGTAATTATGGCTAGTACTTAGGAGTCTAGAGGATATTAATATTATTTTCAAACAAGAAGTTTAAAATTAATACATAATTAGATTAATTTGATTGCCTTTATTGTGGTATTAATGGGTACAAGCGCTTCTAGAAATAATATGAGTGTTATTTTACTTCAAGTGAGTTGTTTGAGTAAAAATAGAACGGCATTGATTGTTTAGAACGAATTGGGGACAAAATAACTTGACCAATCCATATGGCACGGTTGTACTTGACACATATGTGGAAGTTTTTAGAGAAGTGTGTCTTAAGATTGTCGATATCAATCTTGAAGTTTGATACCAATTTTGAGAGATTTGAAGTCTTTTAATGAATGAAGACACTATCGGCGGGTTGTATTTGGTATTTGCTAAAGTGGGAGCTGCGATATCAATTGTTATGTCTATCATTGGTAGTGTGATTAATATCGGCTAAGGTAAGGACAGTGATACCGATTGAGTAGACTCTATTTATAATGGACATCAATCTATTTAAGATTAATAAAGCTTAGTAAGAATATTAAATAGATCAAGTGAGATATTACATGTGTACAAGTGATGTCCGTTCTTCTTTCTATTCAGCGAGATCTAGGCATTCTACACCAAAGGAAGAGATCTGACTAGACTTGTTACGAAGAGAGTGAGACGTAGCCTATATACGGCGGGGGTCATATCGGTGTTCACTCTGAGGAAGGACTTAATATTTGAAAATATTAGTCTTCCCAAGATTTCTTGAATATCGATTATCTTGAGGATAGGTCGAGTTACTAGAGATTTTTAACTACATCCTTTTTAACAAAGAATCACATGATAAGGTGTAGCGAGTGTTTTGAATTCAATCGTATACCAATTAGGTGTTGAGCCATTATAATGAGAACAACTAATTAAGCCTTTATAACCGCAATCTCATAAGGTACACAAGATTTTGTAGTTGTCGTAACTAAGAACACAAAGTCTTTGTTGAATTGTCTTGAAAGGTTCAATTTAGCGGACATTGTTGTTCAAAGCAGATTACTAATAATCTTGACCTTTTAATCATGAAGGATAGAGATTGAGTAATAGCGAGATTCATTGATAGGTTGACATGAAGGTCATGAATACTGCGATGCTGCCTATTTGTTAAGAGACTATAGATTTTGGCGAACTTGAATTTACTCTTTGTGAAAAGATTAAATTCGAAAGGCAATTATCATGGTGTCTAAGGATGAAAGTTAAGCGGTAGTAGAAGACCATAACTTGATGTAGCGGATTGTTCAAGAAAGGTTTCTTGATGGGATATCGGCGAGTTTGTGTCTCGGTAGAGTGATCATTTCATTAAGAGCAAATCTTTTAATCACGAGAATAAAATGGAGATAATAAAGAATAATAAGTTTGATCAACACACTTAACACAATAGTTCATGCTATCAAAGGAATGCGGACAAGTAGATGAGCATGAGAAAAAGTTGCGAACTTGTATTCAATAATCCAAGTAGTTTTACACGGTATGATGCAAGGATCGGTGATTACAAGAACAATACAAGCTGGATTTTTGGTGACTGCCGATTACATGAGAAAGATACAATGATTCAATTTACGAAAGAAATACATGTTACAAATTTGTGTCCTATAGGTCCTAATCCTAGACATTTAGATGAGGAGTCATCGGTCAAGGATTTAGAAGGAGTTGGATGATAGGAAGATGGCCGTGTTCCCTTTTGATCTCCTCCAACTCTCGGGGAGGCGAACATCTTCACTTCTTCGGGTCATTATGAGAGCACCGAAGGGTGATGGCCGTCAAAGATGTCTTGCTTGGCCCATGAATCCCCTTTGATAGATGGGAATTGGTGGCGACTATTAGCGGTTCATCATCCTCATCAATTCCATATTAGCTACTTAATTGGAACTGAATTATCGCATCGGCCATCTTTGAGGTGATGGTCGGCATACCTACATATAACCGGAAGACTTGTTGCACATGGCAATATGTTAAATGTTTTCCAAACATTTGACATTTCTTTTCAGGATCTTTTACGTGAAGTTCAAGTATGCAAGCGAGACTTCCAAAAGTGGAATGAGTATGTGCTAATAGATTTTCCAGTGATTCATCGTAGACATTTTGGAGTATCAATGAGATTGATAGCTAAAAGTTAGAAGAGAGAATGAAATCACTTTTCTTGGCATTAATTGATGGTTTTCAATCTTACTTTTAAAACTAATTGACTAAAAGAGTTCTTAGGTGTTCGACAATCATGGTTTGCGGCATATAAATCATGCTTGATGGCAAACTTCTATGATTATCGGACAAGACAAAAGAAGATCTTTTTATCAATTGTTTTCACAACAAGCGTGGAACCATAATTAATGATTTCGGCACACAAGACTTGATGCAATTTCTCTCATGTTTGTAAGCGTATTGAAAAGATTTTGGAAATAATTTTCACGGTTTATGAATGATTTTGGAAATACATTATTGAGAGAAATTTAGATCAACTCTTGTGAAGTGACGAAATAAAATCGAAACAACATTGAATGAATATGAAGGAATCATACCTGTTGTTAAGGAATTGTCTTGATCCAATCTTAGGACTTGGATTTAGTAACATTTGTGAGATTTTGAATCATCGATTTGTAACTAGTGTAATCTATAGGCGGTTTGTGAGTTTTGTCATAGTAGAGATTTGAATGAAGAAGGAGCTCTACTTATACTCACGGAGGTTAGGCGAAGGATACTCAATAATGAAGCATTCTTGTTGAGTTGTCCTTCGATCACGCCATGGCGGGGATAGGGTGAAGTCTAGATATTTTCAAGATTCTTGGTAAGGATTGATGTTGGTGTCTTGTCGTTTTCCAAGATTTTGAAAATAGTCTTAACTTTAATCGGCGATCAAACTTGAAAAGTGTGCCTCCACCTTTAATTGACTTGAGAGAGTAGGTCATTAAAGGATTTTTACTCCTATAAGTCAGCACATAAAGCGAGCTTATGAAGTGTTGGTTGGGATGTAGAAATTCACCAACTACGGGGTTTTCGAAAAACATTTGAAACCGGTGATAGGAAAAATCTTGATTTGTTTTTGAAAAACCATTTGCATAAAACAAATCATACAATCAATGTATATTACTAAAAGTGCGGTATGACGGTTATTATGCATTGTTGTCGATGATATGTATGAGCATATTAGTTCGGCGAGACATGAGCACAGTCATTAGAAAGCAAATAGCTAACTTTGTTTTGTATAGGCATGAGAGAGGGTCTTTATCAACTCCTTTGGACTTATCGCAGATTTTTCACTTTATTGTTGTAAAGTCCAGCGGTGAGGATTTTGACCTTGAGTGAGTGAAGGACATGAGTGAATTCTCATGAGTGATCGCGATCCTTCATATATCGGCGGCCATGTTACTATCTGCCGATGGAGAGAGGTGTTGCATGATTGACCTTTTCTTTCATATGAGTTCGCCCAAAGTACTCATAGAGAAAATTAGCAACATTTATGAGCTAAAGATAGCTCTAGTAATCCAATAATGCAAATGAGACTTAATAAGCATGATAAAAGAATAATTATTCAAAATACGGCTTATAAGTGTAACCCAAAGTGTTAAGAAATTAGGAGTGGGGTTACTTCCTCATTGAACTCTTTGAGCAGCGTCTGCTCATAGTCGTTGAAGCACCGGTTCTAATCGAGCATAGGTTCTTTGAGTGTATTCTTGATCGGTGAGGCTCTTCATTGAAGGAAGACAAATTCATCATTGATGTCCTTAGGCCAAGAACTTACAATTTCGGTGATTTTGAAGATGACATATCTTTGATTTCCTTTGAATTTCCTTTGAAACTCTTCTTATTTCCTCTGCTCTAAACTTTTATAAAAAGTTTTCTTGAGAAGGTGTTGGATTGGAACAATCGTTAGCCTTATGTCAAGAGAGCAAGTTTTTGGAAGGGATTCTAAGTTATTCATCCATCAAATATGAGTTTAACCCATTTGCCAAAGAAGATGCCAAGAATTAAAACAGATTTATTAAACATGCATAATCTTTAGCAAGTCAACTTTCACTATAATACTTCTTTTCACAATATCAATGTAATTCGATATATGATAAATTTTCTTATAGTGAACACATAGTCATCACAATATTCTTTCTCACATGTTTTTGAAAACAAAATTTATTTTGATTTGAAGATGGTTTTCAAAAGGCTTTCGGGATTCTCGGTCAAAAGGTTTTGTGGATAAAAGATTTTGAAAAGACTCCTTTTGACTATGCATCTAATCGAGCGGCGGGATCTAAACTCTCGGGTTATTAAGCACGAAATAAGGTTCTGAGTACTAGCTCGATACCAATTGTTAGGTCAGGGTTGCTCGGTGTATAGGCTAGAGGGGGTGAATAGCCTATACTTGGTGTAATAAAAATTTCATCCAAATTTTACATTTAGATTGAAGAGTAGATGAAATGATTACTACACATAGATCATCTTCCTCATCTTGAATGATTAGCGAAGATAGAGTGATCGGACATCTTAGATCGGCGAGATGTAGATCATGGACATCTAGGATCGCAGATATGAAATATGCGGTTGGAAGATGTATGTTGAACTTAGGCGATGGAAATGAGTTTGGCGGCGGAAGAATAAACACATAAGTTTAACAATTTAGATTAAAGTAGCGTAAAGATTTGATATGAAAGAGAGCTTGACATTGACTATAATCTGTATTAGATGCATCATTTACTTTCCTTAAGCAGTTGCACATGATAAAGCAAATTATACGAAAGAGAAATCAAGGCTGAATGTAACAATTATATATATTATATTAAAATTCAGCAGAGGTTTGCTCAAAGGCAAACATGCTTAGTACATCAACCTAGACTCTCTAACCTAGCAATCTTTAGGGAAGAAGGAAAGTGAAATGGAATACCCGAAGACTCATGTAAGAACTCTAATCCTAGCAGTTCTAACAACCTTGGAGGTTAGGGAAGGAAAGTGCTAGTGTTAGAGTGATGTGAAGAGAATATTAGGAGTTGTTCAAATAGCAAGTATTTGAACAAGCGAGTGCTAAGCACTCGACCAAATATGATGACACCTTATTGCACAATCGCACGACTTATAATGTAGTATAAGTCTGCCGATATGAATGCAATCTGGACATGTAAGTTACGGCTCTTCATCGGACATCTTCAAGCTTGATCGGCTTCAACGATGCGTAAGATACTTGGTCTCTTCTTGGATGATGGAGTTGAGGCCCTTGAAGAGAGTTCTTCGAAGGAAGAAGAACTCAAATCAACAACAAGGTTGTTGATCAGCGAGCTTCTCGGCTTTTGGATTTTCTTCTCTCTCTCTGAAAGTGTTTGTTCTTACACTTGTGATTTCTCACTCTGAAGGAGTGGTTGGATTGAAGAAATGAAGATCAATACCACAACCTTTCTCAAGCATAAGCATACAGTTTGTGTGTTCTAGTGCTTGTGCTCTCTCCCTGTGCACTTGTGCTCTTTGGAAATGAGAATAAGAGTTTTCTTATATAGTTTGGAGAAGAAGAGATGACCGTTGGTGTATTGAGTAGGTTTATGCCCGTTGGTGATCGAATCTCATAATGCGCGAGTACATTTTTGGATTTGTTGGGCAAAGACCTTGATTAGGTTTGAGTCTTGAAGATGATGCGTGACACGGTGGACATAGATGGACGTGTCGAGCTTAGCTGGATGCGGTTGATTGATGTGGGCGTATCATTGCTTTGACCGAAGTGGCGTCACCGTGCTTGGCCTTTTAAAATGAAGCTTTGAAGACCGCGAACACTGTTCGAAGAGGAAATGTCTATTGGATAAACGTGAAGGTGCGACATCGATGCGTATCTTGGATTTGTCAGACAGATCTTGTAACGGATCTATTTTGGCTTGAAGTGCGTTGAGTAACGACCGATGTATCTCGTGATCTTACAGTTTCTCGGCGGTTGTTCGATGAGGATTTGGCCGATTTAAATCGCCATTATAGAACCGGCGATGTAGAAACCGTGATGGTCACGATGTTCCTCTTGAATAAATAGCTTCTCTGCTTGCTCGATGAAGTGCTTTGGCGGATACGAGAATCTGCCGATATAGAAGCTGGCGATGTAGAGATGGCTATTTAGGCGATGCCGAAGGGAAATGTCGCTTGTGAGACATCTCGATAGTCACGTCATTGGCAATTTAGAAGAGCTTGATTCATATGAAGGTTTGTCATCATTCGGTAGGACAAAGACTCGGATATGTACAAAGACTTCCTAGTCTAGTGACCTATGCATTGTTTCAACAAGGCGCCACACTAACCGGCGAGCCCTTTTAGCCACTTGTGAAACATGCGTTGTAATGGGAACAAGCAAATCACTGTGTTGGAATATGCATACATATATATCAGCTGATTTACAGGCATATTCCTAACATGTATTAAGGTTGATATTTATAAGATTGACGATTTTCAAGAATTTGAGTGTTATTTATTTTCTGCTACAAGTTTGAGATACTCTGATATGTTGGTATATGGATTTGGAAGCAGGTGATGACATCGGGTCGTCACAGAGAATGAAGGAATAAGGGAAGAAAGTAACCCATGGGGTCATAAGGCTCGATGCAGCTCGAGCCCAGATCCTGGCATGTTTTGCATTCGCTAGGGAAGCAGGAATCCTGATGAAGGCCCGAAGCGGGGGTATGCTCGTTCTTCTGCCATAAGGACGCGAGGTACAACACCCTCAATCTCTGATCGTAGAACACTGGCTAGTCTCAGATAATTGTCATCACTAACCAAGGGTTTCCAATTGATAAACCAATCTTGGTCGCGGTCCTCGGCGCCAAGGGTTTCTTTCAGAGCGGCCATCAGGTGGCCCTCGCCGGAAGTGAAGGCATCCTTATTATAGGATGAGACCATGATGTTTTCGGTGGGGGTGGAAATGGTCAACCTAACAGGGATTCAACGAGCAGAGGTTTGCTGTCCCATTTGTCGCCTTGTTGAAAGGACTAAACAACTTCATGGCGGTTTCTGCGACCACTAATCCTCCCAGTTTCTATCGATAGAGAGCTGAACAGTTTCCTTAAAAGTAGGAGGGCAGGGTTCTTGACTGAACAGTTGGCAAGCAACGTGAGGCTTGAATCGACCGTGTTGAGCATAAGGTCATAGGGAACGGCCTGGGCTAAAGTCAGAAACTCAACGATAAAGGGATCCAGGGGGAGGCGTAACCCGGCCCTGAAAAAGTCATAAAAGAAGACCATCTTCTCCCCCAAATGTGATATTTCGTGAAGTCTACCTCGGGGTCCATCACGGTCACGCGGTAATTGACTGAGTCAATCCCCAATGCAGTGAACCACTTTTGGGCCTTCTTGGCTGAATCAAAGGTCTTCCAGTAGTCGGGGGATGCCTCACGACGAGGGGCTTGGTGAGAGGGACAAGTAGCAAGCTAACTACTAGCGACCTTAGACGAGCTCATACCACCTCTTCATTCTAAGCCAGACATTCGATATCACCTTGGTGATGAGGAGCTTATCTGAAAAAGCCTCATTGGAGGAGGAAGAGAGGACTTTTGAGCTAGACCCATCGTTGACCGCTTGGCCAGGATCATAGTCATAGGCCTCTACTGAGTTAGTGACCTTAGAATCCATCACTTCATCTCGAAGTTGGAAAGGGGAGTTTGAACCTACGAGGATCGAGGGATCAAGGGTCACTACCATGGACCATGGCAAAGTGGGCGATAAACCCTAGGTTTGACATCACTAACGATTGGGGTTTATCCGACTAGGATAGCCCTCAATCTCCTCAAACTTAATTACGGGGAAGGTCTCACTATCCATAAATGTTGAAAAGGAAAGCAAAAGGGACGAGAAAGAGATAGGAAAGAAAACCAAAAATTGAACCAGAACATTTACTACGAGACATGGTTGCACGGTGGGGATGTGAGAATCGCTGTTGAGCAGAGCTTGGATGGAATTGAACAAACTCAGGTCACCACACAGTAGCGCGATACGTCAGGAGCGAAGGACAGGTTGCAGCGGCAACATTGCAGGCAAGGCGAAAAGCTTAAAGGGTTTTCCCGCTCGAGAGGGTTTTGGAAGTTTGGAGTTTATAAAGAGGGAGAAGGGGGAAAATGAGAGGTATTTATAGGCCTGGGGTACACACACTACTGGCAGGTATGGAAACCCAAGAGTCTAGCGCATGGGTCACGGGCCTACTGACCAATCGCAGGCCTACCCTCTCTAGCCATTACTATGCCTCGAAAAGGCACGATTTCTCCAAGGGTCACGGCAACCAAGCGACGGCACCCAAGCGGCGTGGACACCTGTCCTCTTCTCCACCATGGCCAAAGCAAAAATTCATACAAGGTAGGTCCCTACTTGCACCATGATTGAAGGAACTAGTTACAGCCAGATCATGACTACGAGCATGCTTCCTCGAGCATAAATACTCGCAACTAGAAAGCAGGGAGCCAATGAAAAGTCAGGCCCAAAGACCCGGTCACGGGCCCAGGCCCAATCCACGGAGTGGGCAAAGGCCACTACATCGCAAGCAACCAAGCATCAGCGAAGAGACGGGACAACCGACCAAGAAGGCAGCGAGCATGACTCACCCGCCAGGTCAGGACGCAGCGAGCAAGCCTCGCCTTCATCGTCGACCCCACGCATTTCCAGGAGACGTGGCCACGTGGCTAAGCTTCATTGATTAGATGTGCCCGGCGGTTACAACCACTACACCGGTGGCCGGCTACTCCCACTCCACCTACGTTATGCCCGCCATTACTCACATTATGATTAACAGTTAATACAACCCCTATATAAGCCATGAGACAATCCCAAGCCAAGGTACGCACACTTATATTGCTAGTACACTCTGCCAAATTGAGTTTTGAGCTATACACTTACTCTCAAACCAGAATGTCTTCGCAGGGCAGGCCCCTACATTCACCCTAGTGTTTGCTCTTGTCTTGGCAGGTTACATAAAGCCCATGTATCCACTTTCAAGTCCCGAAGCAACCCATGACACTCTGTGTAGCATCAATCCCAAAATAGTATAGTGGACTCTTTGCTTGGAAATGAGGGAGTATTAATCTAAACTAGAATTAATTTATGTTAATAAATCAAATTGAACTGCAAAATTAAAATGACTTTTTTGTTTGGTATCAAGTTTGAACATTGCATGAACTCGACTGAAAACAGAAATCGCTAAACTTTGGTTAATTAGAACATGTTGTCGAGGTACAAGGGGCCAGCTGAAAGACCAAGTTGGTAATTCATGATAGCGGTGGGGGTGGAACTTCAAATTTTGACGGATGTTCTTTAAGATCTGACTTGAAGTGCACTACCACCGACCACCGACCACCGACCACCATCTTTATCGTCGGAGTTGGAGACAGAGACGAGCTTCATATGAAAGGAGAAAATTATGGTTGCGGCTTTGTTCCGACTTTCGCTGGATGGTGGAACAGTTTGATCTTGCATATGGAATTCCCCTCTTCTATCTTCTTCTCTTTTAATCTTAGTTATAAAGATAAAGATAATGATGATGAAGAATATAGTATAAGACTATTCCCCTCCGATCATTAAATTTTACAAAAAATATATATATTAAAAAATATAAATTTGACCATCGTACCTTCAGATTTACAAATGTAACCATTGTACTTATAAATATGCTTGAAATTAAACCTAAATTATTAAGTTTCGTTAAATATTTTAATGATGACTCTTTAAGCATACTAACGTGGACTTTGTGAAACCCATATAAATCTGAATGAGTCGACATTAACATATTTAGAAAAGCCATTGTTGAATTTTAATGAAAACTATAGATCCTACAAAGCACCCATCGGCATGTTTCCAGAGTCAATGTTCAAATTTTAACAGAGATTAACGATTTAAGTTTAATTTTTAACACGTTTATAGGTGTGATAATCAAATTTACAAATATAAAAGCACGATGGTCAAATTAATATTTTATAAGTAGTACAATGGTTAAAATATATTTTATCTTTTCCTTGGTGATAACCGATAGGAAAATAATAGGAATACAACTAATATTTGTACAAGTGTCATGCATGTTATGAGTTAAAAGGCATCAATTAAATTGAAATGAAAAAGTTATAAATAAAAAAAAATGTTGTATTCTTATTGCTACTCTTAACTGAAAAGGAGACAAGTAAGCGCGTATTAGTGGTTAAGACGCTTCACCTACAACCGATAGGTCGTGGGTTCGAGTCACCAAGGGGTAAGTGGGGAACCACTATTGATCCTCTTTAAAAATAAAGAAGAAAAAAAAAAATGCTTGATAACATGCTGACAAGTAAGTGCAGCTCAGGTGGTAAGACGCTTCACCTACAACCGATAGATCGTGGGTTCGAGTCATCAAAGGGGTAAGTGGGGGAACCACTATTAATCCCAATTAAAAAAAAAAAAAACTGAAAAGGAGTACTAATCTAAAATTCTTATGATTACGAGGAAGTGATGTTCGAGATGGTGCCAGTGATGGCACGCAAGTGGAGATGGGTCAAGAAAGCTTGTGGAAGTTATGCCAGATGGTGAGATGTGGTGCTGGAGGCCAATGGCGGTAATTGTGGCAAATGTTGGGTGGCAGAAGCTGTGGTGGACAGTGACGAAGGGGTGGGAATCACACAGTTGCCGAGGTGATGGTTGTGGTTGGAGCCTTGGAGGTCCCAAATATGGAGATGGGGTACAAGAAAAGTGGTGGTTGACTAGTCGTTGCCTTGATAGTGGCTGAAGGCCGCAATGATGGTTGGTCATGGTCACCAGTGAAGATGCTGGAGGAGCAATGTTGGGGGACGGGGGTGCCTACAATAGCAGCGTTAACAGACTCGACGAAAGACAGTAACAGTGACAGTGGGTGGTTTTCATGGTTAAACCTAAAAACAGATGGATCAAAATGGTCGACTCATCGCAACCCAATGACCTAACTGGTTGGGATGAGTTTTTGGCAAGCTGGGTTTGACTGGTTGATTGTTGGCAGTTAAATTCCTCCATATTTACTTCCTAGTTCTTGGACAACGGAAATTAGCAATGTTAATGCAGGTGGGGAAAGTTTAACGCAGGTTTTGTTGACGCTAGCATTTATGAATTTCTTGCATAGGTTATTGAACAAAGGGAGGGAACCTCATAAATTGTCTATGATGATTTCTGTAAGTTTTTATGGCCAAAATATAGGAAAACAGAATCGGTTGTGGATTGGGATAATTTATCCCCACTGGGTACAATTTATCCCCACTGGGTACACGGTCCAAGTACTTAAGTAACACCCACAGCTAAGTTGTAAGACCCCATAAATTGCCCAATTTAACGTACTAGCTTCTCAACTCACAAATGCTGCATCAAACTGTCATTCGTAAACATGCCTATTTGGTACCTCTAAGTTCTAAAGTTGAAATGGCTGCAAAAAAGTAACAAATTGAGAAAGAAAAGAATTGCCATTGCCAGAAAACAACATACAGAAACAAAATATCCCTATGCAACTGATAATCCCATTCTACATAACAGAGTAAACACCAATTCTACAAAAAGAGAATCTATCGGTTCAAGTAGACAAAAGAGGCCTACAACTATTACAAAACCCACTAGGCACATGAAAGCTAAGATTCATATATAATAAGCCTAGGATATTATACAAACAAAATCGTACATACCAAAATGGCCCAAAGACCAAAACATGATGAAAAGGAAATATGGGAAGAAGGCACCAGCTTACCTAGCATAGTTCACATACTTGATGTTTGGCTATTTCTCCCCAGTTAAAAGTGACTTGACAATTGCATCGCTCATCCCAGGGACAGCAGGGAACAAGTGGCCAGCACCTGGGATCTCATGATAGTGAATCCATGGCAGGCGTTCGGCAATGTAACGTTGGAGTGCTATAGGCACAAACCCATCCTCGTCACCGTGCCATATGTGGACAGAGCCTTCATTGTTCGGGAATGGGTTTTCTAGATCCATGGGATCAAATCCCCAGGTCCCGAAGGCCATCAGCAAGTCACGGTGGATAGACTCGTATACTCCTTGCTGTGTCGAGTGTCCCTTAAACACCCAAAAGAAAAAGAACATAACATAAGTAAATAAAGATTCACAAAAGAAGGAATTCCTACATTATGTTATGGGCAGAGTGTCTTTTTTGTTGATACTACAAATGGTGCTTTATACAAGATCATTAGTTGGACTTAGTTCTCAAGCTAGGGTATGCAGTAACGTACTCTGACCCGTTTGAAGAGTCTTTTTCCTACGAGTTACGAGATCTTTCAGCAATACATTATTGCTTTGGGAAGTGGTCATTATTACATAGCCTGCCAATATTATCGTGACTTCGTGTCTTTGATAAATGTCGAATTTATAGTTTGTAAGCATAAGTTAAAAAGGGTTCTCTCAATGGGACATCTAAAAATAAAATAAAAAAGAGTTCTCCAAATGGAATAGAGGGACAGCTTGCAGGTAATGATGTCTGTTATTACGAGGAAAATTTGACAGAGAGATGTGCAGAATAAGTACCTGATAAGGATTCGCGGGCATCTTTTGGATGATTTCAATGTCTTGAGCAGAAAGAAGTGCAGGGTTACGAGCAATAACACTGGAAGAAGGAAACCAAGTCTGGGTGTTCCACCAGTAGGTAAGCCATGGAAGGTGATGAGCAACGCGATAAGTCCACTGGTCACGAGGAAACTGCTGGTTGAAAACTTCTGTAGATAAGTTGGCAGGAAAGCCAGGCCACCAGAAATTGATTAGTGGAGCTAAAAGAGTTGCTCCTGCCACCCTGTATGCATAATAGACTTTTGTTACATATCAATCAAACTAACAAGGATGTCCAAAATCTAAAGAAAGGAAGGAGAGGCCTCAAAAGAAAAATAAAAGGAGAAATGACCTAGTTGACTAGCGCACTTTCATGTTTTTACAAATCTCGAGGTGTTCTATATTTGCGGCAGAGAGACAAGCGTGCTTTAGATTCAGTTTTCTGATTTCCCAAAACCCAAACGCCATCAATCTCCACTAATGAAGATGCTGGCGTGTCATTAGTGGGCCCCACTAGTTAACCGAAAATTTCCAGCGTGTATTATTTTAACATACACAGTGCAAAGATTAGGTTACAAGAAAGGGGTCCATTAATGCCATGTCACATTTCCGTTAGTGGAGATAGACAGTGGTAGGGTTTAGGCGAAATTGTAAGACCAAATCTATAGCACGCTAATCAATCTGACCAAAAACATAATATGTTTAGAAATGTAAACAAAACATGAACATGCACTAGCCAAATAGGTAATTTTCCCCAAAAGAAAATGATACAAAGTTCCAATGGTTTCACACGCCATATATATCCCTCTCTCTTTTATACGTGAAAGCAATTGAGCACACCTGTGAGGGATGTACTTGAGACAAGACCAAACCACTTGTGCACCCATGGAAAAACCAACCACATAGAATTTTGATCCAAGTTCTAACTTATCAGCAAGTTCCTCTATATCGAAAGCCAAACTCTTCTCTGTTCGTTTGGGGTCAGGATCGCTCTCTCCATAGCCAGGTCGGTCAAATGATACAATGTACACTCCTAAACCTTCAATAACATCCTGTAAAGACATATCATACATACAAGCAAAGTCTGAGTCTAAGCTGTTAGAGTAGCAGCACCAGAAAAAAGAGAAAAAAAAGGGATAAGAAAGAAGCAAAAGTTCACTACCGGAGACGCTCCGGCAATAAATACGTCATGTCTGCTATTGTCAAAACCATGGACATAAACGATTTTATATTTGGCTGTATCTTTTGGAACACCATGCTCTTTGTAAGCCAAATGCCTTCCATCATTAAGTTTGACTCTGGATGCTGTCACAGGAGGGCCATCTGGCGATCCACATGTCTTTGGTTGGGGTGGACGACTTGCCTGAAAAGCCCATGCCACAAGTCCCATAAAGGAGACAAGTACTAATTTCTTAACCATCCCTAATATATATTCAAAATAACAAATTCTATGAAGTCAGAAATATGGCAATAGATGGCTCACATAATGTATAACAAAAAGATATTTTGATTGAGATAGCTAGTTAGAGAAAGAATCGATTCGCTAAGCATAAAAGTCAACTGAACATATCTGAAACCCTTACACCATCATTTCAGCTTTTACAAAGTAAGAATTATCAAGAGCGATCAAGTGTAGAAAAAAAAAAAATTACAAAGTAAACATGCCATTCTTTGGTTAGCAGTCAATATGCAAATACCCATATATATTTTTATTAATGACAGACCTGATGACTATTAGTCTCTCTCCCTTACAAGTTACAACCAAAATCAGATTCCGACATAGATCATAAGCCATTGCCACAGCATATATTTGTGTTTTGCGAAAGTTGGCAGCATCCTAAAAATAATCAACACGAGTGGAATACATGGTACAACAAGAACTAAGTGCACATAACTCAAACAAAATCCACTAAATAAACTCCGTGAGCCATAAAAATGTAGCATCCCAACTACACCAACCAAAACTCGTCTCTGTCATATGAACCAGAAGTCAATCATCAATCAGATATGAATCGAGATCCATATAGGCTTCCTATTCAATCAGTATGCCTCAGACCCCAATGCAAAAACCCCTTTCTCTCTTACTACCTCCTAACTAAATAGCCGGATTTGATAGTGTCGATTTAATTTCTATAGCATAAAACTATGATATTAGTAAATTAAACATGAACTGCAAACAAATTTCATAATGAACCTTCACCCAATTCAAAAGTATGCCAAATATAAGATTACAAAAATAGTAATTTCTATAAGCAACAGGGAGTTCATCACTTTGCATCAAAATCATACCCTAAATAGAATTACTTAAATCAATGGTCTTCTTTGGGGTTTCTTTCAAGCAGCTAGGATGCAACATATAACGATTCATACAACGAGATAGAAGATGTAAGTGATCCTTTTCCTACACGACAATCATGATTCCTTTCCATCTTATTTGAGCTAATCACCGTATGATATTTGTATTAAATTCACATGAAATAAAATGAACGGAGTTGCGTACCAACCCAGCACTAATATTATAAATCAAATGTTTCCAAGAAAAATGAAAAACCCACCAGACGAAAGGGTAGAACCTGAACTTTGCTTAGCTCTTCGGGTATGGGATCTAGCTGATGCTGCTGAAATTTTTCTATTAACCCCCGTCGCCATTTTTTCTCTATTTATTCCAAATTGTTACACTCAAATCATGAAAGTAAGCCCACCAAGAATGACCGATTCAAACTCTGGACCGAGATAGAGACGCGGAGAGAGAGAGATCTGGAGGAGAAGACCTTGCTGTGGATAGTCTTGCAATGGGTAATCAGTAATGACGTTCCATAGATTCATTTTCGATTTTTTTGAATAGAATAATAGAATGAGATTAATTTACCTACCTCCCATGTTTTTTATTATTATTAGTACTCTCTTTGTATGACTTAAATATCCTTATATTTAAAAAAATTCTAAATAAATTTCAACTTTACATTACAATGATTATCTATAAATATTTACAGTATTTTGCATGACTATTACTATAGGGGTCGTTTGGTAGTCAGGATTAACACCAAATAAGATTAATAAATCGAATAGTCGGATGTTTGGTATGATAGGCGGTCGGGTAATAGCATGATTTATCCTGGATAAAGTCCTTATCCCCTCACTAATAATATCAAAGTTGAGGGTGGTATTATTAGCACCCTCAATAAAAAAAAAAAAACATGTGATTAACATTTTTAAATTTAAAATTATCCCCGATTTATAAGTAAGGATTAATAGTGAGGGCGCTAATAACACCAGGATTAATAATACTTCTTATCTTTGTCCAACTACCAAACAAGCCCTAAAAATTTAATTATATAGTATACGAAAGAATATATGTTTGGAATGATAATTAAAAATAATTTTATTTAACTTTTATGTAATTAGAATAATCTTTTTTCTGCACAATCATATTCTAAACCTCAGCTCAGCTGTTGTTTGAAGTCATTTAAATTCTTAGTTGATCTATATGGTACACTATGCTATGTTATTTTGTTTCTTGAGATAAAATATATATCTTTGAATACGTCTATTTTTAGTATCACTATAACCAATCAAATGCATTGAAATAAAAGAAGGGAGAGGTTATATCTATTACATTTTTTGCTTATTCACTACATAATTAATTGTGACTTTAAACTAATATATATTTGGACAAAACTATTTCTTAATTAACTACTTGTCATTTGAAGTTGAGCAATATATTTCTTATTTTCAAATTACCTTTTAATTCCTAACATATCAACAAGCAAGATAATTTTGTTTTTTCTATATATATTTATTTTTAATAAATATATTTTCTTAATTATACTTATGACTCGTTTCATGTTTCATTATAAAGAAAATTATTAAAGCATTTATCAATCAAAATTTTAGAAAATATGAGATATTTTGTTATTGACATAAAAGTTTAATTTAATTTAAACAATTTTTTTTAATAAGGTTAGTATTCAATTGATTATCGGTTTTAATCAATTTAAAATTCAAAATTAACAATTATATTCTTTAAATCTAATTGTAAATTTTTTATTTTAATTTGCAAAGATTATATATTTTCTCAAAGTTCGGTTGACAAAAAATATCCTTATAATATTAATTTTTTTATTATGCAACATGACTCCAATCACGAGCTTAATTAATTGAATATTTAAAATAAATTAAAATAGAAAAATAATAATTATGTCGGAATGCTAATGAAAGATCATTTAATATATTTTGAATTAGAAAAAATTATTGAAAAGTGATTAGAAAAGTAGCTTTGTTAGTCAACTTAATATGAGCAAGTAATTAAGGGTATTTTTGTCCAAACATGTATTTGTGCAATGTAATAATTAATAATGTATTGAATTAGCAAAATTTGTAGTGGAAATAACCTCTCCCAAAATTATATTGTGGTATATTATCGTAAAGTTTTAATACATTTATCTGCATATAACAATTGATTCTAAATATAAATTTTGAATTGATTGAAACCGACAATCAATTCAATACATAACATATTGCTATTATTGAATTCATTTTTTAAAATAATACTTTTTAATTTAACTAAAGTGTTTTATTTTAGTTGATCACGCAAAAAAGATTGAGGGTGACCACGTCTGATCCACGTGTGTAGTCTAGTAGGATTCCGGCTTACGCTGCAGGGATTGCCCTTGAAGTATGAACTGCTTAAAACTTGTGATCAACAAAGAACACCGTAAGGGGGGCTGGGTTGTCCCAGCGATAACCCTCAGGCGTGAGAATTAGCAATACTTCGTAGAAGAGATAAAGTTAAGAGAGTATGTAAGCAAGTATTTTGCATGTACCTTATGATTTCTGTGAGGGTGTTTATTTATAAGGAGATAAGTTATAATCCTAGTTGGATTCGGAATGAGAGATATGATCAATTCCCATGTCTTTCGAATTACGTTTCCTTGTATGCTTAGGACTGATATATACAGAGTAATAGCAGGACTCTTCCCAGTTGAGAGGTGATTCCGTAAAGGACTCTACTTTACCGAGCTAAGAGGGGTTACGTCGAGGTCGACCTGGTATGTACCCAGGTCGCTCGATGTAGTCAAGGTCTGCCTAGCATATGTCCAGGTCGCTTGATGCTATGTGGTCGGCCGGTATGTCCCCAGGTCGCATGTCACGACCCGAGTCCGGGATCCGGTGTTGAACCCCAACTCGGAGCGTGAACGCGAAGCAAAACTATTACAAGCGAGCCACAAAAGCTCAAAACCAAAACCAGGGCAGTGGAAAACTAAAAACAAGGCAGCGGAATAACAAACGAGCTTGAACCTCAAAGCTCGAATAACAAGAATCCCAACATATAATAATAACCTCCACGGCTAAACAAACGCCGGAGAACAAAACATCTAAAACACCACGAGACACACACTCGGGAAAACAATAAGTAAAATACCAACAGGCACACGGCTACAACAACTAAGAAAACTGGAATTTTAACAATAGTACCACTGGCACGACTCCACTAGTCGGCACCAAATACAAGAATAGAAAATACAAGAATCTCTACCCGACATACTAAGTTTACATAACTCAGTTTAACCCACGACCTCACAAGTACATGAAATAAATATAAAATATTAACTAAATACAACTAGAGGATCTTCGAACTAGGGCCTCACATGCGAAACACATCCCGCAACTAAGGAAAACAAATATGGAAGGGATGAGTCGAATGACCCGATAAGCTACTAATGAAACAATATGGCATGGCATTATGCACAAAAGAATAACAGAAAATAAACAGGTTGTAGCACATAAAACAACCAACCCTATACTCACGAGAGGCTCGGAGCCGCCAACCGTCATGCACCGGTTGGAGACCACGACCAACATTCGTTCATATAGGAAGCACATAAAATGTAAATAAACACATAAAGGTGGATACGGTAGATTCGAGGTACACCTCCGAAATCCCTTGAAACACTTCCGACCTTATCGCTCCATGAAGCCGTAGTAAACGATCGTCTTGCCGCTCCACGGAACTATCAAGGATGCCTCTGCTGCTATCCAACAAGGTAATAATGATAATAGATTCTGCGCTCTTGCTCAGAGAACCATAATAAATAAGCGTGCCGTCGATCTTTGGACACATCTCTCAATACCGAACATAAAACATAGATAGATGATTGTCTTTCTGCTGCCGTACACAAATCACGAGGGACCGTGCTCGTATCCCAAGAAAATATATGTACCGATCGCGTCAAGCACGATCTACAAGTACCCAACGATAAATGTACCCGATCGCGTCAAGCACGATCTACAAGTACCCGTGGTGGACCATTTCTGTATCCACGTCGACGTATCGCTCGATCCCTACGACCCGAGACAATACGGCTCTAGCCACTTATAGGTATCACAAGGGACCGGTGTCCGTATCCCAATGCATACAAAACAATGTCGACAATGCATAGTCGCCGTTTATTCCGTTCAACTGTGGGACTAGAGAAAACCCCTACCGTGGCCAACGGTAGGGCGAGGCCCAGTGTATTGGCCTTCGACTATTATGAAGCCCCTGCTCCCGCAATAACCGAGCGTCAATACACCTCCAATGCACATATGCCAGCTGGACTCGATGCAATGCACAAGTAGATGTTTACTTATGCCAAACTAATCTAAGTGTGTTCTATTGAATCACATACTAAATCATCATAATGTGCTTGTAAATACTAAACACACAATCAATCATCAAAGTAGGATGATTGTCCTATTGCTTACTAGAACAATCACAAATATCACATATCACCCAAGTCCGCCAACGCTAGACTTAATAACCATAACACATGCAAGTCTACTCGTACTTACAAACATAATTCAATGCATCACTAACACGTTCAACTTAGGATTTCTACGGTATCCTACGATCACAATACACTCCATCTCATGTATATATAATCCACCTCATTCCCGTCGTATGTTAAATATATTACGACTCCCTACAAGTCCCATTGCCCGAAATGGAACGATAATCAAGGTGTATCATTAACTACCTAGGATATGACCAACTCATCATAAACACGTCGCTCAGTGTGTAGCGACTAAGTCGTTCCCAACGTATGTCACACGTGGCCGTACACAACTCATTAGTAACCTATATGAAGTCACATATACCTTTAATAATTAATCAAAGCTTGGGCGTAAGGTGTATATATATTTATAATCCTCCAACCCAAATCAAGTAGTCGCGTGTTCAACAACGTTGACTAAGTCAACCTAACTTATGTTACTCGATCAAGTCTTATCGATGCGTCATCCCACCTTGTAGGAGACTAAAATATTACTCGTCAACTCATTACACAACGTATAACCTTAACGTCCTATTCGACTCCCGAAGTCGGTCACAACTAAAGTCTAGCCCATTCAATGTAATATTCGATTCACCATATCCCAACGACTACACTCGGGTCTTTCAAATATTCAAAACATCGGGACAAGCCGTAGCGTCATCCCTACAATCACGAGACTCAATATATCAAAAATCTATTACTCATAAAAATCTCACGAGTGTACTAACGATTGAAATCTCAACAAGCTATAAATACTTGATATAACTAAAACAAGTCATCGGCGACTATACGGCCGGAACCCAACTATGAAACAAACCCACGAGTCGATAGCTCGGGAAAAACAACAACAACAACGACAATAATAATCACGACAATCTCAAGGAGTCTCTACTACTCGGAGACAACAATCATCGCAATAACAACAACAACGTGTACACAATGAACTCCACAAGTCTCTAATATTCGGAGACCACAAGATTAACAACAATTCATCAATACCCATCATTTAACATGATAGAGTATCACATTGAACAAGTATAACATGTAGGGAGTTCATATGCACATAGATAGCACATAAACATCGCGATACTACTTTACGATGCTCAAAATCTAAGAAGGAGATTAGTAACTTACTACACAACGCAAATCCTCCACGAATCCAAGGGCTTCGGGTGGAAATGTACTCTTCTACGACCTCTACGCCGCTACGGAGTCCAATCGACGTTCCCAAACTCGAACCAAGCTTGAATCGAACTTTCTCTCTCAAAACTTCACTTTCTCTCTAAAACGTGGGAGATGAGATGAAGTGGTGATTTCTCAACAGATCGGACGATCCATTTGGTTGGAAACGTTCCCCTCGTCGCTAGCTACGCTCGGCGAAGACGGCTCGCAATTCGACTCGAACGAACGAGATATCGCGAATTCTTCCTCTCTCTCTCTCCTTTCTCTCTCTAGACTCTCTCTCTCTATTTTCTGGTTTGGGGGTGAGAATGAGGGAGAAAATAGAGTTGGGTTTTATTATTAATGTCATGGGTAAGTATTTGGTCCAATCCGGGCTTGTTTGAGCATTTTAAACCACTTAAAAACACGAAAACCGAAAACGTCAAAGCGGACGAACAGAGCACCGGTCTGTCCATCTTCGCACGACCGTGCCAAAAATAGGCGCACGGTCGTGCCAAACCTTATGGCAGCCTCCAGACCTACTGTAAACTCTCGCACGGCCGTGCCATAATGGCTGCACGGTCGTGCCAAGGTTTATGTGCCCAAACTCAGTTTATTTTACCCTTATATCCTAGGTTTGGTCACTTGGTCACTATTAGGTGTGATCCTATCATCAAATCAACATCAAAACACATCCAATACACACCCGAATCATCTCGTGACGAGGCACGAATGATAACGAACATAAGTCTCACACATATCACAAGTTAAACACGTGAAATGGATCTCAAACTATCTCAACATACGGGTTAATGACAAAGCGAACGTGCTTGTCGTTTACGAACGAATCCAAGCCGAGGCTAGCATAACCAACTAGAGAGGAAATGAAATGTACACAAATGCTAAACGAAGTCGAGGATGATCTCGAACGGATATAGGAACAAGGTGCAACTCGCCATGAGTTAAACACGTGTCAAATGGTCTTCAATCTAACACGTCACGCTTAACAAGCATGACGCCTCACTCTCCAAGGGTTTTAAGGTCAATATCGATAAACTACGAGTGAACTCGGAATGAAGTTGGGTCGGGGTGTTACATCGCATTATAGGTCCTCGTGTTAGCGTGCTGGAAGACTATACTGGTGCGGTAAGCGACCTGTCGCGATGTGATTTCCAGGTCGTCATATCGATGTGGGCGTACGTCACCTCGGCGCTTGCCCAGTTGGAGGCTATGAGGTCGCGATGTCTTCCACGTGTCCAGCTGAAGGTTGAGGTCGTTCAGTAGCCCCCTACTTCTCAAGGAGAGGATTTATCCTCGAGGTGTGAAGTAAATATGCGCTGTGTCGAGCTGACCGGTTCCACGCAAGGTCACGTGGTTTTAGTTCGACCTTGTACCTTCCTTGGGAATCGTGCGCATTTAATGAATGCAGAGTTCGTGGCTTGTCACACGGCGCGTCTTTTCAATTTCAAATTTTTTGGCGGTTGACATCTTTGTTTCAAAAACGACGTTGTGCTAGGATCCGCGTGCTTTTGTATGGGTCGACCCGGCCACTCCGGGTCCTCTATATAAATGAGTGTTCCACTGTTCACGTTTATTTCACCAGAAACCTCTAAACCTTTCCGGCAACGAGGCAATTTTCGGCGACCTTTTCGACTTTCAAAAGCCAAGATTTCAAGTTTTCCTTGCTTCATCTGGACTTTAGGTTAGTTCCTTTTGATCTTTGCTCCATTTACTTCCCTTCGTTACGTGTTTTCAAGTTTGTTTACCTGTTTCATCTCTTCTGTTGGTGATCGGCCGGATTCTGGGTAGGGTTCTGGCGATTTTGATTGTTAGGGTTCCGGTGTGGATTGTCCACCTCGTAGCTTTCACCCAGGTCGGTTTACTTAGGTCGATCTGTCCAGTATCGTAGTGTCCTCCCTTTATAACCATTCTCCCGGTGAGCGCTTCCTCCTCGTGTTCTCTTTCTGTGAACATGAGGATCAAACGTGCCAATGAGGGTCCCATGTTTGCCAGGTCGTAAAAGGGCATGCCATTTACAAGATTGAGAATGGTGACTGGAAAGTTGTCTTGCCGAGCGAAGCAAAGGATTTGTTGACTTCATGGGGTGCCAACCTGGATGGCCTGGTCGTCCCTGCCGACGATCCATACAAGGTTGACGATATTCCTTTCGGGACCTCGATGAGGATCATCAAGAAGTACGATGTTGCCATGTCGGGGCTTCTGTACTTATATTTTGATGAGCATCGGGTAGTCAGTAAAGTCGCAGGGCCCTCGAGGGCTGCCACCTCGGCCTCGTCCACTTCGTTTCTAGACGTCAGTCATATATTGCGGGCTCCTCGGAGTAAGAAGAGGAAGCCTAAGCTTGAAGAGCTCGAGCTGATTAAGAGAAAAGACACGGAAGCAGGTCGTGAACCCTGGGTCCCTCTACCCCCTTTTGATAATAACGTCCCATATTTGCTCGATGAGTTAGCCGACGGTGAGGAGGTGGACTTCGATGGAGACTTCAAGCTTGAAGAATTTGAAGGGGCTAAGTCTAATCAGGATGAACATGATCCATTCACAAGGCTGAAAGCTGTGTAGATCTTTAGTCCACCCCGCTGTGTCGGGTTTTGATCTGGCACGATGTGCCTTGTAATTGAACAATATTTGTATTTTTGCCCCTTTCAGGCTTGTAAACAATTTGATTTGTGTATATAAGCATGAGTTGCCTTCTGATTTGCTTAATCATGTCTTGCTTATTTTACTCAGCGTTTTTTGCACAAGTATTTTCTGTTCTTACGATCTTCTTCATCGTGGTGAAGAGTGGGTCGTAAGATGACCTCGTCGTGGCGAGGTGCCTTTTGCTTACGATCTTCTTCAACGTGGTGAAGAGTAGGTTGTAAGGTGACCTCGGCGTGGCGAGGTGCCTTTTTACTTACGATCTTCTTCAACGTAGTGAGGAGTAGGTCGTAAGGTGACCTCGGCGTGGCGAGGTGCCTTTTTACTTACGATCTTCTTCAACGTGGTGAAGAGTAGGTCGTAAGGTGACCTCGGTGTGGCAAGGTGCCTTTTGATTTATTATCTTCTTCATCGTGGTGAAGAGTAGGTCGTAAGGTAACTTCGACGTGGCGAGGTGCCATTTGCACAATCTTTGAGGAAAGTAAATTTGAGGTAGACGCAAGATAGGAGAAAATTTTCTTTTATTGATAATTTCTGGAAATGTATTACATTAATGATAGTATCTCTTTAGGTGATCAGCATGCCAAGGGTTTTTTAGCAGGGTGCCGTCCTGCTCAGCCAGTCGATATGTCCCTTCTCTGATTATGCCTGTCACTCTGAATGGTCCTTCCCAATTTGGAGATAACTTATTTTTTCCAGCGTTTCTGCCTGTCACCTCGATCTTTCTAAGTACCCAATCTCCAATTTTGAAGGATCTCGTTTTAACTCGCTTGTCGTGGTGAGCCTTGGCGAGCTATTTGTAGTTGATCATCCTGAGTCTTGCTTCTAGCCTTCTTTCCTCTAGGTAGTCAAGGCCTAGCCCCCGAGTTGTCGTATTGTCTAGCTCGTCGAAGTGGGCTACCCTTAGGGTTGGTAGAGCCATTTCTACTGGTGCCATTGCCTCTGATCTGTATGCCAGCGTGAAGGGTGTCTCCCCTGTTGAGCCTCTGACCGAGGTGCGAATCCCCCATAGTACGATAGCTAGCTCGTCGAGCCACTTCCCTTTTTTCTCGTCCAGATTTCTTTTTAAGGCATGGAGAATTTTCTTGTTCCTAGCTTCGGCCTAACTGTTTCCTTGTGGGTGAGCAACTGAGGACTTCCAATGCTTGATATTCATCTACTCGCATCTTTCAGTGAACTTGGTGGAGAACTGAGTACCATGATCGGACACAATGGCTCGAGGTAGGCCAAATCGGCACCAAATGTAATCATGTATGAAGCTGATTGCCTTCTCTTCGGTTATGGCAGCCAATGATTTTGCTTCTACCCATTTTTGTGAAATAGTCTACTGCCACTATCAAGAACTCGCAACCTCCTTTGGCCTTTGGGAAAGGCCCTATGAGGTCGACCGCCCACATGTCGAATGGCCAGGCTGCTACCACTGGTGTGTTAGGGACTGATGGTAGTCTTGGGATATTAGCAAATCTCTGGCACTTGTCGCACTTTTGTACGTAGGTCTCCGCATCTTTCCGCAAGGTCGGCCAGTAATAACTATGGAAGATGATTCTGTGTGCTAAAGATCTCGCACCTGGATGGCCACCACATACTCCTTCATGGATTTCGGCGAGAAGGTCTTTCACTATCTCTGGTCGGACACATTTGAACAACGGCTTGGTGAATGACCTTCTGTATAGTACCCCAGCAATCACTATGTAGCGAGCTGCTCTCTTCCTTAGTAGCTGGGTCAGGTCTTTTTCTCCAGGCAGTGTTTCTTGCTCAATATAGTCTTGTATTTCATCTATCCAGCATCTTTCTGTCGGGTTGATAGGCATGGCTTCCTCCCTATTCACTGATGGTGTCTCGAGGGTTTCCAACCATACATCTTAAGGGAGGTCGCTGATGTCTGATGATGCAATCTTGGATAGGTGATCAGCTCGCGTGTTCTCTGTCCTGTCCACCTGTTTCAGTTCCTAGTATTCAAATTTTTCCAAGAGGCATTTTGCAAGCTTGCAGTATTTTGACAATGTGGGGTAATTAGCCCCATACTCTGTAACACCCGACCCAACTTTATTAGGGTCCACTCGTAGTCTCGATATTGACCTTAAAACCCTCAGAGAGTGAGGCGTCATGCTTGTTAAGCGTGACGTGTTAGATCGAAGACCATATTTGACGCGTGTTTAACTCATGGCGAGTTGCACTTTGTTCCTATATCCGTTCGAGATTATCCTCGACTTCATTTAGCGTCCGTGTACATTACATTTCCTCTCTAGTTGGTTATTCTAGCCTTGGCTTAGATTCGTTCGCAAACGACAAGCACGTTCGCTTTGTCGTTAACCCGTAAGTTGAGATAGTTTGAGATCCATTTCGCGTGTTTGACTTGTTGTACGTGTGAGACTTATGTTCGATATCATTCGTGCCTCGTCACGAGATGATTCGGGTGTGTATTGGATGTGTTTTGACCTTAATTTGATGTTAGGATCAACCTAGGATCATTTCGGGACATTTCGGGGTCAAACGGGAGCGAAATAGGAAAAGTCAGAAAATCTGGAGAGAGCGCGGCCGCCTGGGCGGCCGCTCAAGTGGCAGAAAGATTGGTTTTGAGCAGGGCGGGCGCCTGGGCGGCCCCCCAGCCCCGTGCCCTGTTCGTCCGATTTTGACGTTTTCTCGGTTTTTCGTGTTTTTAAGTGGTTTAAAATGCTCAAACAAGCCCGGGATTGGACCAAACACTTACCCATGGTATTAATAGCATAACCCAACTCTATTTTCTCCCTCATTCTCATCCCCAAACCAAAGAAGAGAGAGAGTCTAGAGAGAGAAAGGAGAGAGAGAAGAAGAGAAGAATCGCGATATCTCGAGCTCCGTTGGTCGGATCGACGAGCCGTCTTCGCCGTAGCGTAGAGGACGACGAGGAGCACATTTCTACCCAAAGGGATCATCCGATCTGTTAGTATATCACGAAGCCATCTCTTCTCCCACGTTTTAGAGAGAGAAATGGGTGTTTTGAGAGAGAGGAAGCTTGGTTTGGACTTGGATCGAGCTTGGGATCGACGTTTGGACTCCGTAGCGGCGTAGAGGTCGTGGAGGAGTACATTTCCACTCGAAGCCCCTTAGATTTCGTGAAGGATTTGCGTTAGGGGTAAGTTACTAATCTCTTTCTTAGATTTTGAGCATCGTATAGTAGTATCGCGATATTTACGTGTTATTTATGTGCATATGAACTCCCTACATGCTATACTTGTTCAATGTGATACTCTAGCATGTTAAATGACGTGTATAGATGAATTGTTGTTGATTTTATGGTCTCCGAATATTAGAGACTTGTGGAGTTCTTTGTGCACCCGTTGTTGCTGTTATTGTGACGATTGTCGTCTCCGAGTAGTAAAGACTCCTCGAGATTGTGTTGTGATTATTGTTGTTGTTGTTGTTTCCCGAGTTATAGACTCGTGTGTTTACGTTATAGTTGGGTTCCAGCATTATAGTCGCCGATGACTTGTTTTAGTTCTACCGAGCATGTGTAGCCCTTTGAGATTTTTATCGTTAGAACTCTCGCGATGACTCGTGAGATTTATACGGGTAGCCTATACCCCGAATGTTGGTTATTTTGGTTGACACTGTTAATTAAGGATAATATTATGGTTCATCCGAGGTTTAGTTATTGGTGACCAACTCTAACGGCGTTGTATAAGACGTAGAGATTATACGTCGTGTAATGTGGTAATGTGTAGTATAAACCAATGTGGGTTGTATTGTAGTCTCCTACGGTGTGGGATGACGAACTATTGAGATCATGACCCGATAGAACTCGACTTGGGTTGACTTAGTCAAACATTACTGACTACGATGTGCGGTGAATCGTCGACTTAACCTTATGCCTTAGCAAGGGTTAATTATCCATTTTAGATCTTTCCTGAAGTGTTATCGTGTAGTCATACCTTTAGTGCGCGACATTTCATATGAGACGAATAGTCTTAATCGTCGGATGACGAGTTAGTTGTATTCTGGGTAGTATGAAACACCTTGGGTATCGTTCCATTTCGGGCGATGTGACTTGTAGGGAGTCGCTATATGTATAATATACGACAGAAATGAGGTGGAATATATATGCATGAGATGGAGTGTATTGTGATCGTGGGATATCGTAGGGATCCTAAGTGCGCGTGTTAGTAGCACGTTGAATTATGATTGTAAGTACGAGTAGGCTTACATGTATTATGATTGTGAAGTCTAGCAAGTGCGGACTAAAATGACTTGGTGTATGTGTGGTTGTTCTAGTAAGCAATATGACAATCATCCTACTTTGATGATTGATTGCGTGTTTAATAATTACAAGCACATTATGTAGATTTAGTATGTGATTCAATAGAACACATTATGGTTTGATTTCTTTGGGTTGTGATTCAGTAGAACACATCATGATTTGGTTTATTAAGTTGTGATTCAATAGAACACACTTAGATTAGTTTGGCATGAGTAAACATCTATTTGTGCATTGCATCGAGTCCAGCTGGCATATGTGCATTGGAGGTGTATTAACGCTCGGTTATTGCGGGAGCAGGGGCTTTGTAATAGCCGAAGGCCAATACACTGGGCCTCGCCCTACCGTTGGCCACGGTAGGGGTTTCTCTAGTCCCACAGTTGAACGGAATAAACGACGACTGTGTATTGTCGACATTTTTGTATGCATTGGGATACGGACACCGGTCCCTTGTGATACCTATAAGTGGCTAGAGCCGTATTGTCTCGGGTCGTAGGGGATCGAGCGATACGTCGACGTGGATACAGAAAATGGTCCACAATGGGTACCTGTAGATCGTGCGAGTCGCGATCGGGTACATTATTTATTGGGTACCTGTAGATCGTGCGGGTCGCGATCGGGTACATATGTTTGTTTCGGGATATGAACACCGGTCCCTTTGTGATTTGTGTACAGCAGCAGCAGCACAATCATCTATTTCTGTTCGTTGTTCGACGTTGGGAGATGTGTCTAGCATCAGCGGCGCATTTGTTTAGTATGGTTCTCTGGAGCAGGAGCGCAGGAATCTATTATCATTATTATCTTGTTGGATAGCAGCAGAGGCATCCTTAATAGTTCTGTGGAGCGGCAGTACGATCGTTTACTACGACTTCATGGAGCGATAAGGTCGGAAGTGTTTCAAGGGATTTCGGAGGTGTACCTCGAATCCACCGTATCCACCTCTATATGTTTACTTTGAGCTTTATGTGCTTCCTATATGAACGAATGTTGGTCGTGGTTTCCAACCAGTGCATGACGGTTGGCGGCTACTGAGCCTCTCGTGAATATAGGGTTGGTTGTCTTATGTGCTACAACCTGTTTATTATCCTGCTATTCTTACGTGCATAATGCCATGCCATATTGTTTCATTAGTAGCTTACTGGGTCATTCGACTCATCCCTTCCATATTTGTTTTCCTTAGTTGCAAGATATGTATCGACGCAGTGAGACTCTAGTTCGAAGATCCTCCAGTTGTATCTAGTTAGTGTTTATATTTATTTCCTGTACTTGTGAGATCGTGGGTTAAACTGAGTTATGTAAACTTAGTATGTCGGGTAGAGGTTCTTGTATTGTATAGACTTGTATTTAGTGCCGACTTGTGGGGTCCTGCCGGCTGTACTATTTTATTAATTCCAGTATTCTTAGTTGTTGTGGTCCTGTACCCGTTGGTCTTCTTCCATTGGTTTTCCTGAGCATTTTTGACTCGTGGTGTTGTAGTGATTATTGTTTTTCTCCGGCGCGTGTTTAGCCGTGGAGGTTATCCTTATGTTGTCGGGATCTTTGGTTATTCGAGTTTTGAAGTTTAAGTTCAGTTGTTATTCCGCTGCCTTGTTTTCAGTATTTCGCTGCTCTGGTTTTGGTTTCGAGCTTTTGTGGCTCGTTTTATTTATTTTTTTTCTTCGGTTTGGCTCTCCGAGTTGGGGTTCAACATCAAATCTCGGACTCGGGTCATCACAGTTGGTATCAGAGCTTATATTAGCTGTCCGCCAGGATAGGATCCTCGGCTTAGGTGATTTGGGTATTGGGTTGAGCGTTTAACGTCGAGTTTTGTGTTAAGTTCATCTTGGATATTGGTAAATTATAGAGATGATCCATGTAGGACTAGATTAGTTAGGTTCTTACGCTCATGAGGGCGAAGACTAACGGTTTGTAGTCGGTTGTTTCTTTTGTGGAATTGGCGAGTGCGCTTTAAGTCCTCGCTAGAATGTTGACGACTAAGTGTGAGTCGCTTGATAAGTTTAGTAGCGAGATTTGACCATTGTAGGTTGTCTCGTTGATTCTGAGAAGTATAGTCGAGAGGTTTTAGGGAACGTCTTAGGCTTGATATTGGTGATCATTTAAGGAAATAGAGGTGGGAGACCCGAGATTCTGGGTCGCGAGTCCACTAGTGTTTATCGTGGAGTGTCGAGTTACGATAGTGCGAGTATAAGAGTCCGTACTGACTTAGACACTTTATTTTTACATATCACATCATAGAATGCGACACTTGTGCATACTAGAGACATTGTGTCACACAGGTGCATTTGTTTGTATTTGATACTTATGTGCATGAGACCGATTCTAAGGGCATATTTGTAATCACTTGTCCATAACGCCCTGGTGACGGTAGCTTTTGAAGCCACTTCAGAAGGGCCCCTGATTTGGTTGTCAAGAGATATTCGTCAAGACTAAGTTGATAGCATGATAGATAGAAATTGTCTAACCCTATTACCAACTGGAATGGACAAGCGAATGGAATAGTTGTACTCGAACAAGATTGTGTATCTTGTGTGTGGATTGTGTATCATTCCTCGTGTGTTGGCTTGATTTGATTTGATATTGTGTGAGCCGTTGTGCTTAGTTGAACTTGAGTATTTTTTGGGCATGTGATCAACAATTTGTGACTTGTATACTGTTACGTGTTATATGATTGTTTAACGTTAGGGATATCAAATTGATGATATGCCACCCCGGTGGTGAGCGTGAGATTGTTATAATTGTATGCGATGTGATATAGACTGGATACATTGTATTAATTCAGTCTTGACTTACAAATTTTTGCGATACGAATAGATTGTGTCACCTGGTGTGTATGCTCCTTGGCATGATGAGGTGGTTGTCTTTAGAACCTTACGTGCATGATAATTGTGTTTGGTTGAGAATCGAGAACTTTATGTTGATTAGTATGACTTTAGTTGAATCACTTAATGTGTTTCACTTCCCTTTAGAGATTTAATGTCTCTATTGTATGCCTATAGCAGGATGGCACGAACTAGGAAGACTGCAAGGATGTCAGTCATGCACCCGACCGTATTTTAACTCAGACACGCATTACGAGAACTGAGAGAACTTGAGGACCAACTGAATGTGGCCCTAGGTGAGACACCCCGAGTGGAGCAAGTATCCCCACCGAACCCTCCTGCACCGACCCCAGACTCTAATAGAGCGAGTCAGGGTTAGAGGTGAGACCTTGTGATTGGAATCCGTAAGAGTCATGTTCATCGTGACTTATTCTATTATTTATCCGTTTTCCTGTTTTTGGACTACCTTGTGTACTCTGATTTGGGTACTCATTCGTTAGAATTTATATCTTGTAATTGACCTGCGAATGTAATCGTTGAGAGTGCGATTCACTCTATGTTTCAAGTAGCACGTGTAGTATATGGTATTGGTGTCCAATGATACCGATCCGTTCCGTTGAAGGTATTTAGAGTTCGAAACTCTTATTATTGTTTATGTTGACCTTGTGACTTATTGACATGAGTAGTCGCATCGCGAGCATGTTGACTTGTAATTCTGTTGACCTTTTATTTTGTCGGCTTCAGATGTAGCCGGTAGTATCGTTATTCACAACAGAGTTCTATGACTCACGTGACCTTTAGTGATATGCCATTTGTTTGAACTTGTTCCTTGACTTTATGATGTCGCTGTGTAACTTTGCGAACCTAAAGGTTGTATTAACCCGGACCTAATTGATCGCGGGATTTCCCGTGAGTAATTGTTGAGAGTTATACCACGGGAGGTGGAGATTCGTTAGCACGCGGAAGCGTGGCGTTGGAACGTGTTTGAAGGTGTTTTCATGACACCTTGTGGTGTACTTCGAACTTGGACTTGACTGGAGACGGTAGTGAGTCTCGTAACGAAACCCCGAGATTTCTTACGTCTCGAAAATTCATCTATTTGTTAGAACTTTGTGCGTGAGCAATACTTGAGGTTGGTGGCCTCTAACTTGACCACTCCCTTTATTTGTTTGGGCTTTCGCTCCTTTTCAATATGAGTGCGATTACGTAGGCTATGGTATGGCCTTGTTGTAGTATATGAACTCCCCGTACACGTTCAATCCATGAATTCGCGGCCGAATTCTTTTTAGGGGGAGAGGATGTAACACCCCGACCCAACTTTATTCCGGGTCCACTCGTAGTCTCTCGATATTGACCTTAAAACCCTCGGAGAGTGAGGCGTCATGCTTGTTAAGCGTGACGTGTTAGATCGAAGACCATATTTGACGCGTGTTTAACTCATGGCGAGTTGCACTTTGTTCCTATATCCGTTCGAGATTATCCTCGACTTCGTTTAGCGTCCGTGTACATTACATTTCCTCTCTAGTTGGTTATTCTAGCCTTGGCTTAGATTCGTTCGCAAACGACAAGCACGTTCGCTTTGTCGTTAACCCGTAAGTTGAGATAGTTTGAGATCCATTTCGCGTGTTTGACTTGTTGTACGTGTGAGACTTATGTTCGATATCATTCGTGCCTCGTCACGAGATGATTCGGGTGTGTATTGGATGTGTTTTGACCTTAATTTGATGTTAGGATCAACCTAGGATCATTCCGGGACATTTCGGGGTCAAACGGGAGCGAAATAGGAAAAGTCGAAAAATCGGAGAGCGGCCGCGGGCGCCGCTCCGTGGCGAAAGATTGGTTTTGAGCAGGCGGCCGCCCAGCCCCGTGCCCTGTTCGTCCGGTTTTGACGTTTTCTCAGTTTTTCGTGTTTCTAAGTGGTTTAAAATGCTCAAACAAGCCCGGGATTGGACCAAACACTTACCCATAGTATTAATAGCATAACCCAACTCTATTTTCTCCCTCATTCTCATCCCCAAACCAGAAAATAGAGAGAGAGAGTCTAGAGAGAGAAAGGAGAGAGAAGAAGAGAAGAATGGCGATATCTCGAGCTCCGTTGGTCGGATCGACGAGCCGTCTTCGCCGTAGCGTAGAGGACAACGAGGAGCACATTTCTACCCAAAGGGATCATCCGATCTGTTAGTATATCACGAACCCATCTCTTCTCCCACGTTTTAGAGAGAGAAAGGGGTGTTTTGAGAGAGAGGAAGCTTGGTTTGGACTTGGATCGAGCTTGGGATCGACGTTTGGACTCCGTAGCGGCGTAGAGGTCGTGGAGGAGTACATTTCCACTCGAAGCCCCTTAGATTTCGTGGAGGATTTGCGTTGGGGGTAGGTTACTAATCTCTTTCTTAGATTTTGAGCATCGTAGAGTAGTATCGCGATATTTACATGTTATTTATGTGCATATGAACTCCCTACATGCTATACTTGTTCAATGTGATACTCTAGCATGTTAAATGACGTGTATAGATAAATTGTTGTTGATTTTGTGGTCTCCGAATATTAGAGACTTGTGGAGTTCTTTGTGCACCCGTTGTTGCTGTTATTGTGACGATTGTCGTCTCCGAGTAGTAGAGACTCCTCGAGATTGTGTAGTGATTATTGTTATTGTTGTTGTTTCCCGAGTTATAGACTCGTGGGTTTACGTTATAGTTGGGTTCCGGCATTATAGTCGTCGATGACTTGTTTTAGTTCTACCGAGCATGTGTAGCCCTTTGAGATTTTTATCGTTAGAACTCTCGCGATGACTCGTGAGATTTATACGGGTAGCCTATACCCCGAATGTTGATTATTTTGGTTGACACTGTTAATTAAGGATAATATTATGGTTCATCCGAGGTTTAGTTATTGGTGACCAACTCTAGCGGCGTTGTATAAGACGTAGAGATTATACGTCGTGTAATGTGGTAATGTGTAGTATAAACCAATGTGGGTTGTATTGTAGTCTCCTACGGTGTGGGATGACGAACTATTGAGATCATGACCCGATAGAACTCGACTTGGGTTGACTTAGTCAAACATTACTGACTACGATGTGCGGTGAATCGTCGACTTAACCTTATGCCTTAGCAAGGGTTAATTATCCATTTTAGATCTTTCCTGAAGTGTTATCGTGTAGTCATACCTTTAGTGCGCGACATTTCATATGAGACGAATAGTCTCAATCGTCGGATGACGAGTTAGTTGTATTCTGGGTAGTATGAAACACCTTGGGTATCGTTCCATTTCGGGCAATGTGACTTGTATGGAGTCGCTATATGTATAATATACGACAGAAATGAGGTGGAATATATATGCATGAGATGGAGTGTATTGTGATCATGGGATACCGTAGGGATCCTAAGTGCGCGTGTTAGTAGCACGTTGAATTATGATTGTAAGTACAAGTAGGCCTACATGTATTATGATTGTGAAGTCTAGCAAGTGCGGACTAAAATGACTTGGTGTATGTGTGGTTGTTCTAGTAAGCAATAGGACAATCATCCTACTTTGATGATTGATTGCGTGTTTAATAATTACAAGCACATTATGTAGATTTAGTATGTGATTCAATAGAACACATTATGGTTTGATTTCTTTGGGATGTGATTCAGTAGAACACATCATGATTTGGTTTATTAAGTTGTGATTCAATAGAACACACTTAGATTAGTTTGGCATGAGTAAACATCTACTTGTGCATTGCATCGAGTCCAGCTGGCATATGTGCATTGGAGGTGTATTGACGCTCGGTTATTGCGGGAGCAGGGGCTTCGTAATAGCCGAAGGCCAATACACTGGGCCTCGCCCTACCGTTGGCCACGGTAGGGGTTTCTCTAGTCCCACAGTTGAACGGAATAAACGGCGACTGTGTATTGTCGATATTTTTGTATGCATTGGGATACGGACACCGGTCCCTTGTGATACATATAAGTGGCTAGAGCCGTATTGTCTCGGGTCGTAGGGGATCGAGCGATACGTCGACGTGGATACCGAAAATGGTCCACAACGGGTACCTGTAGATCGTGCGGGTCGCGATCGGGTACATTATTTATTGGGTACCTGTAGATCGTGCGGGTCGCGATCGGGTACATATGTTTGTTTCGGGATATGAACACCGGTCCCTTTGTGATTTGTGTACAGCAGCAGCAGCACAATCATTTATTTCTGTTCGTTGTTCGACGTTGGGAGATGTGTCTAGCATCAGCGGCGCATTTGTTTAGTATGGTTCTCTGGAGCAGGAGCGCAGGAATCTATTATCATTATTATCTTGTTGGATAGCAGCAGAGGCATCCTTAATAGTTCTGTGGAGCGGCAGTACGATCGTTTACTACGACTTCATGGAGCGATAAGGTCGGAAGTGTTTCAAGGGATTTCGGAGGTGTACCTCGAATCCACCGTATCCACCTCTATGTGTTTACTTTGAGCTTTATGTGCTTCCTATATGAACGAATGTTGGTCGTGGTCTCCAACCAGTGCATGACGGTTGGCGGCTACTGAGCCTCTCGTGAATATAGGGTTGGTTGTCTTATGTGCTACAACCTGTTTATTATCCTGCTATTCTTACGTGCATAATGCCATGCCATATTGTTTCATTAGTAGCTTACTGGGTCATTCGACTCATCCCTTCCATATTTGTTTTCCTTAGTTGCAGGATACGTATCGACGCAGTGAGACTCTAGTTCGAAGATCCTCCAGTTGTATCTAGTTAGTGTTTATATTTATTTCCTGTACTTGTGAGATCGTGGGTTAAACTAAGTTATGTAAACTTAGTATGTCGGGTAGAGGTTCTTGTATTGTATTTGGTGCCGACTTGTGGGGTCGTGCCGGCTGTACTATTTTATTAATTCCAGTATTCTTAGTTGTTGTGGTCCTGTACCCGTTGGTCTTCTTCCATTGGTTTTCCCGAGCATTTTTGACTCGTGGTGTTGTAGTGATTATTGTTTTTCTCCGGCGCGTGTTTAGCCGTGGAGGTTATCCTTATGTTGTCGGGATCTTTGGTTATTCGAGTTTTGAAGTTTAAGTTCAGTTGTTATTCCGCTGCCTTGTTTTTAGTATTTCGCTGCTCTGGTTTTGGTTTCGAGCTTTTGTGGCTCGTTTTATTTAGTTTTTTTTTCTTCAGTTTGGCGCTCCGAGTTGGGGTTCAACATCGAATCTCGGACTCGGGTCGTCACATACTCCCCCCAAACTTGTTTCACGACAAGCTGGGAGTCGCTGAAGATGACGACCTCGCAGGCCCCAAGCTCCAATGTGAGCTCCAGACCAGCTATCAGAGCTTGGAACTCGAACCGTAGTGCCTTGCTGATTTCTCCCCCTTCTAGTGGGTGTAGGGATAAGCCTGTACCACTCCTTGCCCTGCTTGATGAGCCGTCAACATGGAGTGTCCAATGGTGAGGTGGCCGAGGACGTGACGAGCTGGCCATTTTTACTTGCTTGGGCGGGCTGGGAGGATTTGTTAAAAACGTCGGCTTTGCCAGCGTGGTGGCCGGGCTTTGATCTTGTTTGACAAATGAGGTTTCAGCAATGAAGTCCGCAAGTACTTGGGCTTTTACTGCTTTGTGTTGCTCATATGTTATGTCGTACCCTGAGAGCTCGACTGACCATTTTAACATTCTGCCAGCTACATCCGGTTTGTGAAGGATTTACCTGAGTGGGAGGTCGGTGTATACCGTTAAGGCATGGGCCTGGAAGTACTGAGTCAGTTTTCGTGCCGCTATTATCAGAGCCAGTACTACTTTCTCCACGTTCAGATATCTTGTTTCTACATCTGTGAGAGCGTGGGAGACGTAGTATATTGGCTTCTGGACTGCGTCTCTTTCACTGAGTATGACTGTGGCGACGGTTGTGTCTAAGGTAGCGAGGTAGACGTAGAGGCGTTCTCCTAGTGCCGGGCTTGTCAATAGTGGCGGGCTGGCCAGATAAGCTTTCAGCTCGGCGAAGGCTTTATCACAGTCTTCATTCCAGGTGAACTTCTTGCTTCCTCTTAGCGTCTTGAAGAATGGAATGCTCTTTTCTGCTAACTTTGCTATAAATCTTCCAAGTGTCGTGATTCTTCCATTCAGCCGTTGTACATCTCTGATCGAGCTGGGAGCCTTTATGTCGACAAGGGCTTGGATTTTTTTGGGGTTGGCCTCTATACCTCGCTCATTCACCATGTATCCCAGGAATTTGCTTGCTCTTACCCCGAAAGCACATTTGGCTGGATTGAGTTTCATCTTGTTTTTCCTGAGGTTCGAGAAGGTTTCTTTCAAGTCATCGATATGGTTGGCTTGCTTCGTCTTGATGACCATGTCATCGATGTAGGCCTCAACGTTTCGTCTCAACTGGTCTCCAAAGACCTTGTTCACCATCCGTTGATAGGTAGCCCCTGCGTTTTTGAGCCCGAAAGGCATCATTTTGTAGCAATAGATGGCTCCCGCTGCTCGGAAGGCTGTCAGCTCCTGGTCGGCAAGCCACATGCATATCTGATGGTACCCTGAGTATGCGTCGATGAAGCTGAGTATTTTGTGGCCTGCGATTGCATCCACCAGCTGATCTATCCTCGGTAATGTGTACCAGTCTTTGGGGCAGACTTTGTTCAGGTCTGTGAAGTCGACGCACATCCTCCACTTTCCGTTGGTCTTCTTGACCATTACCACATTCGCGATCCAGGTCGGATAGAAGACTTCCTCAATGATGTTTGCTTTGAGTAGCTTGTCAACTTCCTCCTTGATCACCGCCTATTTTTCGGGAGAGAATATTCTAGGTCGTTGTTGGACAAGAGTTATGGTTGTATTAACATTCAGCTTGTGTACAGCGACCTCTTCGCTGATTCCTTCCATGTCCTCTGTCCTCCATGCAATTATTGCTTTTCTTTCATTTTTATCAATTTCCAGCCCGACCTTGATTTTTTGATCGGGGAAGTCGAAGTTGATGACCACCTCGTCAAGATCTTCATGTGGATGGATCTCAGGTTGATCCCTTGGATCTAGGCTCTCTACCGTGACGACTTTGTTGGGCTTCTTCATGTCACAGTTGGTGACCTGGTATGAGTCGGTCTGCTCGGTGTCCGAGGTGGGCACATCGGGCAGGTCGTCATCTGGGCTTTCGTCATGCTGTTTTCGTTCGAGCGTTTGGGTGATCGGGGGTGAGTCGGTGTGCTTGGTGTTCATTCCGGACACGTCGGGAGTCATCGCCCTCGTCGACCTCTGTGTGCGGGCAAGAGGAATCATCCCGCGCTGACTGCTATGCTCGGTCATCAGAGGGGCCTATCTCGGTGCCCTCTTTGAGAATCAGCCCGCGCTGACTGCTATGCTCGGTCATCAGAGGGGCCTATCTCGGTGCCCTCTTTGATTATTATTGACTTTAGTCGCTTGTCATCGTGTTAGGAATATGCCTGTAAATCAGCTGATATATATGTATGCATATTCCAACACAGTGATTTGCTTGTTCCCATTACAACGCATGTTTCACAAGTGGCTAAAAGGGCTGCGTACCGGTTAGTGTGGCAGCATGTTGAAACAATGCATAGGTCATTAGACTAGGAAGTCTCTGTACATATCCGAGTCTTTGTCCTACCAAAATGATGACAACTTTCATATGGATTAGCTCTTTAATCGCCAGCAGACGTGACCATCGGCAAATGTCTCACCAGCAGACATTTCCTTTAGCTATGATTGCTTATTAGCTATCTCTACATCAGCAGTTCTATATCGGCAGATCCCGTATCCGCCAAAGCCCTTCATCGAATAACTACGAAGATTATTCAAGAGGAACATCATGATCATCCGCTATCTCTACACCGGGAGTTCTACATAGGCGGATCCAAGTATCGGCCAAGTCTTTCATCGAACAAGCTGCAGAGAAGGCGAGTGATCACAAGGAACATCGGCCGTCACTCAACACGCTACAAGTCAAAATAGATCCGTTACAAGATCTTTCGACAAGCCCAGATACGCATCGATGTCGTGCCTTCATGTTTACTCGTAGACATTTCCTCTTACGTGTATTGGTTGCGGTCTTCAAGGCTTCATTTCCACAAAGACCAAGCACGATGCGCCGCACTCAGTCAAAGCAATGATACGTCCTAATCGATCACCGCATCCAGCAAAGCTCGACACGTCCCAATCAGTCCAGCCTGTTTTACGGACCAACTTCAAGACAAAAGCCTAACTGAAGGTCTTTGCCCAACAGATCCAAAAATGTACTCTGATGCATTATGAGATTCAGATTACCAACGGGCAAAAACCTATTCAATGCACCAACGAACACCTTTTCTTCTCTCCAGCCTATATAAGAAGACTCTTATTCTCATCTCAAAAAGTAGAAGGTATGTATGCTTACGCATATGAGAGGTTGTGGTATTGTTCTTCATTTACTCAATCCAAAACCACACCACCAGAGTGAGAAAACACAAGTGTAAGAACAAACACTTTGTGTGAGAGAAAAACAGAATTTCAAAAAGGCTGAGAAGCTCTGCTTGATCAAAAACTTTGTTTTTGATTTGAGTTCTTTCTTCCTTCAAAGAACTCAGTCTCTTCAGTGGCTGCACCTCCATTCTTCAGCAAAGAGACCAAGCATCCTACAGTTCGTTGAAGCCTGACCAAGCTTGAAGATGTCCGATGAAGAGCTAGAGCTTAAAAATCCAGATTGCATTCATATCGGCAGATTTATACTACATTATAAGCTGTGCCGATTGTGCAATAAATTGTCATCACTTTTGGCCGAGTGCTTAGCACTCAGTTGTTCAAATACTTGCTATTTGAACAACCCTTAATATTCTCTTCTCACACCACTCTAACACTAGCACTTCTCTTGCCCTACCTCCAAGGGTGTTAGGAACTGCTAAGGTTAGAGTTCTAATATGAGTCTTCCGGGGATCCCATCTGACTTTCCTTCTACCCCCGGGGAGATTGCTAGGATAGAGAGTCTAGGTTGATGTACTAAGCATGTTTGTCTTTGAGCAAACCTCTGCTGAATTTTAATATAATATATTTTGATACATTCAGCCTTTATTTCTCTTTCTTGTATAATTTCTTTATCTTGTGCAATCTGGTTGTGGAAAGCAATTGATGCATCTAATATAGATTTTAGTTAACTGGTATGCTTCATTTATAATCAAACTTTTACAGTTACTCTAATCTTGTTTGTTATACTTAAGCTGTTTATTCTTCCGCTGCTCAAACTCTTACTCATCAGCTAAGTTTAACAACGTCTTCCATCTGCATGTTCTACAAATCTGCTGATCAAAGTTGTCCGATTTAACAAACATTGGCTAAGCAGTTAGAACTAGGAAGATGACCTAGTTATATTAATCATTTGATCTATTCTTCAACTTAAATGTTAAAATTTGGATGAAATTTTTAATATACTATGTATAGGCTATTCACCCCCCCCTCTAGCCTATACACTGAGCACTTCACCCTGGACCTAACAATTGGTATCAGAGCCTGTACTCTGTAAACTTCATTCCAAGTTTAACAACCTGAGAGTTTAGATCCTGCTGCTCAGATTAGATGCACAGTCAAAAGATTAGTTTTCAAAAATTAGTATTTTTAACAAAACTCTTTTGACTTGGAGATCGGGAAGCAATTTTGAAAATGTCTTTACAAATCAAAAATTAGTTTTGTTTTCAAAATATTGTGAGAACAGATTATTATGATGACCATATGGGAAAATCTTTTATATAACAGAAAGTATCTTCTTCAATCGTTATTTTAAAGAGAAGTACCATAGCTAAATAGAGTTTCACTTGCTAAGGATGTTGTTCGCTTGCTTTTAAAATATTCTCTAACTTTCAAAGATCATGACATATCCTCAAGCAAATGTATAAATTTCTCTCTTGATGGATGAATTACTTTGATATACTTCTGAAAAATAGACATCTTGATATAAGGCTAACGATTGTCTCAATCTAACACCTTTTTCGAGAAAGCTTTTGTAATAGGAAGAACTTCACAAGTAACTCAAAGGAAATCATGTTCATGTCATCTCTAAATCACTGTGATTATTAGCTCTCGTTCTAAGGATATCAATGATGAAACTGTTCTTCTTCAACGGAAAAGCTTCAGCCGAGTAAGGATACACTCAAAGAACCTATGCTCAACATTAGAACTGGTGCTTCAACAACTATGAGCAGACACGTTCAAAGAGTTTAATGAGAAAGTAACCCCAGTTTTTAATCTCTTAACATTTTGGGTTACATATATAAGCTGTATTTTGAATAGTTATTCATTTGTCATGCTTATTAAGTCTCATTTGTATTATTGGAATTCTGGAGCTATTTTTAGCTCATAAATGTTGTTAACAATTTCTCTATGAGTACTTAAGTCAGGAACTCATATGACAAAAGGGTCAAACATGCAACATTACTCTCTATCTGCAGACATTAACATAGCTGCTGATCCATGAAGGACTGCTGATTGCTCATGAAAAATCACTTATGCCCTTCACTCACTCAAGGTCAAATCCTCATCTGCTGGACTTCAAAACTACTATACAAGAAATCTACTGATAAGTCCAAAGATGTTGAAGACCACCTCTCACGCATACACAAAACAGGTCAGCTACTGGCTTACTAATGACCTGTACTCATGTCTGCTGAATTGATGTGTTAATACAAATTATCAGACATACTACATAATATCCTGTCATACTGCGCCTATATTGATGTATTTGTTTGTTTGTATGACTTGCCTTATGCAAACGGTTTTCAAAACTCATCAGCACTTGCAGTTGGCTGAATTTCAATATCTGCCAACTTACACTTCATAAGCTCAGTTTCATGTGCTGACTTATAGGAGTAAAAACCCTTTAATGACCTACTCTCTCAAGTCTATTAAAGGTGGAGGCACACTTTTCGAAGTCTGACTGCTTCGATTAAAGTTAAGACTATTTTCAAAATCTTGAAAAACGACAAAACGTTCATTATCAAATCTTTTCCAAGAATCTTGAGAATATCTAGACTTCACAGCCTATCCCTGCCAAGGCGTGATAAGAAGGACAACTCAACAGTAAAGCTCCATTATTGAGTGCCTTTCAGTCTAACCTCCCTGAGTTTAAGTAGAGCTCCTTCTTCATCCAATCTCTACTATGAATAAACTCACAAACTGCCTACCGATTACACTAGACACAAAACAATGATTCAAAATTTTCTCAAAATATTACTTAGTTCAAGTCCTAAGAATCGATCAAGTCAATTCCTCAACAACTGGGTATGATTTCTTCATATTCATTCAAAGTTGTTTTGATTTTATTTCTGTTACTCCACATGAGCTGATCTAAAATATTCTCAACGACGTATTTTCAAAACCATTCATAAACTGTGAAAACCATTTTCAAAATCTCTCTAATACACAGTTATCTTGTTTGAGAAAGATTTTATCAACTCATTTGTACCAGAAATCATTAATTATGTTTCTTCAATCTTATCGTGAAAAATAATCGATGAAAGAATTTTCTTTTGTCTTGTCCGATAATCATAAAAGTTTGCTAACAAGCATGACTTGTATGCTGCAAACCCTGATTATCAGAACACTTAAGAACATGTTTAATCAATTATTTTAGAAAGACAAGATGGAAAGCTATTAATTAATGCCAGCAAAAGTGATTTCAATTCTTCTCTAACTTTTAGTTATCAATCTCATTGATATTCTAAAATGTTTTCAGATGAATCACTGTGAAAATCAGTTAGCATATACCTATCCATCCATTGGAATTTTGCTTGCATACATGAACTTCACAGAGAAGATCCCAGAAAAGAGTTATCAAATGTTTGGGAAGCATTTGATAAATTGCCATGTGCAACAAGTCATCTGGTTATATGTAAGTATGCCGGCCATCACCTCAAAGATGGCTGATGCAGATAATTCAGTTCTACTGAATTAGGTAGCTAATAAGGAATTGATGAGGATGATGAACTGTTAATTGCCGCCATCTATCCCTGAGCAAATCAAAGGGGATTCATGGTCAAAGCAGTAAATCCTCAGTGGCCATCATTCTTCGGTGCTTTCACAATGACCCAAAGAAGTGAATGTGTTCTGCCTCCCCCGAGAGTTGGAGGAAATCAAAAACGGACACTGCCATCTTGATCTTCTCCATAATCCGTGACAGATGACCTCTCATCAAATACTTAGGATTAGGACTTCTTGGACACTACTTTGTAATATATTATTTTCACCCTGAATTGAATCATTATGTATCTTTATCCTGTAATCGGCAGTTTAGTCAAAATTCCAGTTGTATTGTTCTTGTAATCAGCTGATCCCCACTATGTACTGTTCAAAACTATTTGGATTACTGAATACAAGTTTTGCAACTTTCCTTCATGTCTATCTACCTGTCTGAATTCCTTTGATAGCATGAATTGATGTGTTTTAACTGTGTTGATCTAATTTCTATTCTTCATAATTCTTATACTCTTCTAATGATTGAAGAATTAACCTTAATGAAATGATCACACGGCCTAAACACAAACTCTGCTGATACCCCATCAGCAAACCGTCCTATAAAATCGGCTATACTGAATATTAGTCAGTTATCAATAAGTTAAAATCTTGGCTTTACCCTATCTGATAATTGCCCTTTTCCTTGAATTAAAACATCTCATCATGAGTTAATTCAATGATCTACCTAACATTCTTGCAGTCCAAACATAGGTAGACAGTAGTTACTTAAAGGATGACTTTTATGTCTATTCCTTACCTTTAAGTTATTACAAGTTCATTACTAGAATCTCATACTTCCCCATTCTACACACAAGAAGCAATGACTACAATCAAATCCAGTGTGATCCTTGAGATTGGTAATGAGAAGGCAAGGTTAGCAGTTTCTCCTGATGATTCATCATCTCAGCTAACTTCTAATCAGCAAACAGACTGAATTCAAAAACAATCTGTTGTGCAAAAGGCTGAGAAAAACTTAGACAACTTGACCTACTTCAAAAGATAGCTAGAAATTTTAGGATTCTTAGGAAGGCTGTTGCTCCCATAAGACCAATCCTTCCTCAGGAGTGAATGGCTGATATAACCCCTGCTGTATATAGTCTATGCCTCACTCTCTTCAACAAGTCTTCTCAAAAATTCTCTTTAGCGAAACTCTTCCCATGCTAAGGAATGATAAGACCTGTCGCAAAGAAAGAAGCTCGGACATCACTTCAGGTACACATTCAATATATCACTTGTCTGATTTTTTCTTTAAGAAATGCTCTTACAAATTATTATTCCTAACAGATCTTTGCGTCTCATAAATTTTACTATCTGCTAAAGCTTTTCACTTAATCTATAAGGATATTGAACTTATAACCAATTAAACTCATCAAATCCCCAAAACTCAAATTGGTATCAGACAACCCTATTATCAGCAGTTCCTACTTTAGCAGACACCAAATACACACTGCTGATGATAACCACATCCTTAAAATCCCATCGAATTGAATATTTATACAAAATCTTATTGGGATCAAAATTTAACCAAAATCTTAAAACACACTATTAGTCAAAGCTAATCATCATATGTGTGTCCTACACAACAGTGGCCTATGGCTCAGGACAAGATATTTAAATCTTCAACTCAGCAGTTGTACCCTGCAGTATCTCAATAAAGGCAAACAAATTTTTTTTAAACTTCTCGTTTAAAAATAATAATATGTTGACATCTCTCCTAGACTGCCTATATCTTAGCCTTAACCACACTCATCATGATGACATAATCCTAAGTCAGAACATCATTACCAAGTCATTAAATGGATTCACTTACTTAAGCCTCCAAAACGTCCAATCATATTCCTTTAATCAAGAAACCCCCTTCATCTTCTCAAAACTTCGAAAAGATGAATAAAATGATAATCTACATTCAAAGCTCTCTAGAGATATTCATCACCGCTTCTTCATCCTCCCGTCCAACTTTGAAACCGGTGATCCGTCATTACAAAATACTCCAACCTTCATCATGTGTTCACCAAAACATCTTAACTCTGTGCATCAGTCCATCTTCCATATTGAAATACGACGAAGAATGATGATCTTCCTAGCCACTAGTCAAGCTATTTCTCAACCAGTGATCCGTCGACCTCGCACAATCAGTCGACGAATAAGAAATCGCCTGCTAGATCCAAGGAACAGTGTTTCTAATTTCATTCCATGGATTCCTTCATCAAATCCAGTCTCAACCTCTGCAACAACCTCTCTCCTTGTCACCGCAAATGCTCATCTCGAGCAATCTCCTAGTCAGGAGGAGCATCAGCCAACAAACGCAGACACCGCTCCAAATCCAGCAAGTTATGATCCCAACAACTAAGACTAGAGAACTTCATCAACATTATTTCATTAAAATGTCTAACTATGTTTCTGCTATCTCTTTTGACTTATCCATGTTATATTTGTAATATGCTTTTGTTCAGAAACATTTGCTACTTTATGTTGCTACTATATTTGCAATGTGGATATCTTAATTTATCTCGGAACATACTCCTTCACGTCTGAAACTCAATTTATTACAAACTCAAACATCCTCGCATATGCATGTCATCTTAAGGGTACTATATCCAAACCTTATCTGTCGATCTATTTATTGAAAAGTGTTAAATGTCGTGTATGTCATTCTCTTTAGATGTAAATCTCGTGCATCTGATAAAAGTCAACAATGATATACCTTAAAGGAGGAAACTATATTGAATATTCTACCACTTGACAGATTATCTCATCTGCCTCTTCTATTAAAGAATAAAGCTTGTCCCATTACATTCTTGTAATACTTCGTTACAAGCAATGGAACAAAATTTCTCATCTTGATATCTCACTCTCCCTATTTGATATGTATTTCTTATACATGACAGCTGTGAATTATACCTTATTCGCAAACTGAGACTGAAAATTAATTTGATTTGATAAATGACTTGCAACATCAAAAGGTTTTTGATCCATAGCATACTTAGACTGCCGATATTATCCATATTCTCGGCAGAATTGAAATTAGCTGATCCCATTTCTCTCACGGAAGTATATATATATATATATATATATATATATATATATACATATCTATAGAGAAACAAACTTCATCCCCAGTGTCTGTCATAACAAAAATTCATACCTTATGAGTTAGCATAAGTATTGGGGTGGACCAGCAAGCTCGGGACATTACTTGTGTGAAGATTTAAAGGAAATAGGTTGCGCCTTCCTAAAAGCTATACCATTTGGACCATTAAGGTGAAGAGATTCTTTTATCCATCCAAGAAACATTTAGTTTCTAACATTACATCTTTTACTTTGTCACCTTCCCTCAATATCTGGCTTGTGACCATTAAGGATGAGGAAAGTTAGACAGATTGACATTATACATACAGAAGGAGGAGGAGAGTTTCTGTAAGATTGACATTATACATACAGAAAAACAAAAAGAATGGTTATTAAGAAAACTCTATAGAAGACTTCTTATCCAGCTTGTGACCATTAAGGAGAAGAGATTGAGAAAAACATACAGATGTGAGACTGAGAGACTGCAATAGGAAGAGATTATAGATGAAAAGATTATAGATGAAAAGAAAATTAGTAAGGATGTGAGACTGTAAAATTGCACATACAGCGAAGTAGTATACTATATGACTATTATAGTACGCTGACTATTATACTACTCTACCTATCATCAACTTTTAAAATCATCAGATACAAGAAAAATATTCTCAAGGCAGTATTATCAATTATATCTCATAATTGCCTAAAATCATTTCGGTTATTGCTTCGTAGCTGCTCTTTCATTTATTGAGTCTGTAAATACTTAGCAATAGGTGACTATACATACGCTATCGCTTGTAAGTTCAACCTAGGGCATGCCTTGATATAAAAATGAATATTCATTAGTGGCATGTTATTACTAAGGATTGAACAACTGCTTTAAGAGTTGTATGTATAAGTCAATTGTAGTAATGGCCCCAAGCAAATAGGAGGAGATTGTTAGGAATATGCCTGTAAATCAGCTGGTATATATGTATGCATATTCCAACACAGTGATTTGCTTGTTCCCATTACAACGCATGTTTCACAAGTGGCTAAAAGGGCTGCGTACCGGTTAGTGTGGCAGCTTGTTGAAACAATGCATAGGTCATTAGACTAGGAAGTCTCTGTACATATCCGAGTCTTTGTCCTACCAAAATGATGACAACTTTCATATGGATTAGCTCTTCAATCGCCAGCAGACGTGACCATCGACAAATGTCTCACCAGCAGACATTTCCTTTAGCTATGATTGCTTATTAGCTATCTCTACATCGCGATTCTATATCGGCGAGATCCAGTATCCGCCAAAGCCCTTCATCAGAATAACTACAGAGAAGCTGATTATTCAAGAGGAACATCATGATCATCCGCTATCTCTACACCAGCAGTTCTACATAGGCAGATCCCAGTATCGGCCAAGGCTTTCATCAGAACAACTGCAGAGAAGCTGAGTGATCACAAGGAACATCGGTCGTCACTCAACACACTACATGTCAAAATAGATCCGTTACAAGATCTTTCTGACAAGCCCAGGATACGCATCGATGTCTGTGCCTTCATGTTTACTCGTAGACATTTCTCTTACGTGTATTGGTTGCGTCTTCAAGGCTTCATTTCCACAAAGACCAAGCACGATGCAGCGCTCCGGTCAAAGCAATGATACGTCTGTCGGCATCATCTAGGCAAAGCTCGACATGTCCCAATCAGTCCAGCCTGTTTTACGGACCAGCTTCAAGACAAAAGCTGATAGGTGACTATTATATAGTCATTTATCCTTACTTTTTATATACTTTTACACAGTTTAATTATCATTTTTATCTCATTTTAGATACATTTTAGTTCCTTTTTCATATTTATTAGATTTTACGCTTTTTGGTATGTTTCATACATTTTAGACAGGTTTTGGAGTCTTTTTATGATCAAGAAAGCTTAAGACACCTTTTGATGCAAAGGCATGGAGGAGCAACAAACAAATCAAACTCACAAACCAAAAATCGGATGGAGCCGTGCGGCCAAGAGTGAGCGGCCGTGCACAAGGCCATTTCGGCCATTTTGGTCTCAAAGCATGGAGTGGTCGTGTCTTGAAAGTTGATTGGCCGTGTTGTCCTTCGGAGCGGCCGTGCCTTAGAGTGGAGCGGCCGTGCAAGATGTCAAAATCAAATTTCAAAGCGGCGCCAAAGAGCACGGTCGTGCAACTCCCTTGACTCGGCCGTGCGGGTCGTCTGCAGATTTGAAAGGCACCTTTTGGAGGCACCTTCTTGAAGAGTTTCCTCCCCATTATAAAAAGACCCATTGTACCAGGTTTAGATCATCCGAAAATAGTCAAAAACACATCCGAAAGGATCATATTATACTTAGAATGTATAGCAAAATACTCTAGAAATTTATACACAATGTTCAAGGTGTATCAATGATTCGTGACAAGTCTTGTATACTCTTGAAGATGGTGAATGCAATACAAGGGTTATTTTCCAGCCATTGTCTCTCTTTTTTATGAATAAGTATCTCTTTCCTTATCTCTATTTCTTACTTACTTCTTTCATTATTTCAATGGTTTGAGTAATCCTCCATTTCTCGGAGTTGGAAACTCAATTATTTATATTCATGCTTCTCTTACTTGTCATTTCAATTCTCTTCTTAGTAATCTTAACTACTTGCAATTAGGGAGACGTTCTTAATTGTATAGCCTTAGTTAATCGAGAGAAGGACCTAGCGGAGAATCTCGATTAGCGGAACTCTAAGAATGGAACTAGGTCAATAAATTACGGAAAGTAATTTAAAGACCTAGGGATGATCCTTTAGTGGAAAATACGTGAGATTGATAGACTTAATGGATTTTGATTTATACGGTACCCTCGAAAGGTGAATCGGATTTCCCGCGTGACGAACGGGATTACACTAAGCCGGACCTCGAGAGAAAGGCCGGTAAGTTTTAAAATACGTGTGCTAGTTAGCACAACTTAGCGTATCATCCTTGAACTTGGCACTTTTATCTTAAAACAATTCCTTTATATTATTCTTAAATTGCCTGCAAATATGAAGACGTTTATATTTGTGGAATCCTAGTCAATTGAGAGAAGGACCTAGCGGAGAATCTCGATTGACGGAACCATATAAAGAAACTGGGTTCCATTGATCACGAAAGTAGTTCAACGGCCTAGGGATGTTCCTTTAATGGAAAGTATGTTGACTCTCGTTCTTAATGGATTCTTACTAATTATGGTCAGCTAGAGATAAGCGGAATGCCCGTTGGTGACAGGCGGGAGTACCATAAACGGAAATCTCAACGGTAGGACATAATTAGTAAAGAATACAAACGCTACTGTCTTAACCCGAAGTAGTGTAGGCCTAGCATACCATCCTTGTTATTTTGATAAAAGCCTTTATCTAAAGCATATTTATTTGTTTTCAATCCCAAGAATACTATCATTTTATGTTAGAGTAATTTCTATATCTTCCTAGTATTTTCTCTTACAAATTCTTATCTCCCCCAATCATTTTATCTATATATTTATATAAAGACAAATATCATCCCAAAGTAAACCCTGTCTCTGTGGGATCGACTCGTACTTGCACCGCTATATTGCAATAGCCCGTGCGCTTGCGCATATTAAACGAACGGTTAGGTTAAACCGACCGACCAACAAGTTTTTGGCGCCGTTGCCGGGGACAACGGTTTACTTTTTGATATTTGTCTTTATCATTTATTTTTATGTTTATATTTTATATATTATTATTGTATTATTTTCTAACTCTGTTTTGTAGGAATATAAAAAATATATATAATGAACAGTGTTGGAGCGGCCGTGCAAATTCCTTGACACGGCCGTGCAAAACGCCTGGGGAGTTGCGTCGTTCCAGTCAAAAGACGCGTCTCTCTCCCTCTCCTCCCTCATTCACTTCATCTTCTTCATCTCTCTCTCTAAACCTTTCAACCCCTCCGCCCCTTCCCACCATAAAACCTCCAAATCCTCCATAAATTCCGGCCATACAACCATCCCTCCACCCAAATTTCATCTCCTAACCACATCTCCAACCATAAAACCCAAAAATTTCACCCAATCTTTCCAAAATTCCGAAACCCTAAGTTCTTCCCCAAATTTCAAAAGTTCAAAATCTACCCAGATTCGTGAAGAAAGGTGATTTCTTTTGGGTACTCAAGCTTCAATCAAGAAGGGAAACAAGTTTTCAAGGCAATTCTCTTCCTCCATTATCGGGCTTTGGGATCACATTTCCCCGACATTTCCCGGTGATATTCACATTGGAGGGATTATAACCCTCATAGCAATCTATGTTGGTCTTGAAACTACCGGAGGAAGGCGACAATGCTTGGGTACCAGTTAGAGGGTCTAGGGTGCTTGATATAGCGGCCCTAAAAATAATGAACATGATCTCCAAAGAAGGGCAAGGGAGGTATACTTGGTTTGTGGGAGGTGGTGCTAACAAGACACCACATGCCATCTTGCCCAATGCCAACATTTCGGTGGTATTAGTAAACCAACCGGATACTTGGTCCTTCCGCTTTTGTTGGGGCGCTGAAGTGGGAAATGAAGATGTAAACATGAGGCAAGAAGAAGAAGAAGGCAGCCTACCTTAACCAAAATCAAATGCCACCCGACTTTTACCAGTTCAACCAAATGGCCCTCCAACAAACCCAAATCCTTCAACAACTCAACCACTTCAATCAAAACTTCAACCAATTCCAAGAGAATATTGAAGGGCGCATACAACATGTACAAGGAAGGGTTGATTACATTTACGACTACGGAGTAAGGCATTGGGAGAATTTCTACCCACCACCACCACCACCACCAATGTGAGTCTTTCTTTTTCCTTCTCTACCAATCTCTTTATAGTCCTTGAATCATTGAGGACAATGTTTATTTTAAGTGTGGGGAGGAACTTGCGTTTTTATTTTATGCTTTAATTTTCGCTTTTTAACTTAGTTTGTATTCTCTTTTCATTATGTATGCATGTATAGTATTTAAAAAAAAAAATCCCTATGATGATCCATATTATTATCTTATGCTTGCTATTTGCCTTAGAATAATGCCTTTGTTTTTCTTCTCATATTTCTATAAACTTAGAAATTAATAAAAAGAAAAATATAGGGATATTTTTAGGAAATAAATTAAAGTCTCATAAGTTAATATAGCAAAATATAGGGTTTTATCAAGAAAAGCATTTGATTAGAAGGAATCTTTATTAATCATTTTATACACTTGGTTATTCTTATGAAAAATTCTTGAAAATATTTCTTTAAAATTGTACATGTTAAATTTTATTAAATATTTATTCCCTTATTAGAAGCATCCATTTTGTTTTGCACCCTTGAATCACACCTCTTCATCAAAATCCCATCTTTCCATTTCCACTAAATCGAATCAAGGTTAAGCATTTTATCTTATTGCTAAAAGAGTGACTTAGTCACCAAATCTTAAAAGCAAAAGAAACTTATTACTTCCTAAGTAACTCGGGGCACGGCGTTCATGCGACGATGCTTCCTTGCCAAACGGGAGTAATATCCAAAGTATTCTTGATCTAAGTATTAGGAACATGGGGTTCGCAGCCACTATGTCTCCTACTTGAAAGGATCAAAAATAACTAAGGTCTTTTGCAAAAATATAACACGTACAAAAATAAGATAAAATTGTTAATACCTTGATGAGATTTTTCCACTATCATCATCCATTTTTCGCCCTTGTGATTCAAAAATGCAATACAATCCTATGGAAACTTCTAGTTTGTGAATAAGTATTTATATTTCCCTTTGTACATTTTAAAGTAATAAATTCATTCTTCTCAAAATCACTCTAAAGAGTGAAAGCTTCTCTTTACCAAGTGATTGATCTAAGATTTATCCTTCTAGCATGCTTTACTTGATCAAATTCTATATATGCTATATTAGGTTATTGTCTTAAAAGTTATTTCTTTAAAATATCCCTAAATGCTTCTTTCTAATAAATTCTAAAGGTATACAAAATATGATTAGAAAGATGAAGGCAATATCCAAAAGGCAATTAGGGCTTGCTACTATATTTCGAGGGATCATTCTTATTTTTCTTTTCTTTCTCCTCTTTTTATTCTAAACTTGCTTGGGACAAGCAAGAGCTTAATGTGGGGAGTTTGATAAGTGACTATTATATAGTCATTTATCCTTACTTTTTATATACTTTTACACGTTTAATTACCATTTTTATCTCATTTTAGATACATTTTAGTTCCTTTTTCATATTTATTAGATTTTACGCTTTTGGTATGTTTCATACATTTTAGACAGGTTTTGGAGTCTTTTTATGATCAAAGAAAGCTTAAGACACCTTTTGATGCAAAGGCATGGAGGAGCAACAAACAAATCAAACTCACAAACCAAAAATCGATGGAGCGGCCGTGCGCCCAAGAGTGAGCGGCCGTGCACAAGGCCATTTTCGTGCCATTTTTGGTCTCAAAGCATGGAGTGGTCGTGTCTTGAAAGTTGATTGGCCGTGTTGTCCTTCGGAGCGCCGTGCAGCTTAGAGTGGAGCGGCCGTGCAAGATGTCCAAAATCAAATTAAAATGGCGCCAAAGAGCACGGCCGTGCAACTCCCTTGACTCGGCCGTGCAGTCGCGTCTCGCAGATTTGAAAGGCACCTTTGGAGGCACCTTCTTGAAGAGTTTCCTCCCATTATAAAAAGACCCATTGTACTCAGTTTAGATCATCCGAAAATAGTCAAAAACACATCCAGAAAGGATCATATTATACTTAGAATGTATAGCAAAATACTCTAGAAATTTATACACAATGTTCAAGGTGTATCAATGATTCGTGACAAGTCTTGTATACTCTTGAAGATGGTGAATGCAATACAAGGGTTATTTTCCAGCCATTGTCTCTCTTTTTATGAATAAGTATCTCTTTCCTTATCTCTATTTCTTACTTACTTCTTTCATTATTTCAATGGTTTGAGTAATCCTCCATTTCTCGGAGTTGGAAACTCAATTATTTATATTCATGCTTCTCTTACTTGTCATTTCAATTCTCTTCTTAGTAATCTTAACTACTTGCAATTAGGAGACGTTCTTAATTGTATAGCCTTAGTTAATCGAGAGAAGGACCTAGCGGAGAATCTCGATTAGCGGAACTCTAAGAATGGAACTAGGTCAATAAATTACGGAAAGTAATTTAAAGACCTAGGGATGATCCTTTAGTGGAAAATACGTGAGATTGATAGACTTAATGGATTTTGATTTATACGGTACCCTCGAAAGGTGAATCGGATTTCCCGCGTGACGAACGGGATTACACTAAGCCGGACCCTCGAGAGAAAGGCCGGTAAGTTTTAAAATACGTGTGCTAGTTAGCACAACTTAGCGTATCATCCTTGAACTTGGCACTTTTATCTTAAAACAATTCCTTTATATTATTCTTAAATTGCCCGCAAATATGAAGACGTTTATATTTGTGGAATCCTAGTCAATTGAGAGAAGGACCTAGCGGAGAATCTCGATTGACGGAACCATATAAAGAAACGGGTTCCATTGATCACGAAAGTAGTTCAACGGCCTAGGGATGTTCCTTAAATGGAAAGTATGTGACTCTCGTTTAATGGATTCTTACTAATTATGGTCAGCTAGAGATAAGCCGGAATGCCCGTTGGTGACAGGGCGGGAGTACCATAAACGGAAATCTCAAACAGGTAGGACATAATTAGTAAAGAATACAAACACTACTGTCTTAACCCGAAGTAGTGTAGGCCTAGCATACCATCCTTGTTATTTTGATAAAAGCCTTTATCTAAAGCATATTTATTTGTTTTCAATCCCATGAATACTATCATTTTATGTTAGAGTAATTTCTATATCTTCCTAGTATTTTCTCTTACAAATTCTCATCTCCCCCAATCATTTTATCTATATATTTATATAAAGACAAATATCATCCCAAAGTAAACCCTGTCTCTGTGGGATCGACTCGTACTTGCACCGCTATATTGCAATAGCCCGTGCGCTTGCGGATATTAAACGAACGGTTAGGTTAAACCGACCGACCAACAAAAGCCTAACTGAAGGTCTTTGCCCAACAGATCCAAAAATGTACTCTGATGCATTATGAGATTCAGATCACCAACGGGCAAAAACCTATTCAATGCACCAACGAAGACCTCTTCTTCTCTCCAGCCTATATAAGAAGACTCTCATTCTCATCTCAAAAAGTAGAAGGTGTGTATGCTTACGCATATGAGAGGTTGTGGTATTGTTCTTCATTTACTCAATCCAAAACCACACCACCAGAGTGAGAAAACACAAGTGTAAGAACAAATACTTTGTGTGAGAGAAAAACAGAATTTTAAAAAGGCTGAGAAGCTCTGCTTGATCAAAAACTTTGTTTTTGATTTGAGTTCTTTCTTCCTTCAAAGAACTCAGTCTCTTCAGTGGCTACACCTCCATTCTTCAGCAAAGAGACCAAGCATCCTACAGTTCGTTGAAGCCTGACCAAGCTTGAAGATGTCCGATGAAGAGCTAGAGCTTAAAAACCAGACAGATTCATATCGGCACTTATACTACATTATAAGTCAGCCGATTGTGCAATAAATTGTCATCACTTTTGGCCGAGTGCTTAGCACTCAGTTGTTCAAATACTTGCTATTTGAACAACCCTTAATATTCTCTTCTCACACCACTCTAACACTAGCACTTCTCTTGCCCTACCTCCAAGGGTGTTAGGAACTGTTAAGGTTAGAGTTCTAATATGAGTCTTCCGGGGATCCCATCTGACTTTCCTTCTACCCCCGGGGAGATTGCTAGGATAGAGAGTCTAGGTTGATGTACTAAGCATGTTTGTCTTTGAGCAAACCTCTGCTGAATTTTAATATAATATATTTTGATACATTCAGCCTTTATTTCTCTTTCTTGTATAATTTCTTTTATCTTGTGCAACTGTGGAAAGCAATTGATGCATCTAATATAGATTTTAGTTAACGGTATGCTTCATTTATAATCAAACTTTACAATTACTCTAATCTTGTTTGTTATACTTAAGCGTTTATTCTTCCGCCGCCAAACTCTTACTCATCAGCTAAGTTTAACAACGTCTTCCATCTGCATGTTCTACAAATCTGCTGATCAAAGTTGTCCAATTAAACAAACATCGGCTAAGCAGTTAGAACTAGGAAGATGACCTAGTTATATTAATCATTTCATCTATTCTTCAACTTAAATGTTAAAATTTGGATACAATTTTTAATATACTATGTATAGGCTATTCACCCCCCCTCTAGCCTATATAATGAGCACTTCACCCTGGACCTAACACATCGAGGTCTACTTGATGGACCTCTTTATGGACCGAAGTCATCTTCCTTTTACCCTTGAGCCGAGCTTCCTCGGTCTTTTTCTCGAGGAGGTGGTTCGAGTGCTCTTTGGATTATTCTTCACCTTTTCGACCCCGTTGTCTGTAGGGAATTTGATTTTCTGGTGAGCCGGAGAAATCACCATCTTGAACTTTATCTGGGTTGCCTGTAAATCAGCTGATATATATGTATGCATATTCCAACACAGTGATTTGCTTGTTCCCATTACAACGCATGTTTCACAAGTGGCTAAAAGGGTGCGCAGGTTAGTGTGGCAGCTTGTTGAAACAATGCATAGGTCATTAGACTAGGAAGTCTTTGTACATATCCGAGTCTTTGTCCTACCGTAATGATGACAAACCTTCATATGAATCAAGCTCTTCAATTTGCCGCTGACGTGACTATCGGCAGATGTCTCACTAGCGACATTTCCCTTCCTATGATCGCCTAAATAGCCATCTCTACATCGCAGCTCTATATCGGCAGACTCTAGTATCCGCCAAAGCACTTCATCGAACAACCGGAGAAGCTATTTATTCAAGAGGAACATCGTGACCATCGCCGGTTTCTACACCATAGTTCTATAATGGCAGATCTCGAATCGGCCAAATCCTCATCAAAACAACTGCCGAGAAACCGTAAGATCACGAGATACATCGGTCGTTACTCAATGCACTTCAAGACAAAATAGATCCGTTACAAGATCTGTCTGACAAATCCAAGATACGCATCGATGTCTGCACCTTCACGTTTATCCAATAGACATTTCCTCTTCTGAACAGTGTTCGCGGTCTTCAAAGCTTCATTTCCAGAAAAGGCCAAGCACGTGACGCCGCACAACGCCAAAGCAATGAAACGTCCACATCAATCCGCATCCAGGCTAAGCTCGACACGTCCAACTATGTCCACTGTGTCCTGCATCATCTTCAAGATTCAAACCTAATCAAGGTCTTTGCCCAACAAATCCAAAATGTACTCGCCACATCACGAGATTCAGATCACCAACGGGCATAAACCTATTCAATACACCAACGGTCACATCTTCTTCTCCAGCTATATAAGAAGACTCTCATCCTCATTTCTAACAAGTGAGCACAAGAGAACAAGAGAGAGAGCACAAGCACTCTAACACACAAATTGTGTATGCTTATGCTTGAGAAAGGTTGTGGTATTGATCTTCATTTCTTCAATCCAGAACCACTCCTTCAGAGTGAGAAATCACAAGTGTAAGAACAAACACTTTGTGAGAGAGAGAGAAGAAAATCCAAAAGCTGAGAAGCTCTGCTTGATCAACAACCTTGTTGTTGATTTGAGTTCTTCTTCCTTCGAAGAACTCGCCTCTTCAATGGCCTCAACTCCATCATCCAAGAAAGAGACCAAGTATCTTACATCGTTGAAGCCGATCAAGCTTGAAGATGTCCGATGAAGAGCCGAACTTACATGTCCAGATTGCATTCATATCGGCGACTTATACTACATTATAAGTCGTGCCGATTGTGCAATAAGGTGTCATCATTGTTGGTCGAGTGCTTAGCACTCGCTTGTTCAAATATATGCTATTTGAACAACTCCTAATATTCTCTTCTCACAACAAATATATCAAGTTGAAACTACAGAAGATGTCTTAATAAATATTAAATACATCTTCTAATGTATTTTCGATATATTTGATTTCGCTTTCTTCATTTCTCCTTCTTTTCCTAAGAAGATTGCTAGGTTAGAGATTCTAGGTTGATGTACTAAGCATGTTTGCCTTTGAGCAAACCTCGAATTTTAATATAAAATATATAATTGTTACATTCAGCCTTGATTTCTCTTTCGTGTATAATTTGCTTTATCATGTGCAACTGTTTAAGGAAAGTAAATGATGCATCTAATACAGATTATAGTCAACTGTCAAGCTCTCTTTCATATCAAATCTTTACGCTACTTTAATCTAAATTGTTGAACTTATGCCGTTTATTTTCCGCCGCTCAAACTCATTTCCATCGCCTAAGTTCAACATACATCTTCCAACCGCATATTTCATATCGCGATCCTAGATGTCCATGATCTACATCTCGCCGATCTAAGATGTCCGATCACTCTATCTTCGGCTAATCATTCAAGATGAGGAAGATGATCTATGTGTAGTAATCATTTCATCTACTTTTCAATCTAAATGTAAAATTTGGATGAAATTTTTATTACACCAAGTATAGGCTATTCACCCCCTCTAGCCTATACACCGAGCAACCCTGACCTAACAATTGGTATCGAGCAAGTACTCAGTAAACCTTATTTCGGCTTAATAACCCGAGAGTTTAGATCCCGCCGATTAGATGCATAGTCAAAAGGAGTCTTTTCAAAATCTTTTATCCACAAAAACCTCTTGACGGAGAATCCCGAAAGCCTTTTGAAAACCATCTTCAAATCAAAATAAATTTTGTTTTCAAAAATATGTGAGAAAGAGTATTATGATGACAATGTGTTCACTATAAGAAAATTTATCATATATCGAATTACATTGATATTGTGAAGATAAGTATTATAGTGGAAGTTGATTTGCTAAGGATTATGCATGTTTCATAAGTCTGTTCTCAAATCTTGGTATCTTCTTTGGCAAATGGGTTAAACTCATATTTGATGGATGAATTACTTAGAATCCCTTCCAAAAACATGCTCTCTTGACATAAGGCTAACGATTGTTCCAATCCAACACCTTCTCAAGAAAACTTTTTATAAAAGTTTAGAGCAGAGGAAATAAGAAGAGTTTCAAAGAAAATTCAAAGGAAATCAAAAATATGTCATCTTCAAAATTACCGTGATTGTAAGATCTTGGCCTAAGGACATCAATGATGAGTTTGTCTTTCTTCAATGTAAAGCCTCACCGAGCAAGAATACACTCAAGGAACCTATGCTCGATTAGAAATGGTGCTTCAACGACTATGAGCGACGTTCAAAGAGTCTAATGAGGAAGTAACCCCACTCCAAATTTCTTAACACTATGGGTTACACTTATAAGCCGTATTTTGAATAATTATTCTTTTGTCATGCTTATTAAGTCTCATTTGTATTATTGGATTACTAGAGCTATCTTTAGCTCATAAATGTTGCTAATTTTCTCTATGAGTACTTTGGGCAGAACTCATATGACGTAAAAGGTCAATCATGCAACATCTCTCTCCATCGGCAGATAGTAACATGGTGCCGATTCATGAAGGATCGCCGATCACTCATGAGAACTCACTCATGTCCTTCACTCACTCAAGGTCAAAATCTTCACCGCTGGACTTTACAACAATGAAGTGAAAAATCTGCCGATAAGTCCAAAGGAGTTGATAAAGACCCTCTCTCATGCCTATACATAACAAAGTTAGCTATTTGCTTTCCAATGACTCGTGCTCATGTCTCGCGAACTAATATGCTTATACATATCATCGACAATAATGCATAATAACCGTCATACCGCACTTTCATTAATATACATTGATTGTATGATTTGTTTTATGCAAATGATTTTTCAAAACAAATCAGACTTTTCTATCACCGATTTCAAGTGTTTTTCGAAACCCCGTAGTTGGCCGAATTTCCACATCGCCAACCAACACTTCATAAGCTCGGTTTATGTGCTGACTTATAGAAGTAAAATCCTTTAAAGACCTACTCTCTCAAGTCTATTAAAGGTGGAGGCACACTTTTCGAAGTTTGCTTCGATTAAAGTTAAGACTATTTTCAAAATCTTGGAAAACGACAAGTCACCAACATCAATCCTTACCAAGAATCTTGAAAATATCTAGACTTCACGCCTATCCCCCAAGGCGTGATCGAAGGACAATTCAACAAGTAAAGCTCCATTATTGAGTATCCTTCGCCTAACCTCCGTGAGTATAAGTAGAGCTCCTTCTTCATTCAAATCTCTACTATGACATAACTCACAAACCGCCTATAGATTACACTAGTTACAAATCGATGATTCAAAATCTCACAAATGTTGCAAAATCCAAGTCCTAAGATTGGATCAAGACAATTCCTTAACAACAGGTATGATTCCTTCATATTCATTCAATGTTGTTTCGATTTTATTTGTTACTTCACAAGAGCTGATCTAAATTTCTCTCAATAATGAATTTCCAAAATCATTCATAAACCGTGAAAATTATTTCTCAAAATCTTTTTCAATACACGCTTTACAAATATGAGAGAAATTGCATCAAGTCCTGTGTACGTAAATCATTAATTATGGTTCCACAATCTTGTTGAGAAAACAATTGATAAAAAGAACTTCTTTTGTCTCGTCCGATAATCATAGAAGTTTGCCGTCAAGCATAATTCATATGCCGCAAACATGATTGTCGAACACTTACGAACTCTTTTAGTCAATTAGTTTTAAAAATAAGATAGAAAACCATCAATTAATGCCGTAAAAGTGATTTCATTTCTCTTCTAACTTTTAGCTATCAATCTCATTGATACTCTAAAATGTCTAGATGAATCACTGGGAAAATCAATTAGCACATACTCATTCCACTTTTGGAAGTCGCTTGCATACTTGAACTTCACGTAAAAGATCCCGAAAAGAAATGTCAAATGTTTGGAAAACATTTAACATATTGCCATGTGCAACAAGTCTTCGGTTATATGTAGGTATGCCGACCATCACCTCAAAGATGGCCGATGCGGATAATTCATTCTGCGAATTATGTAGCTAATATGGAATTGACAAAGATGACGACGCTAACAACGACCATAAGTCCTCGTGAATATCAAAGGGGATTCATGGGCCAAGCAAGACATCTTTGACGGCCATCACCCTTCGGTGTTCTCATAATGACCCGAAGAAGTGAAGATGTTACGCCTCCCGAGAGTTGGAGGAGATCAAAAAGGGAACACGGCCATCTTCTTATCATCCAACTCCTTCTAAATCCTTGACCAATGACTCCCAATCTAATGTCTAGGATTAGGATCTATAGGACACAAATTTGTAACATGTATTTCTTTCGTAAATTGAATCATTGTATCTTTCTCATGTAATCGGCTCATCAAAAATCCGCTTGTATTGTTCTTGTAATCACCGATCCTTGCATCATACCGTGTAAAACTACTTGGATCATTGAATACAAGTTCTGCAACTTTTTCTCATGCTCATCTACTTGTCTGCATTCCTTTGATAGCATGAAATAATGTGTTAAAGTGTGTTGATCAAACCTATCATTCTTTGATTATCTCTATTTTATTCTGGTGATTAAAAGAATTGCTCTCAATGAAATGGTCACTCTACCGAGACACAAACTCGCGACATCCCATCGCAAACCTTTCTTGAACAATCGCTAAATCAAGTTATGGTCTTCTACTACCGCTTAACTCTCATCCTTAGACACCATGATAATTGCCTTTCGAATCTAATCTTTTCACAATGATTAAATTCAAGTTCTGCCAGAATCTATAGTCTCTTAACAAATAGGCATACTGCAGTATTCATGATCTTCATGTCAATCTATCGATGAATCTGCTATTACTCAATCTCTATTCTTCATGATTAAAAGGTCAAGATTGTTAGTAAATCTACTTTGAACAACAGTGCCTGCTAAATTGAACCTTTCAAGACAATCCAACAAAGACTTTGTGTTCTTAGTAATGACAACTACCAAATCTTGTATACCCTATGAGATTGAAGTTATAAAGGCTTGATTAGTTGTCTCCATTATAATGGCTCAAACAGCTAATTGGTATACGATTGAATTCCAAAACACTCTGCTACACCTTATCATGTGATTCTTTGTTAAAAAGGATGTAGTTAAAATCTCTAGTAACTCGACCTATCCTCAAGATAGTCGACATTCAAGAAATCTTGGGAAGACTAATATTTTCAAATATTATGTCCTTCCTCAGAGTGAACAGCCGATATGACCCCGTTTCATATAGGCTACGTCTCACTCTCTTCGAACAAGTCTAGTCTGCAGATCTCTTCCCTTGCCATAGAATGCCTAGATCTGCGATTAGAAAGAAGAACGGACATCACTTCGGTACACATGTAACATCTCACTTGATCTATTTAATATTCTTACTAAGCTTTATTAATCTTAAATAGATTGATGTCCATTATAAATAGAGTCTATTCAATTGATATCACTGTCCTTAACTTAGCCGATATTAATCACACTCCCAATAATAGACACAACAATCAATATCGCAGTTCCCACTCTAGCAAAAACCTAATACAACTCGCTAATAGTGTCTTCATTTAAAAGACTCTTCAAATCTCCCAAAATTGGTATCAAACTTCAAGATTGATATCGGACAATCTTAAGACACATTCGTCTAAAACCTCCACATATGTGTCATGTACAACGTGCCATATGGCTTGGACAAGTTATTTGTCCCCAATTCATTCTTAAACAACCAATGCTGTTCTATTGTTGATTAATTTACTCAAACAACTCGTTTGAAGTAAAATAACGCTTATATTATATCCTGGAAGCGTTGTACCCATTAATATCACAATAAAGGCAATCAAATTAATCGGTCTCAAATTAATTTTAAACTTCTTGTTTGAAATTAATATAAATATCTTCTAGGCTGCCTATGCACTAGCCATTATTACACTAAGCATGATGACATAATCCAAAATCGACTATCATTACTGTCATTAAATGCACTCACTTCTTTAAGCCCCCAAAATGTCTTTTCCCATTCCTCTAATCAAGAAACCCTTTCATCTTCTCAAAGTTGTATAAAATTGGTATCGCTTCCAAAAACAACAAACCGACTTGCGTTCCTCAAAATCTCTCCACAAATAGAGTCGGTTGCATCATGTGTTCACCAAATCTGCCTAGTCCTCCTCATCGACCCATCTCCCACACCGAATGGCGTCATCGAATGATGGTTCTTCTTGCCACTCCTCCTCCACCTGATTCAACGACCTCGTCAAATCTCTCGTCGTGTAAGGAATCGTCTTCGAGACCCGAGAACAGTGTATCCAATTTCATCCCTTGGACTCCCACAAGAGACAATACGCTACTCTTTGCTCCCATCGCCTCAAATGCTCACCTCGAGCAACCTTCATCTCGGGAGGAGCTTCCCCAAAACGCCAATGCGTCAAATCCGGTCAATGTTCCTTTCGATTAGAATCAGCAGACCTTCATCCTCTAACTCTACTTCATTAGGATGACTAGCTAGGTCTCTGTTTTATAAATCTAACTTTCCTTTGCCATATCAATGATAAATATGTAATGTGTTTAGTCTTGTGTACGTCACTGTCGTTATTTGACATTTTCTTTTCGTTAAAAATTAAAAATTTGTCTGGTACATACTCGTTCATGCTGCGGTTCTTGTCTTGATGAACTTCATCTATACTTCGTAGGCGCACCTTACATCTCATGTTATAGATGTATATCTCATACATCCAACAACATCAACATAAGACTCACCATACTTGCTTGTTTTGACTTGATATACCTTAAAGAAAACCATTTTGAATGCTTTACTACTCACCAATTGGTTTCACTAATTAAACAACTTACCCTATTTTGCCTCTCCTATCCCAAAATAAAGCGTATCACACTCCATTCTTGTAAAATCTTCTTACAAGCAATGGAAACACAATTTCTAACCTCGATATCCTTTTATGTATGTCTCATACATGAAAGTTGTGTATCATAAGCTATCGCACATTAAGAATCGTAAATATGACAAGTAACTGTATTCACTCGATAAAGTCTATATTTTCGCAGAATTACATCCCGCAAATCACCTCGGCATTTCTCAAACGACAGATGCTCTCTACTGTCAAAATTCATACCTTATGAATTACCATAAGCATGTTCTCCCTCATATTTAGGTTATAATACTCCAAAATTCAATTGATAACTATCAATCTATCTTCAACTTGTGGCCATTAAGGAGGAGAAATTATGAAGTAGTAATGGCCCCAAGCAATTGAATATGTGAAAGGAGAAATTGAAGTAGTAATGGTAGTAATGGCCCCAAAAGTAGTAATGGTAGTAATGGCCCCAAGAAATTGTGAAGTAATATTAACCCCAACTAGTAAGGAGGAGAGAAATTATTGTAGGCTCCAAGTAATTATAATTATAGTAAGATTAACACTATTCGAACACTATTCATTAAGAAAGAGAGATTGTAATGTGTCAATCTTTATGTGAAATATTAAGGAGGAGAGATAAACAATTAGTAAGATTAAGAGATAAACAAATATTAAGGAGAAAATTGAAGAAAGAAGAGAAATTGAAGAAAGGAGAAAATTGAAGAAAGAAGAATTGAAGAAGGAGAGATTGTGAAAATTGCAAGTAATCAATGAACCTTTCAGAGGAGAGACCGTGAAGAAGTAATGGCCTCAAGTAATTATAAAGGAAGTCGCCTTAAGAAATTATAGTAGGATTAACACTATTAAGAACAATATTCATTAAGGAGGAGAGATAAACAATTATTAAGAAGGAGAGGTAGACAACTTGTAGGATGTTGTAAGATAGTATCTACCCATACACTTAACACTATATGACTATTATAATATCCGACTTGATGAAGATGCTTAATCAAATCGATTAAGTCACTTATACTTTCTACTTCTTGCTTGAGCAACATTCTTCGATCATCCGATGCAAGAAACACACTCTTAAGGCAATATTATCATTTGCCTAATAAACATTTCATTATTGCTTCGTATTTGTTCTTCCATTTATTGAGTCTAAATACTTAGCAATAGGTGACTATACATACGCTATCGCTTGTAAGTTCAACCTAGGGCATGTCTTGATATAAACGAATATTCGTAGTGGCATGTTATTACTAAGGTTTGAACAACCGCTTTATAGAGCTATATGTATAAGTCAATTGTAGTAATGGTCCCAAGCAAATAGGAGGAGATTGTTAGGAATATGCCGTAAATCACCGATATATATGTATGCATATTCCAACACGTGATTTGCTTGTTCCCATTACAACGCATGTTTCACAAGTGGCTAAAAGGTGCGTACGGTTAGTGTGGGCTTGTTGAAACAATGCATAGGTCATTAGACTAGGAAGTCTTTGTACATATCCGAGTCTTTGTCCTACCGAATGATGACAAACCTTCATATGAATCAAGCTCTTCAATTTGCCGTTGACGTGACTATCGGCGATGTCTCACTAGCGACATTTCCTTCGCTATGATCGCCTAAATAGCCATCTCTACATCGCGGTTCTATATCGGCAGACTCTAGTATCCGCCAAAGCACTTCATCGAACAAGCAGAGAAGCTATTTATTCAAGAGGAACATCGTGACCATCGGCGGTTTCTACACCGGCGGTTCTATAATGGCGGATCTCGAATCGGCCAAATCCTCATCAAAACAACGCCGAGCGTAAGATCACGAGATACATCGGTCGTTACTCAATGCACTTCAAGACAAAATAGATCCGTTACAAGATCGTCGACAAATCCAAGATACGCATCGATGTCGCACCTTCACGTTTATCCAATAGACATTTCCTCTTACGAACAGTGTTCGCGGTCTTCAAAGCTTCATTTGAAAAGGCCAAGCACGGGACGCCGCACGATCAAAGCAATGAAACGTCCACATCAATCAGTGCATCCAGCTAAGCTCGACACGTCCAACTATGTCCACTGTGTCCCGCATCATCTTCAAGATTCAAACCTAATCGAAGGTCTTTGCCCAACAAATCCAAAATGTACTGTCTACTACACGAGATTCGATCACCAACGGGCATAAACCTATTCAATACACCAACGGTCACATCTTCTTCTCCACTATATAAGAAGACTCTCATCCTCATTTCTAAAAAGCGAGCACAAGAGAACAAGAGAGAGAGCACAAGCACTCTAACACACAAATTGTGTATGCTTATGCTTGAGAAAGGTTGTGGTATTGATCTTCATTTCTTCAATCGAACCACTCCTTGAGTGAGAAATCACAAGTGTAAGAACAAACACTTTGTGAGAGAGAGAAGAAAATCCAAAAGCCGAGAAGCTCGCTTGATCAACAACCTTGTTGTTGATTTGAGTTCTTCTTCCTTCGAAGAACTCGGTCTCTTCAATGGCCTCAACTCCATCATTCAACAAAGAGACCAAGTATCTTACGATCGTTGAAGCCGGACCAAGCTTGAAGATGTCCGATGAAGAGCCGAACTTACATGTCCAGATTGCATTCATATCGGCGGACTTATACTACATTATAAGGCGCCGATTGTGCAATAAGGTGTCATCATTGTTGGTCGAGTGCTTAGCACTCGGTTGTTCAAATATATGCTATTTGAACAACTCCTAATATTCTCTTCTCACAACAAATATATCAAGTTGAAACTACAGAAGATGTCTTAATAAATATTAAATACATCTTCTAATGTATTTTCGATATATTTGATTTCGCTTTCTTCATTTCTCCTTCTTTTTCCTAAGAAGATTGCTAGGTTAGAGATTCTAGGTTGATGTACTAAGCATGTTTGCCTTTGAGCAAACCTCTGCTGAATTTTAATATAAAATATATAATTGTTACATTCAGCCTTGATTTCTCTTTCGTATATAATTTGCTTTATCATGTGCAACTGCTTAAGGAAAGTAAATGATGCATCTAATACGATTATAGTCAACTGTCAAGCTCTCTTTCGATCAAATCTTTACAGTTACTTTAATCTAAATTGTTGAACTTATGTTGTTTATTTTTCCGCCGCTCAAACTCATTTCCATCGGCTAAGTTCAACATACATCTTCCAACCGCATATTTCATATCTGCGATCCTAGATGTCCATGATCTACATCTGCGATCTAAGATGTCCGATCACTCTATCTTCACTAATCATTCAAGATGAGGAAGATGATCTATGTGTAGTAATCATTTCTTCTACTTTTCAATCTAAATGTAAAATTTGGATGAAATTTTTATTACACCAAGTATAGGCTATTCACCCCCCCCCTCTAGCCTATACACTGAGCAACCCTCGGACCTAACACTCACCTTAGGCATCTAATATCGAAACAATAAGAAAAGTCGATAGTGATAGACGTTACAAGTATATTTTGGACGAAAAGGAAAATATTTTTGACATCCTTGTCAAACATATAATTGACAGCTTGAATTAGATAACCGCAATCATTAGATGTATGACTAACAGTTTGTCTCAGAAACACATAGTGTTAGAGCGATTTAATTTAATTGTTATTAACAAATGCTCTATTTCTTTAAAATGTCATTACAAACCCCAACTTGTAAGAATATAAAGACTATCACCAATCGTTTCAATTATTCCCCAAATTTTTAGCCGGGTCCCATTGCCACCTCCCCATTTTAAGAATTCAAGACTCTAAGAATTTAACTTCCCAATGATTTCCATTATTCACTTATTTTTACAAGTGTCCCACTACCAAATCATCCATTTTATTTGCACTACTTTTTTTTTTTATAAATTTCAAAAAAAAAATAAAAGAAAAGAAGAAGTTGCCGACATATGGGCAGGCGGGCAATTAACGCCCTGCCGTGCGTGTGATTCGCACCCATTATGATGGAGGACCACTAAGTATGAGTGATCCATTGAAGATAAAATATGCTCCAATTACAAGGCCAATGATTAAAAGAATAAATGAAGTCTCAATCCTTGTTTCAAAATCCCAAAATCAATCCCAATTGAAGATGATTGAGGAGCCCAAATTGGTGAATGTTTTTCAAGCGAATCAAGCCCAAAAGGTGGACTTCTAGAAGCCTTTGTTGCCACCCAAAAACCGTATATACTAGAGGCCTAAAAGCTGTCCAATGTCCAAGGCATATAGGAGTCTTCAAAAGTCAACAAACTGTGTACAAAGTCTGAACTCAAGTTCTCAAAAATGTGTGGAGGCTTTTGTCAAACCTTGGAGAGAGTTTTCATCCATGTAAAGGAGTTCCCATTGCTCCCAAATCTGTTCAAACTGTGTGGAAGAGTTCTAGAGGCCTTAAACTATCTAAAACCGTGGATTGACCAAGGAGATTCCAAGCTAAAACTTGGGTGGCAATTTCAGCCTTGAATGGTCTTCTAGAAGCCAAGGGAGGCCGGCCTATGCATGTGTTACAATCCTAGTTGTTCCATGTTTTATTCCTTGAGTTTAAATGTGTTTTAGTTTTAATTTTAACTAGGATTCTATTCAGATTTTATCAAGTGTTTTATTAGACTTTTAGTAGCATAAGGTGTCCTAGTTAGATTAGTTTTGTATTTCTAAAGCATATATAAAGGCATCTTCTTCATTGTAAAAAACAGATTTTTGATAAATTAGAAGTGTGAGTTTTAAAACAATTTCTTGACAAACATAGTTTTGTTAGCATTTTGCAAACTTTGGATTAAGTTTGTGTTACTTTCTAATTCGTGGTTCTTAATTAATCAATAATTAAGGGTTTCGAATCGATCAATGTTCTTAGTTCATCACGAAACTAAGGGTTGCGATCTTCTTTTTGATTGTTATTCAAGTCCTAGGCGTACGTTTTTGCGAGATTATTCGAAGCGTGGTTCCAAATTCGTTATAACTTGTGGGTCTCGTTGGGAATCACATCACATTACTTTTCATTTGATTACTTCAATAGAAATTTTTTGTATAAGCAAAGTTAGGAAACTGAATTTCAATGATTAAAATGCTCAATTATGTTGTACAATCGATAAAATATTGTACAAAAATAAAATACATATTCATTAATAGATTTATCATTCAAGTTTGTTTCTTTTGTTGAAATTCATAATTTGTAATTTAATATTATATAATTTATTTCACCTCTTTGTCTAGTCTATTTTGTCATTTATATTTTCTTTCTTATTTGAAAGCAAAAGAAACTAGGCCTATGAATTATTTTCCTTTTAATTTTACAATTTTTTTAGGATAAAAAATCATAATTTAAATGTAATTTATTTGGAAAGATGAAAAAGTAAAATAAGTTACAAATGGAAATAACATAATTGGTGATTGTTTTGATTTTAAGTAAGGTGGATTAGGAGGGCAATTTTATTTTGACATTGATTCACATGATTAAATTTTAGTGAGTAGCAATTGGTAATTAAGGTTAGGGTTAATTTGAACAGTCTCAAAAAGTGTGACAAGCCTCATTTTTTGTCCCTTTTATAAACTTGTCTTATAATATAGATTAGTCGTTGTGGTAATGTGGTCTACTCGATGTGTGCGCAATATATATATATATACACAAATATATATATATATATATATATATATATAATTTCAAATATTTTATATATCTATTTTCTTGTTACTCTTCAAATATCTTTTTTCCTATTTTCTCTTATTTTTTTGTTACTCTTCAAATATTTTATATATCTATTTTCTCTCTAATTTTTACAATGTTTTCCCCTTCTTCCTATTTCCCAGTTTTCCCTTCTTTTTTTTCTTTCTTTCCTATCTTTTCTCAATATTTTTCATGTTTTTGGTTATTCCTCTTGGCATTTACGAGTAAAATATTAGAGTAGCAAAATTGTGAGGACGAATTGACTTCTATTCTTAATAAATAGTATTGATGCGTGATGCTTAGTATCTAGAAATTAAGATAGATTCGAAACTGTACTCAATATTACATCTTTTGAGATCTAACTTTAGTCAACACTGTTGACCACATAGATTTAGCTACTCAAAATCTTGATATAGAGTTTTGTGAGGGATCATTTACTTCTAATGGGTTTATTGACCTCAATATTTTCGTTGATTCCTGATTGTGCCACGTGACATGTTCAAAGTAAAAGTTTAGAGCACCGAATCCATTAGGACGAATTGCCATTTAGATAAAACATAATTAAGTAAGATTTTATTGGCCTTCTTTGGAGATCCAACCTCAAATTCAACACTATTGACCACGTAGATTTAATTACCTACTCAAAATCTTAATATCTAGTTTTTGAGGGAGCATTTACTTTCTTTTTGTGGTTACAATATTTCTATTTTAAGCAAACCGGACAGTTAATGTATAAAAAGAAAAGGAAACAACAAGAAGTCCAATAAAATCATAATATCAGAACTTGGCATGGATTATGCGGGAGAAACCTCTTCTACTTCCTCGTCCTAGGACCTTTTCTTTTCAATATCTCCAATGCTTGTTTTGGACTCCAAAGTTTCACGTAGATATTACCAACGAGATCCCTAATTCAAATATCTTGCTTCGATGTCAATCAAAAGACGATGATATTGGATATCATAACCTTACCTATAAAGGCAATATCAGTTGGAAGTTCTGCGAGCATTTTTATCTTACTACTCTTTACTTTTGCCATTCTTGGTGGCAATCAAAGCAACAAGTTTTTGATGTTATGAACTTTACGATGTTTAATGCATGCAACGAAGGCAAACCACGTTCCAACAGATGCCAGTGGTCACTTAAGCCGGAAGGAATTTATTGGCATGATCCCACACAGATGACATGGTTGAAACAATATGATTGGCGTTAATATACGCATTATCTTACTTTATTCATTATCAATATCATCATATTGAATAAATATTTCTTCAGAAAACTAGTGAAGTGGCTTTGATCTCTCTCTCTCTCTCTCTCTCTCTCTCTCTCTCTCTCTCTCTCTCTCGTTTTTGTATGTATAATTATCTAGTAGGCTAAGCTTATGCATCAAATATTGGAATTGTAAGAAAATTTGATAGTAAATCTCTCGTTTTTGTATGTATAAATATCTAGTAGGCTAAGCTTATGCATCAAATATTGGAATCCTAAGAAAAGTTAGTAGTAATAGGCCTTTCAATTTTGTAGTTTGGGCCAATCAAATCCTTTGACATCCTAGCTAGTTGCACATCTAATTTACGTTTATATTGGGTAACTTCAATAGTTAGATCTATGACTAACTATTTATGTATGTTCCTAGAATGGTTATTATTAACAAATGCAATATGTCCTTGAAATGCCATTGCATACCCCGACTTGCAAGAGAACTAAAGGTCCCTAGGTGTAGGTAGATTGATGTTGTAGTCCGAAAATCAAAGTGTGAGACCGTCTCTAAAAGAAAAACCAAAAGGGGGAAGTAATTTAAACAAAAACTATCAATAGGTAAACGATCCACCCTCCTTGTTATTTCCATGCCAAGACGGCAAACAAAGTTTACTAGGAAAATGGTGTTAACTTTTTCACCGAAGTTCTCTAAAAGTTACGTTTTACCGGATATATAGTTTACAAAAGTTAACTTTTAAAACTGATTTCTTGGACGCATTTGTAGAATACTCCCTTAGTTCCTAAAAACAAGTTCATCTTTCCTTCTTAAGTCGTTCGAAATAAAAGTGTCCACTTTCTCATCTTTCTTTGTTTGGATGTCACTTTTATGATTTTACCATTGGTTTGCTTCATACTTTAATTGATGGGCCGACCCAACTTTCACATGGGCATTTTTAGAAAACACACACCATTCAAATATTTATAACATAGCAATTTGATTTTCTTAATCTTTGTGCCGAGTCGGATAATATTATTTCTTAGGAACGGAGGGAGTAAATTGTTCGCTAGATAAGTTCATATTTCAAAAGAGTCAACTTTTGAAAAATTGCATCGACGAGGACTACATCGTCTCAAAAAAGAAGTGCACATTCACTAATTTTGCAAATTAGGAAAATTGTTGATATTTTATTATCTCCAATAATGGTTGTATTATTGTGTGGTCACACAATTTTAGTCTACTTTTATTGGTTTAACTTGGTTATTACACTAAAAATTGATATTTTTCTACACATTTTGTAGTCACGTTTGGTGTAAGTAGTAAAATTATTCAAAACATATCATCGTTTAATTATTTATTCTTTACGATGACCTTAATGACATTCTTGATATGATGCTTATTAATATCTAGAAACCAATTAAGTTAGATTTGAAATTATTATCACAATTGCAACTTCAATTCAACGTGAAGCTATTGATCACGTTGATTAAGCGGTCCAAATCTAGATTTTGATACTCTAGTTTCTAAGGCAGCAATTTGCCACAATATAAAGAGAGAATGAAACAACTAGAGGTCTAAAAATATCCTAATTAATTTTACTGAAATTGGCATGGATTATGCTACTACAAGAAAACCTCTGCTCCTTCCTCCTCTTTGTAGGGTTTGTTTTCGGTTCATTCTATGCTCTTTGTTTCTTGACTTAAAGGTTTCACGTCGATATTTTCGATGAGATCCCCGATTCAAAACTCTTACTTCGTTGCCAATCAAAAGACAATGATCTCGGATATCATAATTAATCTTACCTATAATGATAATTTTAGTTGGAAATTTTGCATTGGCTCGAATACTCTTTCTTCGCCACTTTTGGTGGCAATCAAAACAACAAGTTCTTGATGTTTTTAACAAGACATTATTTGGTGCATGCCAAGGATCAGCCAAACAAAGTTTCAATCGATGTAAGTGGTCACTTCGGAAGGAATTTATTGGTATGATCCCAAAAATATGATATGGGTAAAACAATATAATTGGTATTGATGTAACTGCATTACCTTACTTAAATCCATAAAAGTATAAGAAAATTCAATAAAGGACTCTCTCTCTCTCTCTCTCTTTTGGATGTACAAATATCTAGCAGGCTCACCTTAGGCATCTAATATCGAAACAATAAGAAAAGTCGATAGTGATAGACGTTACAAGTATATTTTGGACGAAAAGGAAAATATTTTTGACATCCTTGTCAAACATATAATTGACGACTTGAATTAGATAACCGCAATCATTAGATGTATGACTAAGTTTGTCTCGAAACACATAGTGTTAGAGCGATTTAATTTAATTGTTATTAACAAATGCTCTATTTCTTTAAAATGTCATTACAAACCCCAACTTGTAAGAATATAAAGACTATCACCAATCGTTTCAATTATTCCCCAAATTTTTAGCCGGGTCCCATTGCCACCTCCCCATTTTAAGAATTCAAGACTCTAAGAATTTAACTTCCCAATGATTTCCATTATTCACTTATTTTTACAAGTGTCCCACTACCAAATCATCCATTTTATTTGCACTACTTTTTTTTTTTTTATAAATTTCAAAAAAAAAAAAAGAAAAGAAGAAGTTGCCGACATATGGGCAGGCGGGCAATTAACGCCCTGCCGTGCGTGTGATTCGCACCCATTATGATGGAGGACCACTAAGTATGAGTGATCCATTGAAGATAAAATATGGTCCAATTACAAGGCCAAGGATTAAAAGAATAAATGAAGTCTCAATCCTTGTTTCAAAAGCCCAAAATCAATCCCAATTGAAGATGATTGAGGAGCCCAAATTGGTGAATGTTTTTCAAGCGAATCAAGCCCAAAAGGTGGACTTCTAGAAGCCTTTGTTGCCGCCCAAAAACCGTATATACTAGAGGCCTAAAAGCTGTCCAATGTCCAAGGCATATAGGAGTCTTCAAAAGTCAACAAAGTGTACAAAGTGTGAACTCAAGTTGTCAAAAATGTGTGGAGGCTTTTGTCAAACCTTGGAGAGAGTTTTCAGCCATGTAAAGGAGTTCCCATTGCTCCCAAATCTGTTCAAACTGTGTGGAAGAGTTCTAGAGGCCTTAAACTATCTAAAACCGTGGATTGACCAAGGAGATTCCAAGCTAAAACTTGGGTGACGAATTTCAGCCTTGAATGGTCTTCTAGAAGCCAAGGGAGGCCGGCCTATGCATGTGTTACAATCCTAGTTGTTCCATGTTTTATTCCTTGAGTTTAAATGTGTTTTAGTTTTAATTTTAACTAGGATTCTATTCAGATTTTATCAAGTGTTTTATTAGACTTTTAGTAGCTTAAGGTGTCCTAGTTAGATTAGTTTTGTATTTCTAAAGCCTATATAAAGGCATCTTCTTCATTGTAAAAACAGATTTTTGATAAATTAAAAGTGTGAGTTTTAAAACTCTTTCTTGACAAACATAGTTTTGTTAGCATTTTGCAAACTTTGGATTAAGTTTGTGTTACTTTCTAATTCGTGGTTCTTAATTAATCAATAATTAAGGGTTTCGAATCGATCAAGGTTCTTAGTTCATCACGAAACTAAGGGTTGCGATCTTCTTTTGATTGTTATTCAAGTCCTAGGCGTACGTTTTTGCGAGGTTATTCGAAAGCGTGGTTCCAAATTCGTTATAACTTGTGGGTCTCGTTGGGAATCACATCACATTACTTTTCATTTGATTACTTCAAGAGAAATTTTTGTATAAGCAAAGTTAGGAAACTGAATTTCAATGATTAAAATGCTCAATTATGTTGTACAATCGATAAAATATTGTACAAAAATAAAATACATATTCATTAATAGATTTATCATTCAAGTTTGTTTCTTTTGTTGAAATTCATAATTTGTAATTTAGTATTATATAATTTATTTCACCTCTTTGTCTAGTCTATTTTGTCATTTATATTTTCTTTCTTATTTGAAAGCAAAAGAAACTAGGCCTATGAATTATTTTCCTTTTAATTATTACAATTTTTTTAGGATAAAAATCATAATTTAAATGTAATTTATTTGGAAAGATGAAAAAGTAAAATAAGTTACAAATGGAAATAACATAATTGGTGATTGTTTTGATTTTAAGTAAGGTGGATTAGGAGGGCAATTTTATTTTGACATTGATTCACATGATTAAATTTTAATGAGTAGCAATTGGTAATTAAGGTTAGGGTTAATTTGAACAGTCTCAAAAAGTGTGACAAGCCTCATTTTTTGTCCCTTTTATAAACTTGTCTTATAATATAGATTAGTCGTTGTGGTAATGTGGTCTACTCGATGTGTGCGCAATATATATATATATATATATATATATATACACAAATATATATATATATATATATATAATTTCAAATATTTTATATATCTATTTTCTTGTTACTCTTCAAATATCTTTTTTCCTATTTTCTCTTATTTTTTTGTTACTCTTCAAATATTTTATATATCTATTTTCTCTCTAATTTTTACAATGTTTTCCCCTTCTTCCTATTTCCCAGTTTTCCCTTCTTTTTTTTTCTTTCTTTCCTATCTTTTCTCAATATTTTTCATGTTTTTCGGTTATGCCTCTTGGCATTTACAGAGTAAAATATTAGAGTAGCAAAATTTGTGAGGACGAATTGACTTCTATTCTTAATAAATAGTATAGATGCGTGATGCTTAGTATCTAGAAATTAAGATAGATTCGCTGTACTCAATATTACATCTTTTGAGATCTAACTTTAGTCAACACTGTTGACCACATAGATTTAGCTACTCAAAATCTTGATATAGAGTTTTGTGAGGGATCATTTACTTCTAATGGGTTTATTGACCTCAATATTTTCGTTGATTCTGATTGTGCCACGTGACATGTTCAAAGTAAAAGTTTAGAGCACCGAATCCATTAGGACGAATTGCCATTTAGATAAAACATAATTAAGTAAGATTTTATTGGCCTTCTTTGGAGATCCAACCTCAAAGTCAACACTATTGACCACGTAGATTTAATTACCTACTCAAAATCTTAATATCTAGTTTTTGAGGGAGCATTTACTTTCTTTTTGTGGTTACAATATTTCTATTTTAAGCAAACCGGACAGTTAATGTATAAAAGAAAAGGAAACAACAAGAAGTCCAATAAAATCATAATATCACCGAACTTGGCATGGATTATGCCAGAGAAACCTCTTCTACTTCCTCGTCCTAGGACCTTTTCTTTTCAATATCTCCAATGCTTGTTTTGGACTCCAAAGTTTCACGTAGATATTACCAACGAGATCCCTAATTCAAATATCTTGCTTCGATGTCAATCAAAAGACGATGATATTGGATATCATAACCTTACCTATAAAGGCAATATCAGTTGGAAGTTCTGCGAGCATTTTTATCTTACTACTCTTTACTTTTGCCATTCTTGGTGGCAATCAAAGCAACAAGTTTTTGATGTTATGAACTTTACGATGTTTAATGCATGCAATGAAGGCAAACCACGTTCCAACAGATGCGAGTGGTCACTTAAGCGGAAGGAATTTATTGGCATGATCCCACACGATGACATGGTTGAAACAATATGATTGGCGTTAATATACGCATTATTTTACTTTATTCATTATCAATATCATCATATTGAATAAATATTTCTTCAGAAAACTAGTGAAGTGGTTTTGATCTCTCTCTCTCTCTCTCTCTCTCTCTCTCTCTCTCTCTCTCGTTTTTGTATGTATAATTATCTAGTAGGCTAAGCTTATGCATCAAATATTGGAATTGTAAGAAAATTTGATAGTAAATCTCTCGTTTTTGTATGTATAAATATCTAGTAGGCTAAGCTTATGCATCAAATATTGGAATCCTAAGAAAAGTTAGTAGTAATAGGCCTTTCAATTTTGTAGTTTGGGCCAATCAAATCCTTTGACATCCTAGCTAGTTGCACATCTAATTTACAGTTTATATTGGGTAACTTCAATAGTTAGATCTATGACTAACTATTTATGTATGCTCCTAGAATGGTTATTATTAACAAATGCAATATGTCCTTGAAATGCCATTGCATACCCCGACTTGCAAGAGAACTAAAGGTCCCTAGGTGTAGGTAGATTGATGTTGTAGTCCGAAAATCAAAGTGTGAGACCGTCTCTAAAAAGAAAAACCAAAAGGGGAAGTAATTTAAACAAAAACTATCAATAGGTAAACGATCCACCCTCCTTGTTATTTCCATGCCAAGACGGCAAACAAAGTTTACTAGGAAAATGGTGTTAACTTTTTCACCGAAGTTCTCTAAAAGTTACGTTTTTACCGGATATATAGTTTACAAAAGTTAACTTTTAAAACTGATTTCTTGGACGCATTTGTAGAATACTCCCTTAGTTCCTAAAAACAAGTTCATCTTTCCTTCTTAAGTCGTTCGAAATAAAAGTGTCCACTTTCTCATCTTTCTTTGTTTGGATGTCACTTTTATGATTTTACCATTGGTTTGCTTCATACTTTAATTGATGGGCCGACCCAACTTTCACATGGGCATTTTTAGAAAACACACACCATTCAAATATTTATAACATAGCAATTTGATTTTCTTAATCTTTGTGCCGAGTCGGATAATATTATTTCTTAGGAACGGAGGGAGTAAATTGTTCGCTAGATAAGTTCATATTTCAAAAGAGTCAACTTTTGAAAAATTGCATCGACGAGGACTACATCGGTCTCAAAATAAGAAGTGCACATTCACTAATTTTGCAAATTAGGAAAATTGTTGATATTTTATTATCTCCAATAATGGTTGTATTATTGTGTGGTCACACAATTTTAGTCTACTTTTATTGATTTAACTTGGTTATTACACTAAAAATTGAGATTTTTCTACACATTTTGTAGTCACGTTTGGTGTAAGTAGTAAAATTATTCAAAACATATCATCGTTTAATTATTTATTCTTTACGATGACCTTAATGACATTCTTGATATGATGCTTATTAATATCTAGAAACCAATTAAGTTAGATTTGAAATTATTATCACAATTGCAACTTCAATTCAACGTGAAGCTATTGATCACGTTGATTAAGTGGTCCAAATCTAGATTTTGATACTCTAGTTTCTAAGGCAGCAATTTGCCACAATATAAAGAGAGAATGAAACAACTAGAGGTCTAAAAATATCCTAATTAATTTTACGAAATTGGCATGGATTATGCTACTACAAGAAAACCTCTGCTCCTTCCTCCTCTTCGTAGGGTTTCTTTTCGGTTCATTCTATGCTCTTTGTTTCTTGACTTAAAGGTTTCACGTCGATATTTTCGATGAGATCCCCGATTCAAAACTCTTACTTCGTTGCCAATCAAAAGACAATGATCTCGGATATCATAATTAATCTTACCTATAATGATAATTTTAGTTGGAAATTTTGCATTGGCTCGAATACTCTTTCCTTCTGCCACTTTTGGTGGCAATCAAAACAACAAGTTCTTGATGTTTTTAACAAGACATTATTTGGTGCATGCCAAGGATCAGCCAAACAAAGTTTCAATCGATGTAAGTGGTCACTTCAAAGGAAGGAATTTATTGGTATGATCCCAAAAATATGATATGGGTAAAACAATATAATTGGTATTGATGTAACTGCATTACCTTACTTAAATCCATAAAAGTATAAGAAAATTCAATAAAGGACTCTCTCTCTCTCTCTTTTGGATGTACAAATATCTAGCAGGCTCACCTTAGGCATCTAATATCGAAACAATAAGAAAAGTCGATAGTGATAGACGTTACAAGTATATTTTGGACGAAAAGGAAAATATTTTTGACATCCTTGTCAAACATATAATTGACAGCTTGAATTAGATAACCGCAATCATTAGATGTATGACTAACAGTTTGTCTCAGAAACACATAGTGTTAGAGCGATTTAATTTAATTGTTATTAACAAATGCTCTATTTCTTTAAAATGTCATTACAAACCCCAACTTGTAAGAATATAAAGACTATCACCAATCGTTTCAATTATTCCCCAAATTTTTAGCCGGGTCCCATTGCCACCTCCCCATTTTAAGAATTCAAGACTCTAAGAATTTAACTTCCCAATGATTTCCATTATTCACTTATTTTTACAAGTGTCCCACTACCAAATCATCCATTTTATTTGCACTACTTTTTTTTTATAAATTTCAAAAAAAAAAAGAAAAGAAGAAGTTCCGACATATGGGCGGCGGGCAATTAACGCCCGCCGTGCGTGTGATTCGCACCCATTATGATGGAGGACCACTAAGTATCGGTGATCCATTGAAGATAAAATATGGTCCAATTACAAGGCCAAGGATTAAAAGAATAAATGAAGTCTCAATCCTTGTTTCAAAAGCCCAAAATCAAGCCCAATTGAAGATGATTGAGGAGCCCAAATTGGTGAATGTTTTTCAAGCGAATCAAGCCCAAAGGTGGACTTCTAGAAGCCTTTGTTGCTGCCCAAAACCGTATATACTAGAGGCCTAAAAGCTGTCCAATGTCCAAGGCATTTAGGAGTCTTCAAAAGTCAACAAACGTGTACAAAGTGTGAACTCAAGTTGTCAAAAATGTGTGGAGGCTTTTGTCAAACCTTGGAGAGAGTTTTCAGCCATGTAAAGGAGTTCCCATTGCTCCCAAATCTGTTCAAACTGTGTGGAAGAGTTCTAGAGGCCTTAAACTATCTAAAACCGTGGATTGACCAAGGAGATTCCAAGCTAAAACTTGGGTGACGAATTTCAGCCTTGAATGGTCTTCTAGAAGCCAAGGGAGGCCGGCCTATGCATGTGTTACAATCCTAGTTGTTCCATGTTTTATTCCTTGAGTTTAAATGTGTTTTAGTTTTAATTTTAACTAGGATTCTATTCAGATTTTATCAAGTGTTTTATTAGACTTTTAGTAGCTTAAGGTGTCCTAGTTAGATTAGTTTTGTATTTCTAAAGCCTATATAAAGGCATCTTCTTCATTGTAAAAATAGATTTTTGATAAATTAAAAGTGTGAGTTTTAAAACTCTTTCTTGACAAACATAGTTTTGTTAGCATTTTGCAAACTTTGGATTAAGTTTGTGTTACTTTCTAATTCGTGGTTCTTAATTAATCAATAATTAAGGGTTTCGAATCGATCAAGGTTCTTAGTTCATCACGAAACTAAGGGTTGCGATCTTCTTATTGATTGTTATTCAAGTCCTAGGCGTACGTTTTTGCGAGGTTATTCTGAAAGCGTGGTTCCAAGTTTGTTATAACTTGTGGGTCTCGTTGGGAATCACATCACATTACTTTTCATTTGATTACTTCAAGAGAAATTTTTTGTATAAGCAAAGTTAGGAAACTGAATTTCAATGATTAAAATGCTCAATTATGTTGTACAATTGATAAAATATTGTACAAAAATAAAATACATATTCATTAATAGATTTATCATTCAAGTTTGTTTCTTTTGTTGAAATTCATAATTTGTAATTTAAAATTATTTAATTTATTTCACCTCTTTGTCTAGTATATTTTGTCATTTATATTTTCTTTCTTGTTTGAAAGTAAAAGAAACTAGGCCTATGAATTATTTTCCTTTTAATTATTACAATTTTTTTAAGTAAGGTGGATTAGGAGGGCAATTTTATTTTGACATTGATTCACATGATTAAATTTTAATGAGTAGCAATTGGTAATTAAGGTTAGGGTTAACTTGAACAGTCTCAAAAAGTGTGACAAGCCTCATTTTTGTCCCTTTTATAAACTTGTTTTATAATATAGATTAGTCGTTGTGGCAATGTGGCCTACTCGATGTGTGCGCAATATATATATATATATATATATATATATACAAATATATATATATAATTTCAAATATTTTATATATCTATTTTCTTGTTACTCTTCAAATATCATTTTTCCTATTTTCTCTTATTTTTTTGTCCTTTTTAGTGTGTCTAAATTCTAACCATAGTAATATATTTTTCTATCTAATTTTTACAATGTTTTCCCCCTTCTTCCTATTTCCCAGTTTTCCCTTCTTTTTTTTTTTTTCTTTCTTTCCTATCTTTTCTCAATATTTTTCATGTTTTCTGGTCATCCCTCTTGGCATTTACAGAGTAAAATATTAGAGTAGCAAAATTTGTGATGACGAATTGACTTCTATTCTTAATAAATAGTATTGATGCGTGATGCTTAGTATCTAGAAATTAAGATAGATTCGAAACTGTACTCAATATTACATCTTTTGAGATCTAACTTTAGTCAACACTGTTGACCACATAGATTTAGCTACTCAAAATCTTGATATAGAGTTTTGTGAGGGATCATTTACTTCTAATGGGTTTATTGACCTCAATATTTTCGTTGATTCCTGATTGTGCCACGTGAGATGTTCAAAGTAAAAGTTTAGAGCACCGAATCCATTAGGACGAATTGCCATTTAGATAAAACATAATTAAGTAAGATTTTATTGGCCTTCTTTGGATATCATAACCTTACCTATAAAGGCAATATCAGTTGGAAGTTCTGCGAGCATTTTTATCTTACTACTCTTTACTTTTGCCATTCTTGGTGGCAATCAAAGCAACAAGTTTTTGATGTTATGAACTTTACGATGTTTAATGCATGCAACGAAGGCAAACCACGTTCCAATAGATGCCAGTGGTCACTTAAGCCGGAAGTAATTTATTGCCATGATCCCACACAGATGACATGGTTGAAACAATATGATTGGCGTTAATATACGCATTATCTTACTTTATTCATTATCAATATCATCATATTGAATAAATATTTCTTCAGAAAACTAGTGAAGTGGCTTTGATCTCTCTCTCTCTCTCTCTCTCTCTCTCTCTCTCTCTCTCTCTCTCTTTCTCTCTCGTTTTTGCATGTATAATTATCTAGTAGCCTAAGCTTATGCATCAAATATTGGAATTGTAAGAAAATTCGATAGTAAATCTCTCGTTTTTGTATGTATAAATATCTAGTAGGCTAAGCTTATGCATCAAATATTGGAATCCTAAGAAAAGTTAGTAGTAATAGGCCTTTCAAATTTGTAGTTTGGGCCAATCAAATCCTTTGACATCTTAGCTAGTTGCACGTCTAATTTACAGTTTATATTGGGTAACTTCAATAGTTAGATCTATGACTAACTATTTATGTATGTTCCTAGAATGGTTATTATTAACAAATGCAATATGTCCTTGAAATGCCATTGCATACCCCGACTTGCAAGAGAACTAAAGGTCCCTAGGTGTAGGTAGATTGATGTTGTAGTCCGAAAATCAATGTGTGAGACCGTCTCTAAAAAGAAAAACCAAAAGGGGGAAGTAATTTAAACGAAAAGTATCAATAGGTAAACGATCCACCCTCCTTGTTATTTCCATGCCAAGACGGCAAACAAAGTTTACTAGGAAAATGGTGTTAACTTTTTCACCGAAGTTCTCTAAAAGTTACGTTTTTACCGGATATATAGTTTACAAAAGTTAACTTTTAAAACTGATTTCTTGGACGCATTTGTAGAATACTCCCTTAGTTCCTAAAAACAAGTTCATCTTTCCTTCTTAAGTCGTTCCGAAATAAAAGTGTCCACTTTCTCATCTTTCTTTGTTTGGATGTCACTTTTATGATTTTACCATTGGTTTGCTTCATACTTTAATTGATGGGCCGACCCAACTTTCACATGGGCATTTTTAGAAAACACACACCATTAAGATATTTATAACATAGCAATTTGATTTTCTTAATCTTTGTGCCGAGTCGGATAATATTATTTCTTAGGAACGGAGGGACTAAATTGTTCGCTAGATAAGTTCATATTTCAAAAAGAGTCAACTTTTGCAAAATTGCATCGACGAGGACTACATCTGTGACGACCCAACCCCGACCCCGAGAAGGGAACGCGGGTCGTGCCGTCCAAATAAGGACTACAATCATGCAAGGACCCAACTATCAAAACTGACGTGACGCAACATTGGACACGTAGTAAAACTCGGCATTAAAAATCCGGAATATTTTAAAACGTTAAAACCTGATATAACAATTAATAGCAAGTAAACCAAGTCATCGGCGAAATTACAGCCGTAACCCAACACTAACAAGTCATGCCAATATATAAACACCTCGACGGCTAAACATGCCGGAGAATCCACATCAATAAACAAGAGCTAAAGGGATGCTCAGCGGAAGTCTTAACAAGTGAACCAAATACAAGTAAGCAAGGCACGGCCAACAAGTGCCGGTAAATAACAAGAGACATAAGTAGCACTATTCATTTAGTCTACAACAAGTACAAGTTACTATGATTACACATTCCCAAGCGAAGTCTAAGTGACTTTCTTAAACCCAACGTCCTTGCAAAAGAGAAAACCAAAAGTCCATGCTACCACCTCTAGGTGAACAGTCGCGAGCACGAGTAGTCGATCAACCTCGAGAAGACGGTCCTGGACGACTAGGATCTAAAATAGTAAAAGGGAGGGGGTAAGTCATAAAGACTTTGTAAGCAACCAATATGCATGACAGGATATAATGCAAGGCATACATAGCACGTATCAAGCAAGATCATGTTAGCACGTAGTTCTCATGTCGCGATGCACATTGTTTTCACATAAGTGCTTAATTAAATCACATAGGATAAGGATATGTTATAGAACCGGTGCCGCTTCGTAGTCCCTGAAATAGACAATGTTATCACGATTGTATTTGTCGGATGCACGTGTACGATACATCGACCACAATTAGTATTATTCCAAGCGCCCTTTGGTTACGACAAGGTACTCTTCTCCACTTTGATCAGTAGTGAAGGGTGTGTGCGAGTTATGGTGTGGCGACCCATCACCATCATGAATCTCATGATTCATGACTATGATGCATCGTTAACCATCGAGACAATTCACGTAATCCCAGCTGGACTAATGGTATGTCAAGTAGGTATTTACTTGTCATACAAAATCAAGTAAGGAGCAAGTTCGACAAGAGCGAACTCGTCCGAGTCAAGTAGATATTTACTCACGTAATAAATCAAGTAATGGAGCGAGGTCGACAAGAGCGACTCGTCCTATCAAGTAGGCATGTTACTCTACGATGTACAAGTCAAAGCATAAATCAATCATGTCAAGAATTCCCAAGAACTAATTTACAATTCAATTGAACTCTAAACGTCGTAGGGATTTATTTGTAGAGTCGGTATTGTTCAATGACTCTCTAAAGCAACTCCGTTGAGTTATTACTAAATTATTCCTAAGTAGCGAATGAATGCTATGTGCAATTCATGGCTCTTTTCTATGTTCTCGATTCATATACTATTAGACTATTAAGTCGTTCATGACTCTTAGTCCATCAAGATTCAAGTTCTCAATTTGTGAACCCTAACATGTTCGTCAATTTTGAAGTTTTGAATTACAACAAGTCCAAGAACAAAAGTTATTCCAAGTTCATCTTAGAACACTATTCATACATGACACAAGTCCAAATTTCCAATTATGAGTCATTAACCCAAAATTCACAGAAAATTAACTTAAAGAATTTCAAGTTATTAACATGGTGCATGTCTTCTTAAGCATGTAAATAGAGATTATCATGAAGGGAGCATACTTGATATTGAGCATACAAAATAGGGGATTGGGTGCTTACCTCAAACACACATATCAAACCAACAAAAGGAGAATCAAAGCCTTCCAAGTTGTTTCACTAGTCTCAAGCAACAAAAATCTGGCTTTGCATGCAAGTTTGAGTGGGTGGAAATGGAGGAGATGAAAACACACAGTGATCTCACCTTGAACACACACAGTCTCTCTCTCAATTGTTCTTAGAAGGTTTTTGGTGAAGTGGGTGAAATGGATAGGTCATTTCCTGGTGTTGTGGCTGTAAGGGGGGTGTGAGTGAGCTGGTCTCTCACTTAGGGAAGTGTCCCAACCCAAACAAAAGGCTTACAAGTCAACAATTATTAAAATAAAGCTTCAGCGCATAAGGCGATCGCTCTCCCACGAAACAGGGCGATCGCTTTGACATTCTGCCAACAAAGCGATCGCTTTGTTAGGGACCAAAGCGATCGCTTTGTACCCAGTTTCTCGATAGTACATTCTGTCTACAAAGCGATCGCTTTGTCCAAAACAAGGCGATCGCTTTGTACCCAGTATGCACCTCACTGAGTACAAAGTCATTCATGTTACCAAAAATCTTACCAAAACATCTTTGTATGAACAACCCAAGTAAACAAAGCTAAAACAATCAGTAGTTACCCAAATCACAATTCATTATACTAACATGGCATTTCTATTCATGCTAACAAGACATATATCATGCAAATAATACGATGAAGAGAACTAGGGTGTCACATCCTCTCCTCCTTAAAGGAATTTAGTCCCTAAATTCACTTACCATCTAATCAAACAGGTATGGATACTTCTCACGCATCTCACTCTGAGTTTCCCAAGTGGCTTCTTCCAACAAATGATTTCGCCACAAAACTTTCACTAACGGTATTCTCTTAGTCCTCAAGACTTGCTCTTTGGTATCAAGAATCTTCACCGGCTTCTCAACATAGGAAAGGTCGGGTTCAAGGGAAATCTCTTCATAGGCAAGAACATGTGATTCATCCTTCATATATTTGCGAAGCATAGAAACTTGAAACACATCATGAATACCCGAAATAGACGGTGGCAATGCAATCCGGTAAGCCAAAGAACCAACCCTCTCAAGAATTTCAAACGGACCAATATACCTTGGTGAAAGCTTCCCTTTCTTGCCAAATCTCTTAGTACCACGGCGCGGTGATATTTTCAAGAATACAAAATCACCAACTTGAAACTCAAGATCGCGTCTCCGGTTATCCGCGCAGCTTTTCTGTCTACTCTGAGCCGTACGCAATCTCTCCCTAATCAACTTGACACCCTCGGCTGATTGTTGTACCATTTCGGAACCCCATAACTTAGCTTCACCAACTTCGTTCTAGCAAATCGGTGAACGACACTTACGCCCATATAAAGCCTCATAAGGAGCCATCTCAATGCTAGATTGGTAACTGTTATTGTACGCAAACTCTGCCAATGGTAGATGTGAATCCCAACTGCCCTTGAAATCCATAGGACAAGCGCGAAGCATGTCCTCTAATATCTGTATCAATCTCTCAGACTGTCCATCTGACTGGGGATGAAAAGCTGTACTCAAGTTAAGTTTTGTACCCAAGGCCTCCTGTAATGAATGCCAAAATCTCGAGGTGAATCTAGGATCTCTATCCGACACAATACTAACAGGAACACCATGTAGCTTGATAATCTCCTGGATGTACAATGCCGCCAACTGACTCAAACTGTAAGTCATCGCAATAGGAATAAAGTGAGAAGACTTCGTCAACCTATCAACAATAACCCAAACAGCATCGAAGCCTCTACGAGTATGCGGCAATCCCGTAACAAAATCCATCGTGATATGTTCCCATTTCCACTCCGGAATCTCAAGTGGCTGAAGTAGACCGGCAGGTCTCTGGTACTCCACCTTAACTTGCTGACATGTCAAACATCTAGAAACATACTCAGCTATCTCTCTCTTCATACTATTCCACCAAAACTGCCTCTTCAAGTCACGGTACATCTTAGTACTACCCAGATGTATCGTATACTTGGCTTTGTGAGCCTCATCAAGAACCATACGTTTCACCCTATCGCAAGAAGGAACGCAAACCCTATTCTGAAATGTCAAGATCCCATCACTGTTCATCGCGAACCCTGGTGTAGCATTCTCTCCCAATCTATCGATAATCTTCTTTAATTCAGGATCAGTAACTTGAGCTTATTTGATCAACCCAAATAAAACTGGTGTAGCACGAACATTAGCAAAGAGAACACTACGCCCACTTACAATAGGACTCCATTCCCGGACATCCTCTAGCATCTTCCATTCCCTCATCATCATACAAGACATATAAGCCTTCCTACTCAAGGCATCCGCAACAACATTAGCTTTTCCCGGATGGTAAAGAATAGTAAAATTGTGACCCTTAAGCTTCTCCATCCAATGTCTCTGTCTCATATTCAACTCCTTCTGCGAGAAGAGGTACTTCAAACTCTTATGATCCGTATACACTTCAAACTTCGCTCCATAAAGGTAATGTTTCCACTTGTGAAGCGTGAAAACAATTGCCGCCAACTCAAGGTCGTGAGTCGGGTAATTCTGCTCATATGGTGACAATTTCTTCGAAGCATAGGCAATCACCTTCCCGTTTTGCATAAGCACGCAACCCAAGCCTTCTAATGAAGCGTCGCTATATATCACGAAGTTATCACATCCACTAGGCAATGCTAAAACAGGAGCTGTGGTCAATCTTTTCTTCAATTCCTGAAAACTGGCCTCGCACTTATCACTCCAAATAAAAGTAGACTTTTTCTGAGTCAAGTTAGTCATGGGAGTAGCAATCTTAGAGAATCCCTCAATGAACCTACGGTAGTAACCTGCCAAGCCCAAGAAACTACGAACTTCGGTCACCGTTCTAGGAGTCTTCCATTTAGTAACAACCTCCACTTTAGATGGATCCACCGCAATACCCTCACTAGAGACAACGTGCCCAAGAAAAGATACTTGCTCAAGCCAAAATGCACACTTACTAAATTTAGCAAAAAGTTTCTTTTCTCGCAACAAGGAAAGGACCACTCTCAAATGGTTAGCATGTTCTTCTCGTGACTTTGAGTATACTAGAATATCGTCGATGAAAACCACAACAAAGCAATCCAAATAATCATGGAACACACGATTCATCAAATCCATGAAAACTGCAGGCGCGTTGGTCAACCCAAACGACATCACCACAAACTCATAATGACCATAACGTGTCCGAAAAGCTATCTTTGGGACATCCTCCGCCCGAAATCTCAACTGGTGATAACCACTCCTCAAGTCTAGCTTGGAGTACACCACGGATCCTTGGAGTTGATCGAAGAGATCATCAATGTGAGGTAAAGGGTACCTATTCTTAATAGTAACCTGATTCAACTGACGATAGTCAATGCAGAACCGCAAACTACCATCCTTCTTCTTCACAAATAACACCGGTGCACCCCACGGAGACCAACTCGGTTTAATGAACTCCTTATCAAGAAGTTCCTGCAACTGATCTTTCAACTCTCTCAACTCAGCTGGAGCCATCCTATAAGGTGCTCTAGAAATTGGTGAAGTTCCCGACAATAGTTCAATACAAAACTCTAACTCTCGGTCGGGAGGTAATATAAAGTCGGTCGAAAAGACATCCGGAAATTCATTAACTACCGGTGCATCTTCTATATTAATAGTAGACATGGTAGTATCAAGCACACAAGCAATATACCCCGTACACCCTTAAGATAGAAGTTTCCTAGCCCGCAAAGCAGAAATAATATATATACTATTCATGGCATGATCACCCGTAAACACAAACTCCGGAATACCGGGCATGGCAAAAGTAACTCTCTTACGACGACAATCAACTAGAGCATGATAAGTACACAACCAATCCATACCCAAGATCAAATCAAAATCCCGAATAGGCAAAACTACTAGATCCGCATGCAAGACCCGATCACATACAAGCACATCACAAGTCTTATAAACCTCTGACGCCAACAATTGATCACCCAACGGTGTAGACACTTCAAGCACATAAGGCAACTGAGAAGGTAACACGCACAAATGCTCAATGAAATGCGATGCAACATAGGAATGAGAAGACCCCGGATCTATAAGAACTCGATCCCTATGGCCGAAGACTGAGAGAATACCTCCAATAACTGAGGTAGACTCCGGAACACCACGCTGATCAAGTACAAAAACACGAGCTTACGCCTTAGGACGCCCATCACTATCCCTCTTGGTACCCGACTGCTGAACGGAACCCACGGACTGAGTAGTCTTAAACTTAGGACAATCTTTCACCCGGTGATTTGTCTCTCCACAACCCAGACACTGCCCAAGTCTGCTCCTACAATCATTATAAAAATGCCCCAGTTTGTGACAAAAAGAACACTCAACAGGTTCACTCCGCTGGCCTTGCTGCCCTTGCAAAGATGGAGCACGGTTATCACGATTATCAGAAGTACGCCTAAGTTGTCCATCTGACTGCTGCCTAGATTGGCCACCGTTACGAAGGTTGCCCTGATGACCAGACCAATTACCTAAAAACTGACCCCTTCCAGAATGCTGCGAGGTCACCTGAGATGACTGTTGAGATGACTGCTGATGCGAGGACTGCACAGCAGGCTTCTGCCTGTGCTCCTCAATATCTCTCTCGATCTCATAGGCGCAATCAACTGCACCCCTGTAGTCTGTCAATTGGAATGACAAGAGTTGCCTTCTATATTTGGTTTTCAGACCCTTAACGAACTTGAGCACCCTCATGGGTTCATCTGGTACAAGATGTGTACAATAACGAGATAGCTCAGTGAACTTGGCTGAATACTGGGCCACTGTCATAGAACCCTGTTCTAGATCCTGAAACTCCTTCTCCCTCTTTCTCCTCACTACTAACGGTACATAGGAAGCCTTGAACTCCCTCTCAAAATTAGACCAAATCCTTGGAACCCAATTAAGTTCCCAGCTGGCCAACAACACTCTCCACCAATGATTCGCGGCCCCTCTCAGCTTATACACAGCTAAGACAACTTTTTCTTCCTCTGTGCAGTCTAGAGCTGCAAAGATTTTCTCCAAGTCCTCCAGCCATAACTCTGCTTTACTAGCATCTGACTCTCCCTCGAAAGATGGAGGTTTCATCTTCAAGAACCTCTCCAAGGTAGCATTGTTTCTAGCTCTAGGTCCTGGCGGTACCTCATTACGAGGTGGTGAAACTCTTGCCTCTGGTTCTGGTGGTGGTGGTGGAGGTGGTACACCTCCCTCTTGACCCTCTTGTGCCAACTCGGTCATAACAGTCATCATCCTACGAAACAAGCCCGCCATACGGGCATTCTCGTCACCCTGATTCTGAGGTGGGGGTACCTCCACTTCAGGTTCATCTGGAGCTCTAGCCTCTGGTTCAGCAAGAGCCCTCCTAGGCCTGCCTCTACCTCGACCTACACCAGCTCCACTGCTACTAGCTCCTGGTCTAGGACGCACCATGATACACCTATAAGCAATCACTCGACGTTAGAACACCACACAAGAACTAACCCAACTAGGCCATGGAACCTATCCTGGCCGATAGCTAACCTATAAAGCTCTGATACCAACTATGACGACCCAACCCCGACCCTGAGAAGGGAACGCGGGTCGTGCCGTCCAAATAAGGACTACAATCATGCAAGGACCCAATTATCAAAACTGACGTGACGCAACATTGGACACGTAGTAAAACTCGGCATTAAAAAGCCAGAATATTTTAAAACTTTAAAACCTGATATAACAATTAATAGCAAGTAAACCAAGTCATTGGCGAAATTACAGCCGTAACCCAACACTAACAAGTCATGCCAATATATAAACACCTCGACGGCTAAACATGCCGGAGAAACCACATCAATAAACAAGAGCTAAAGGGATGCTCAGCGAAAGTCTTAACAAGTGAACCAAATACAAGTAAGCAAGGCACGGCCAACAAGTGCCGGTAAATAACAAGAGACATAAGTAGCACTATTCATTTAGTCTACAACAAGTACAAGTTACTATGATTACACATTCCCAAGCGAAGTCTAAGTGACTTGCTTAAACCCAACGTCCTTGCAAAAGAGAAAACCAAAAGTCCATGCTACCACCTCTAGGTGAACAGTCGCGAGCACGAGTAGTCGATCAACCTCGAGAAGACGGTCCTGGACGACTAGGATCTAAAACAGTAAAAGGGAGGGGGTAAGTCATAAAGACTTTGTAAGCAACCAATATGCATGACAGGATATAATGCAAGGCATACATAGCACGTATCAAGCAAGATCATATTAGCACGTAGTTCTCATGTCGCGATGCACATTGTTTTTACATAAGTGTTTAATTAAATCACATAGGATAAGGATATGTTATAGAATCGGTGCCGCTTCATAGTCCCTGAAATAGACAATGTTATCACGATTGTATTTGTCGGATGCACATGTACGATACATCGACCACGATTAGTATTATTCCGAGCGCCCTTTGGTTACGACAAGGTACTCTTCTCCACTGTGATCAGTAGTGAAGGGTGTGTGCGAGTTATGGTGTGGCGACCCATCACCATCATGAATCTCATGATTCATGACTATGATGCATCGTTAACCATTGAGACAATTCACGTAATGCCAGCTGGACTAATGGTATGTCAAGTAGGTATTTACTTGTCATACAAAATCAAGTAAAGAGCAAGTTCGACAAGAGCGAACTCGTCCGAGTCAAGTAGATATTTACTCACGTAATAAATCAAGTAATGGAGCGAGGTCGACAAGAGCGACTCGTCCGATCAAGTAGGCATGTTACTCTACGATGTACAAGTCAAGCATAAATCAATCATGTCAAGAATTCCCAAGAACTAATTTACAATTCAATTGAACTCTAAACGTCGTAGGGATTTATTTGTAGAGTCGGTATTGTTCAATGACTCTCTAAAGCAACTCCGTTGAGTTATTACTAAATTATTCCTAAGTAGCGAATGAATGCTATGTGCAATTCATGGCTCTTTTCTATGTTCTCGATTCATATACTATTAGACTATTAAGTCATTCATGACTCTTAGTCCTTCAAGATTCAAGTTCCCAATTTGTGAACCCTAACATGTTCGTCAATTTTGAAGTTATGAATTACAACAAGTCCAAGAACAAAAGTTATTCCAAGTTCATCTTAGAACACTATTCATACATGACACAAGTCCAAATTTCCAATTATGAGTCATTAACCCAAAATTCACAGAAAATTAACTTAAAGAATTTCAAGTTATTAACATGGTGCATGTCTTCTTAAGCATGTAAATAGAGATTATCATGAAGGGAGCATACTTGATATTGAGCATACAAAACAGGGGATTGGGTGCTTACCTCAAACACACAAATCAAACCAACAAAAGGAGAATCAAAGACTTCCAAGTTGTTTCACTAGTCTCAAGCAACAAAAATCTGGCTTTGCATGCAAGTTTGAGTGGGTGGAAATGGAGGAGATGAAAACACACAGTGATCTCACCTTGAACACACACAGTCTCTCTCTCAATTGTTCTTAGAAGGTTTTTGGTGAAGTGGGTGAAATGGAGAGGTCATTTCCTGGTGTTGTGGTTGTAAGGGGGGTGTGAGTGAGCTGGTCTCTCACTTAGGGACGTGTCCCAACCCAAACAAAAGGCTTACAAGTCAACAATTATCAAAATAAAGCTTCAGCGCATAAGGCGATCGCTCTCCCACAAAACAGGGCGATCGCTTTGACATTCTGCCAACAAAGCGATCGCTTTGTTAGGGACCAAAGCGATCGCTTTGTACCCAGTTTCTCAATAGTACATTCTGTCTACAAAGCGATCGCTTTGTCCAAAACAAGGCGATCGCTTTGTACCCAGTATGCACTTCACTGAGTACAAAGTCATTCATGTTACCAAAAATCTTACCAAAACATCTTTGTATGAACAACCCAAGTAAACAAAGCTAAAACAATCAGTAGTTACCCAAATCACAATTAATTAAACTAACATGGCATTTCTATTCATGCTAACAATACATATATCATGCAAATAATACGATTAAGAGAACTAGGGTGTCACAACATCAGTCTCAAAATAAGAAGTGCACATTCACTAATTTTGCAAATTAGGAAAATTGTTGATATTTTATTATCTCCAATAATGGTTGTATTATTGTGTGGTCACACAATTTTAGTCTACTTTTATTGATTTAACTTGGTTATTACACTAAAAATTGAGATTTTTCTACACATTTTGTAGTTACGTTTGGTGTAAGTAGTAAAATTATTCAAAACATATCATCGTTTAATTATTTATTCTTTACGATGACCTTAATGACATTCTTGATATGATGCTTATTAATATCTAGAAACCAATTAAGTTAGATTTGAAATTATTATCACAATTGCAACTTCAATTCAACGTGAAGCTATTGATCACGTTGATTAAGCTGGTCCAAATCTAGATTTTGATACTCTAGTTTCTAAGGCAGCAATTTGCCACAATATAAAGAGAGAATGAAACAACTAGAGGTCTAAAAAAATCCTAATTAATTTTACTGAAATTGGCATGGATTATGCTACTACGAGAAAACCTCTGCTCCTTCCTCCTCTTCGTAGGGTTTCTTTTCGGTTCATTCTATGCTCTTTGTTTCTTGACTTAAAGGTTTCACGTCGATATCATAATTAATCTTACTTATAATGATAATTTTAGTTGGAAATTTTGCATTGGCTCAAATACTCTTTTCTTCTGCCACTTTTGGTGGCAATCAAAACAACAAGTTCTTGATGTTTTTAACAAGACATTATTTGGTGCATGCCAAGGATCAGCCAAACAAAGTTTCAATCGATGTAAGTGGTCACTTCAGCCGGAAGGAATTTATTGGTATAATCCCAAAATTATGATACGGGTAAAACAATATAATTGGTATTGATGTAATTGCATTACCTTACTTAAATCTATAAAAGTATAAGAAAATTCAATAAAGGACTCTCTCTCTCTCTCTCTCTCTCTTTTGTATGTACAAATATCTAGCAGGCTCACCTTAGGCATCTAATATCGAAACAATAAGAAAAGTCGATAGTGATAGACGTTACAAGTATATTTTGGACGAAAAGGAAAATATTTTTGACATCCTTGTGAAACATATAATTGACAGCTTGAATTAGATAACCGCAATCATTAGATGTATGACTAACAGTTTGTCTCAGAAACACGTAGTGTTAGAGCGATTTAATTTAATTGTTATTAACAAATGCTCTATTTCTTTAAAATGTCATTACAAACCCCAACTTGTAAGAATATAAAGACTATCACCAATCGTTTCAATTATTCCCCAAATTTTTAGCCGGGTCCCATTGCCACCTCCCCATTTTAAGAATTCAAGGCTCTAAGAATTTAACTTCCCAATGATTTCCATTATTCACTTATTTTTACAAGTGTCCCACTACCAAATCATCCATTTTATTTGCACTCCTTTTTTTTTTTATAAATTTCAAGAAAAAAAGAAAAGAAAAGAAGAAGTTGTCGACATATGGGCAGGCGGGCAATTAACGCCCTGCTGTGCGTGTGATTCGCACCCATTATGATGGAGGACCACTAAGTATCAGTGATCCATTGAAGATAAAATATGGTCCAATTACAAGGCCAAGGATTAAAAGAATAAATGAAGTCTCAATCCTTGTTTCAAAAGCCCAAAATCAAGCCCAATTGAAGATGATTGAGGAGCCCAAATTGGTGAATGTTTTTCAAGCGAATCAAGCCCAAAAGGTGGACTTCTAGAAGCCTTTGTTGCCGCCCAAAAACCGTATATACTAGAGGCCTAAAAGCTGTCCAAAACGTGTCCAATGTCCAAGGCATTTAGGAGTCTTCAAAAGTCAACAAACTGTGTACAAAGTGTGAACTCAAGTTGTCAAAAATGTGTGGAGGCTTTTGTCAAACCTTGGAGAGAGTTTTCAGCCATGTAAAGGAGTTCCCATTGCTCCCAAATCTGTTCAAACAGTGTGGAAGAGTTCTAGAGGCCTTAAACTATCTAAAACCGTGGATTGACCAAGGAGATTCCAAGCTAAAACTTGGGTGACGAATTTCAGCCTTGAATGGTCCTCTAGAAGCCAAGGGAGGCCGGCCTATGCATGTGTTACAATCCTAGTTGTTCCATGTTTTATTCCTTGAGTTTAAATGTGTTTTAGTTTTAATTTTAACTAGGATTCTATTCAGATTTTATCAAGTGTTCTATTAGACTTTTTGTAGCTTAAGGTGTCCTAGTTAGATTAGTTTTGTATTTCTAAAGCCTATATAAAGGCATCTTCTTCATTGTAAAAAACAGATTTTTGATAAATTAAAAGTGTGAGTTTTAAAACTCTTTCTTGACAAACATAGTTTTGTTAGCATTTTGCAAACTTTGGATTAAGTTTGTGTTACTTTCTAATTCGTGGTTCTTAATTAATCAATAATTAAGGGTTTCGAATCGATCAAGGTTCTTAGTTCATCACGAAACTAAGGGTTGCGATCTTCTTATTGATTGTTATTCAAGTCCTAGGCGTACGTTTTTGCGAGGTTATTCTGAAAGCGTGGTTCCAAGTTTGTTATAACTTGTGGGTCTCGTTGGGAATCACATCACATTACTTTTCATTTGATTACTTCAAGAGAAATTTTTTGTATAAGCAAAGTTAGGAAACTGAATTTCAATGATTAAAATGCTCAATTATGTTGTACAATCGATAAAATATTGTACAAAAATAAAATACATATTCATTAATAGATTTATCATTCAAGTTTGTTTCTTTTGTTGAAATTCATAATTTGTAATTTAATATTATATAATTTATTTCACCTCTTTGTCTAGTCTATTTTGTCATTTATATTTTCTTTCTTATTTGAAAGTAAAAGAAACTAGGCCTATGAATTATTTTCCTTTAAATTATTACAATTTTTTAGGATAAAAATCATAATTTAAATGTAATTTATTTGGAAAGACGAAAAAAATAAAATAAGTTACAAATGGAAATAACATAATTGGTGATTGTTTTGATTTTAAGTAGGTGGATTAGGAGGGCAATTTTATTTTAACATTGATTCACATGATTAAATTTTAGTGAGTAGCAATTGGTAATTAAGGTTAGGGTTAATTTGAACAGTCTCAAAAAGTGTGACAAGCCTCATTTTTGTCCCTTTTATAAACTTGTTTTATAATATAGATTAGTCGTTGTGGCAATGTGGCCTACTTGATGTGTGCGCAATATATATATATATATAAAATATATATATATATATATATATATAATTTCAAATATTTTATATATCTATTTTCTTGTTACTCTTCAAATATCTTTTTCCTATTTTCTCTTTTTTTGTCCTTTTAGTGTGTCTAAATTCTAACCATAGTAATATATTTTTCTCTCTAATTTTTACAATGTTTTCCCCTTCTTCCTATTTCCCAGTTTTCCCTTCTTTTTTTTTTTTTTTTCTTTCTTTCCTATCTTTCCTCAATATTTTTCATGTTTTCTGGTTATGCCTCTTGGCATTTACAGAGTAAAATATTAGAGTAGCAAAATTTGTGAGGACGAATTGACTTCTATTCTGAATAAATAGTATATATGCGTGATGCTTAGTATCTAGAAATTAAGATAGATTCGAAACTGTACTCAATATTACATCTTTTGAGATCTAACTTTAGTCAACACTGTTGACCACATAGATTTAGCTACTCAAAATCTTGATATAGAGTTTTGTGAGGGATCATTTACTTCTAATGCGGTTATTGACCTCAATATTTTCGTTGATTCCTGATTGTGCCACGTGACATGTTCAAAGTAAATGTTTAGAGCACCGAATCCATTAGGACGAATTGCCATTTAGATAAAACATAATTAAGTAAGATTTTATTGGCCTTCTTTGGAGATCCAACCTCAAAGTTGTTGGGTCCTACATTTTCAGTCAACTTGTTTCCAACTTACGCATAACATCTTGATACTAACAACTTGAGTTCTCCTACTGCATCTTGACTATTTTTGCAGGTTGAATTATTGTTACGTTAAACCCTACTTTTCAGGGAATGTGTCAATGGATAAGAAGACTAATTCAACAACGTTTCTTCATCAAAGAGGCCAGCAACGGATCCTTATCTCTTCCACCAACAATGTGGCGAGAATATCTCAACAAGATCAACTTACTTCCTATATTTTAGGCTTATTGTTTTGTTTGTATTTGAGGTATAAAAAGGGAAGAACACCTGTACTTTACACACACAATCTCACTAGCTTAAGCTCCCTTGCATACGCTCTTAGTTTTGTATTCCAACTTGATCAATATACCTTTTGGTTAAGGCAGGTTCCTAAACCTCCCGGGGTTTTGTGCCGGCGAACAAGTTGTTCAAGGGCTTTCCCTAGTTAACAAAATTCCTTGTGTTCATTTCATTACCATCTAATAATCATTGTACCCTGATCCAAACCATTTTTGTCATCTTTCTTGTCATTTATAACCCTTGTTGAAATTTGACCAAAACAATTTGGCGCCATCCGTGGGACCCTTTGATTATTTGCATAGTAATGACCAATCCGACGTCCGGTAGTCAAGGTGAGAGGAGCCAGCCACTTCCTAGTTCCGGCACCCAAGGCAATCCATCTTCAAATTCGGAAGCTGTCAATTTGGAGCTAATGTCTAACATGGTCACAATGTTGAAGAAAGTGAATGACCAGTTGGATGCTCAGGAGCATACAAACACCATGATACTCAATGCCATTGATACCATGCGTAAAAGGAAGCAAACTGAAACTCAAGTATCTACTCCATTTTCACCTTTGCATCCTAGATCTTTGTTTGGTGCAGGTACATGACCAAGCCATATTGGAGACATCCCTATGTCCAGTACCTTACCAGCAGAAAGCACAATCATGACATCCATTCCAATCTCGCGACCAAGATTCAGCCTTACAACTAGCCAACCTGTGTTGTCATCTTGGTATACATATGCCACACCTTCGATGGGGCAAACAGGGAGTTTCTTTAATGCTTTTGATACTTCTGCATCTCAATTTAATAACAATCCTCTTTTCGCAGAGAGTCAACTTACTAAGGAAATGCAAACTATAAAAGAGTTGCTTCGAGGTGTGCCTGGAGTCAACTTGCCCCATCACCAAGTTTCCCCAACCTGCTACAACGAATCTCGTTTTGTTCCAGCCATAGCTAATGTAGAGATCCCAAAGAAGTATTCGGTCCCTCATATGAAGAAGTATGACGGGAGCACTGATCCAGCAGAGCATGTGTTGCTGTATCAGGAATCAATGGATATTATAAGTATCCCCCCTGTTTTTAAAGAAGCATATTTTTGCAGGGGTTTTGGCTCAACTCTGTCAGGACCAGCCTTAAAATGGCTAACAGGACTTCCTCTAAACTCTATTTCTTCCCATGCTCAACTTGTCAGCATGTTCACTAATCAATTTTCATGTAACATGGCATTTGACAAATTGACTAGCGACCTTTACAGAATTGTCCAACAACCTAACGAGTGTCTTAAAGAATATTTGCACAGGTTTAATAAGGAGGCAGTAACCATACCCAGTCTGGATATGTCCACAGCTACGGAAGCATTCCGTATTGGCTTGAAGAAGAACTCTCTATTTTATAATGAGTTGGTGATGACACCTGCAAAACAACTTGAAGAAATAAGAACCAGAGCCTTGCGTTTCATCAGATTGGAGGATGACAACTTGGCAATGGAGAAGTCAATTGGGAGGACCCCTACTCATCTATTCGAGCCGTAAAATCGATTCCCACCATTATAAGTCTAACAGGCAAACCCCTGTTAAATCGAATCTTCTAAAGTTCATTTTGTAGATGATGATCGGGATGGAGATGATAATGACTATCCTAAAATTTCGATTATTGCTTTTTCGTGGACATTGCAGAGTCCTTTGCGCCATGGAAAATCTTGGAGATAAAGCAAGATGGCCTAAGAAGAGTGACAAGCCCACAACTTGGAAGGATAAGTCCAAGTGGTGTGCGTTTCATGAGGAATTCGGGCATACTACTGAAAATTGTTTCGCCTTGAGGAAGGAAATTGCTCATCTACTGTCAAAGGGTCTTCTTAAGGATTTGTTGGGTAAGAAGAGGGTCAGAAATGAGTCCAAAGAACCTGATTCTGGGGAGCAGTCCAGACCCGAGAATGTTGCACCTCCTCTAGCCACCAAGGTAGTAAATGTTATTTCAGGTGGATCCCATATTTGTGGTACAACTTATTCTGCAGCCAAGCGTCATGCCAAGAGTTCTAAGGAGGATCAGTCAGAACTGCCCTCAAGGTGCCGCGACTTCACAGATGGTCAAGTTATCTTCTTCGAAGATGAGGATAAGGATAACACGTTGGACCCCCATCATGATGGTCTAGTTGTCCAGGTGCAGATTGCTAATTGTATGGTCAAGAGAATCCTGATTGACGGCGGCAGCTCAGTCAATATAATCTTCACTCACGCTCTGGAAGATATGGGCATTCCCTTATCCGAAATTGTGAGGAATTCATCCGTGTTGGTAGGGTTCAGTGGTGAAGTAAAGCAAACAGTCAGAGAAATCAAGTTGCCTCTCTATTTGGAAGGTATGAATTCTATGGAGAGGTTCTGTGTGATCGAATGCTCCTCCTCGTACAACGTCATTTTAGGAAGACCATGGATCCACAACATGAAAGTCGTGCCGTCAACTTATCACCAGTGCGTCAAATTTCCAACACCTTGGGGCGTAGCCAAGTTGAAGGGCAATCAGCAGCTTTCTAAAGAATGCTACAAGGTTAATATGAGAGCAAGTTCAGTCCCTTGTCCAGCATAGCAATTAAAGAAAAAGGCCCAGGATGTTCTTAAAGCAGTGGAGCACGAGACGAAAAGTATTTCTATTGATGAGTCAAATCCTGAGGCCCAAGTGCAAGTTGGTACAGATCTTCCACCCGAAATTGAGAAAGAGTTGATTGAGTTTTTAAAGAGTCAAAAGTGTTGTTTTGCGTGGAAGCATGAAGATATGACAGGAATAAGCAAGGACGTCATTACAAACAAGTTGAACATTGATCCAACCATCCGTCCTGTCCACCAGAAAAGGAGAAAGTTTGCCCATGAACGGAACCATATTATAAAGGACGAAGTTGAGAGACTTTTGAAGGACAAGATGATCAAGGAAGTTCAATATCCAAGGTGGTTGGCTAATGTTGTGGTGGTAGAGAAGAAGAATGGCAAGTGGCGAGTATGCGTGGACTTCACGGACTTAAACAAGGCCTGCCCGAAAGATCCATTTCCTCTTCCTCATATTGATTCTCTAGTTGACGAGACAGCTGGCCACGATATCTTGACATTCATGGATGCGTCCTCAGGATTTCAACAAATTCAAATGGAGCCCTCAGACCAAGAGGATACGGCATTCATGACTCCAGAAGGTATATATTGTTATATTGCTATGCCATTTGGTCTTAAAAATGCAGGGGCAACTTATCAAAGGCTGGTAAACAAGATGTTCAAAGATCAACTTGGCAAAACGATGGAAGTCTACATAGATGATATGGTAGTAAAATCCAAGCATATTGAAGATCACGTGGAGCATCTTGCGGAGGCTTTCAACATCTTGAAAGCTTTCAACATGAAACTCAATCCAGCAAAGTGCAACTTTGGTGTTAAAGCAGGGAAGTTCTTGGGCTATATGGTGACTAAGATAGGAATTGAAGCTAGTCCCGAACAAATCAAAGCTATTCTCAACTTGGAATCTCCCAAGAATATCAAAGACGTCCAATGATTAACCGGTAGAGTAGCTGCCCTAAATAGATTTATATCTAAATCATCTGATAAGTGCAGGTTATTCTACGAAGTGTTAAGAAAGAATAAACTCTTTCAATGGACTGATCAACATGAGGCAGCCTTCAAACAACTTAAGGAATACTTGGTGATGTCACCCCTACTTGCTAAACCAGAACGTGGTGAGCGCCTCTATTTATATTTAGCTGTATCTGAGAATGCAGTTAGTGCAGTATTGGTGAAAGAAATCCAAGGTGAACAGCATCCTGTTTATTATATAAGTAAGTCTCTACTAGATGCTGAAACGAGGTACTCTCATCTTGAAAAGTTAATTTTAGCTTTAACTATTGCCGCTACAAAATTGCGTCATTATTTTGAAACACATCCCATAACTGTCAGAACTAACTATCCTATGAGAAATGTGTTGAGAACCCCAGAGATGTCAGGGAGATTGGCCAAGTGGTCAGTCAAGTTGAGCACGTATGACATTTCATATGAGCCCAGAACAACTATCAAATCTCAAGCTCTAGTTGATTTCGTAGCAGATTTTAGTCCAAGTTTGCAGCCTGAAGTGGAACGAGAGGTACAACAGCTTGAAGGGAAAACAATTCCTAGATTTTGGACATTTTATACAGATGGAGCTTCAAATTCCAAAGGAATTGGCTTGGGAATAGTTCTGAAATCCCCCCAAGGTGATATCATACCTCAAGCTGTATCTTGTGAATTCAATGCGACGAATAATGAAGCTGAATATGAAGCTTTAATCATGGGTTCAACTACAGCTTTAAGTTTAAATATTACTCATATAAATGTATATGTTGATTCTCAGTTGCTCGCTAACCATTTCAATGGCAGTTATGTAGCAAAGCATTCCAAGATGACTCTGTATCTCCAACATGTTAAAGCTTTGGCTTCAAAATTTTTGTCATTCTCTTTGGAACAGGTCCCTAGAGAAGAAAATACAGAAGCAGATGCATTGGCCAACTTGGGTTCAACTTGCAAATCTATGTTGTATACTAATATTCCCATTATTTATGTTAAGTACCCGGCAATAGACCAAGTGGAGGAAACTCAAGAAGTGACTCAATTTAATGGGGCACAAGATACAAGTTCATCTTGGACCCAACCTATAATTGAGTTCCTTCAACTTGGAACTATTCCACCTGATATTAAGAATGCTAGATCTTTTAAAATGCGTACTTCGACTTTTGTTTTAATAGATAATGTCTTGTTCAAAAAATCTTTTGCAGGACACTATTTGAGATGTATTGATAATAAGCAAGTTGAACTCGTGCTATGTGAAATCCATGAAGGAACATGTGGAAATCATTCTGGTGGGAAAGCATTGGCATTGAAGGCTCTCAAGACTGGTTATTACTGGCCAACAATGCGTCAAGATGCCATGAGCTACGCGCAGAAATGTGATGCCTACCAAAGGCACAGTAACATCTTGCATCAACCTGCTGAACCTCTACACTCTATTGTTTCATCTTGGCCTTTCATGAAATGGGGCATGGACATTGTGGGCAAGTTGCCTAAGGCTCCTGGAGGCAAAGTGTTCATGTTAGCGATGACTGACTATTTCTCAAAATGGATCGAGGCAGAGGCCTATGTGCAAGTAAGAGACAAGGAGGTAGTTTCATTTTTAAAGAAGAATATTATTAGCAGGTTTGGCGTACCATCAGAGATCATATGTGATAATGGATCCCAATTCATAAGTAAAAAGTCTGGAGATTTTTGTGCTCGTTGGGGCATCAAGCTGATCACGTCTACGCCTGTCCACCCTCAAGCCAACGGTCAAGCTGAGTCAAGCAACAAGTTGATTGTCAACAACCTGAAGAAACACCTAGATCAAAAGAAAGGAAAGTGGGCTGAAGAATTGCGACTTGTACTTTGGGCAGACAGGACAACTACAAAAGGGGCCACAGGTAGAGCTCCATATTCCTTGGTATTTGGAGCAGAAGCTGTGATTCCAGTCGAGGTGACAATCCGAACAGCAAGGTATGGTTTATTAACTCAAGATGAAAATAATCTCTTGCTAACCCAAGATCTAGATACAATTGATGAGCTCAGGGATTTAGCCAAGATAAGGATGGCAGCCTATCAACAACGGATTGCTAGGTCTTACAACAAGAATGTCAGAATAAGAAGATTCCAGGTTGGTGATTTAGTTTTAAGAAAAGTATTTCAAAATACCGAGAACCGAATGCGTAAATTAGCTCCCAAGTGGGAGGGACCATATCTTATTGATCTGAAGGCGGCAAGGGGCATACTGGTTGTCAACCCCAAGTGGAGACAAGGTCCCTAGGAGTTGGAATGCCATTCATTTAAAGCTCTATTTTATGTAAGTCAAGTAGTTAACAGCTAGACTTCTCAGGTATGAGTTAATTTATGTCAAGTTCATTCATGTGTTTCAATCCTTAATTTTATTGGAAACCCTTACTAACTTAAGCATCGGAGAGGTGTTGGCTACGCTAACACCCAATCCTAACATGAATTTGTTTTGCAAGGTATACAAGCGCAGTAGGCTCAACATGTTAACACGCCAGTACGGCTCCGACATGTTGAGACCTAAATTGGAATAGGTCGAACATGTTAACACGCCAGTACGGCTCCGACATGTTTAGACCTGAGATAAAGAAGTTCAACATGTTAACACGCCAGTACGGCTCCAACATGTTGAAACTTTAGCTGGAGAGGGATGGAACATGTTGACACGCCAGGACGGCTGAGACTTGTTCTATCTCTTCAAACGACTTACCTCTGATCAAAGGTACATTTTGCTTATGGTTAAAAGATTTACATCTTTTCTAAAGAATTAAGGTTTTGACACCTTCGCCCGTGCGCACGATTTCACACTTGTTCAAGTTGTGACTATTGGTTGTAACATTGACATGTTACCTACTGTTTATATCGTTAACATTTAATTTACTAAACAAGCAAGTGTTTCTGAAGAAACCTAAGCTACTTCAGCAAAGCTTCAAAATGTTCACAAAAAGATCTCACAATTAGTGGATAAGTTGGATAAGCCAACAAATCCCTTCAAACCTACGAAAAGCTTGGAGTACTAGACCAACCTAGTACCCCCAAATAAATTGTTTACGCTCTTATGAGCTGTTACATGACCGAATGAATAAAAAAGAAATTGTTTGTGTTACTTTCCCTTCCAAATCATTTAAAAACATTCAAATTGCTCCAACGTCTTGGCTCTGTGGTGTTTGTTTCTTTCTCTTGATTACTCCCTTCAACTTGGGTCCCCACTATGGTATTCAACACTTTATTGGCATCATCAACCAGTTCTTCCAAGGCTGGTGAATTCACCTCTTCTGCATCTACCGATTCGCCAATAAAATCTTCCAAGGTCCTTCTCTCTTCTTCCAAGTCCCAATTTGCAGCTTGTCCATTCTTAAATTCCTCCATTAATTGAATCCTGGCCTCTAGTAGTGTTTTAGTGGCATTAAACTTGAAGTCTTCCCTCGCAGCTTCAAGTTCTTTCACGTGAACTTCATTCTCCTTCATCTTTTCGGCACAAACGTCTGCCAGTTCTTTTCTCAACTTCACATTGTCCTTCTTCAATTTCTCCACTTCAGCAGCATGTACTTTGGCTTCCTTCTTTAGTCTATCCACCTCCCCAGCACTTGCCTTTGCTTCCTTTCTTGACTCCTCAGCCTCAACACTACATCGAGTTGCCTTGATTTTTAAGACGGTGACTTGGTCCAAGATGGGACTCACTATATCAGAGACCTGTGTAAAAGAAGTATTAGTACTTTGTAAATTTCTTGGTACAAAGATCAATGTTTCCTCATTTTACCTTGTCAGCAAAATCTTTCATCACAACAACAAATTTCTCTCTTGTCTTATCAACATCCAAGACATCACTCGCATCTGTGGCTTCAGATTCCACTAGTTTCCTCTTCTTCGACTCTTCTTTCTTCTTTGGTACATTTGCCTCAGAGCTAGAGGCCATAGATTGTGGGGTTAGGGGCGGCTTACTATCTTTCTTCAGAGACCTTCTTGCTTTAGCACCAGCGAGCAAATCAGCAGCACTCACAAGGGTTTTAGAACGAGTGGCTGCAGAAGAGGCCACAGAATTAGGACAACCTGGAGGATTAGAATAAATTGCAGATAGGAAAAAACTTTAAGATGATAAATCAAACCCGTGGACATCTTGCTGGGACTGGATAGAGACTCTTTTCGATGAACTCCTTCTTCTTCCTCGACTCTTTCTGAAGAGAACAAAACTGGAAATGCTTTGAAAGACCTAATGAGAGGATCCAATTCAAAAATCCTCTTTACATTCGCTTCCGTATCCTCCTGCTCTGGGAACAAAACGCATAGCTTGGCAACTTCTACAAAGGAAATTCGCGTTTGTTAAAGGTTAAGATGTATAAAGAGTTTGGTAATGAGTAAAATCAGAGGAAAATTTCCTCGACCTTGAGACCTCCACTTTGAAACTACACCAGCCTCTTGGCTTAGGCTGTCTTTCCTAACAAAGAAAAATATGTTTCTCCATCCCCTATCAGCGGGGTCGTTGTTGGAAATCAAAATAGGGTCACCACCACTCTTGACTCTAAAGCAATATCTCCCCAGACCAAATCCCCTTATCTCGGTGGTATAAGCGAACTCCTCTAGGTCTACATTTAAACCTGTTTCATCCCTCAACCTAACTAGGGTTTGTAGGCATCTCCAACCCTGAGGCATAAGTTGGGCATAGTTCAATTTTGCAGAAGCAAAAAACCTAGTAATCAAGACAGGGAAGGGGAATTTTAGACCAATGGTGAAGGGGTATTCAGGGAAACACACCCACTCAGGGGAATAACACTCAGAAGTTAAGGAGGCATGGGTAAAGAAGACGATTTCAGAAGGCAATGCGTGATTCTTCTTGACAACTTCCAGATCCACTTCGGAAATCAAGCATTTTTCTTTTTCAGGTTCCTTTAACAGATTTTGGGTTGAGAAACCCTCTGGTAGACCATCCTCACTTTCGATTATACATAACTTCTTTTTCCCCATTTTTTGCAACTTGAGAAATTATCAAAAAAATTTGAGAAAAAGACGAGGAACTCATCGGAATTGCTACTTGTTTTTCTTCTCCGTGCAATCTTCCTTGGTTTTTCTCCAGAAGAAATTTAGAAAAAGAAAACTCTTTTTTACGAACTCTGTGAGAAGGAGAGTTGGAGAAGGTTCTGACTTGTTCGAGAAAAAGAGTTGTAAGCGGTTGCAAGTTTGAAAAACATCATGACCTTTGCCTTGGAAAGACTCAAAAACCGTCCCATCAAACACCTTTTGCATTAATAACCGCCGTACACTCTTTTGGCAAACTTTTTAAATTTTTGACTCTTTGTGTTCTTTATTATAAAATTCAAAAAGTTTGGGGGCAATTGTTGGGTCCTACATTTTCAGTCAACTTGTTTCCAACTTACGCATAACATCTTGATACTAACAACTTGAGTTCTCCTACTGCATCTTGACTATTTTTGCAGGTTGAATTATTGTTACGTTAAAACCTACTTTTCAGGGAATGTGTCAATGGATAAGAAGACTAATTCAACAACGTTTCTTCATCAAAGAGGCCAGCAACGGATCCTTATCTCTTCCACCAACAATGTGGCGAGAATATCTCAACAAGATCAACTTACTTCCTATATTTTAGGCTTATTGTTTTCTTTGTATTTGAGGTATAAAAAGGGAAGAACACCTGTACTTTACACACACAATCTCACTAGCTTAAGCTCTCTTGCATACGCTCTTAGTTTTGTATTCCAACTTGATCAATATACCTTTTGGTTAAGGCAGGTTCCTAAACCTCCCGGGGTTTTGTGCCGGCGAACAAGTTGTTCAAGGGCTTTCCCTAGTTAACAAAATTCCTTGTGTTCATTTCATTACCATCTAATAATCATTGTACCCTGATCCGAACCATTTTTGTCATCTTTCTTGTCATTTATAACCCTTGTTGAAATTTGACCAAAACAAAAGTCAACACTATTGACCACATAGATTTAATTACCTACTCAAAATCTTAATATCTAGTTTTGAGGGAGCATTTACTTTCTTTTTTGGTTACAATATTTATATTTTAAGCAAACCGACGATTAATGTATAAAAGAAAAGAAAACAACAAGAAGTCCAATAAAATCATAATATCCGAACTTGGCATGGATTATGCCGGAGAAACCTCTTCTACTTCCTCGTCCTAGGACCTTTTCTTTTCAATATCTCCAATGCTTGTTTTTGGACTCCAAAGTTTCACGTAGATATTACCAACGAGTTCCTAATTCAAATATCTTGCTTCGATGTCAATCAAAAGACGATGATATTGGATATCATAACCTTACCTATAAAGGCAATATCAGTTGGAAGTTCTGCGAGCATTTTTATCTTACTACTCTTTACTTTTGCCATTCTTGGTGGCAATCAAAGCAACAAGTTTTTGATATTATGAACTTTACGATGTTTAATGCATGCAACGAAGGCAAACCACGTTCCAATAGATGCCAGTGGTCACTTAAGCCAGAAGGAATTTATTGGCATGATCCCACACAGATGACATGGTTGAAACAATATGATTGGTGTTAATATACGTATTATCTTACTTTATTCATTATCAATATCATCATATTGAATAAACATTTCTTCAGAAAACTAGTGAAGTGGTTTTGATCTCTCTCTCTCTCTCTCTCTCTCTCTCTCTCTCTCTCTCTCTCTCTCTCTCTCGTTTTTGTATGTATAATTATCTTGTAGGCTAAGCTTATGCATCAAATATTGGAATTGTAAGAAAAGTCGATAGTAAATCTCTCGTTTTTGTATGTATAAATATCTAGTAGGCTAAGCTTATGCATCAAATATTGGAATCCTAAGAAAAGTTAGTAGTAATAGTGTGACACCCTAGTTCTCTTAATTGCATTATTTGCATGTTTTATGTCTTGTTAGCATGAATAGAAATGCCATGTTAGTATAATGAATTGTGATTTGGGTAACTACTGATTGTTTTAGCTTTGTTTACTTGTGTTGTTCATACAAAAATGATTTGGTATGATTTTTAGTGACTAAAATGACTTTGTAGTCAGTGAGGTGCATACTGGGTACAAAGCGATCGCCTTGTTTTTGGACAGAGCGATCGCTTTGTAGACAGAATACACTATCAAGAAAGTTGGTACAAAGCGATCGCTTTGGTCCTTAACAAAGCGATCGCTTTGTTGGCAGAATGTCAAAGCGATCGCCCTGTTTCGTGGGAGAGCGATCGCCCTGTGCGCTGAAGTTTTATTTTTAATAATTGTTGACTTGTAAACCTTTTGTTTGGGTTGGGACACGTCCCTAAGTGAGAGACCAGATCACTCAAACCTCCCTTACTGCCACAACACCTGGAAATGACCCCCATTACACCCATTTCACCCAAAAACCTTCTTAGAATAATTGAGAGAGAGACTGTGTGTGTTCAAGGTGAGATCACTGTGTGTTTTCATCTCCTCCATATCCAACCACTCAAATTTACATGCAAAGCCATATTTGTGTTGCTTGAGACTAGAGAAACAATTTGGAAGGCTTTGATTCTCCTTTTGTTGGTTTGATTTGTGTGTTTGCGGTAAGCACACAATCCCTTGTTTTGTATGCTCAATATCAAGTATGCTCCCTTCATGATAGTCTTAGTTTACATGTTTAAGAAGACATGCATCATGTTAATAACTTGAAATTCCTTAAGTTAAATTTCTGTAAATTTTGGGTTAATGACTCATAATTGATAATTTGGACTTGGGTCAAGTATGAATAATGTTCTAGGATGAACTTGGAATGACGTTTGTTCTTGGACTTGTTGTAAATTCACAACTTCAAAAGTGATGAACATGTTAAGGTTCACAATTGGGAACTTGTATTTTGATGGACTAAAAGTCATGAAAGACTTAATAGTCTAATTATATATGAATCGAGAACATAGAAAAGAGCCATGAATTGCACATAGCATTCATTCGCTACTTAGGAATATTTTAGTATTAACTCAACGGAGTTTCTTTAGAGAGTCATTGAACAATACCGACTCTACAAATAAATCCCTACGACGTTTAGAGTTCAATTAAATTGTAAATTTGTTTTTGGGAATTCTTGACATGATTGATTTATGCTTGACTTGTATATCGTAGAGTAACATGCCTAATTGATCGGACGAGTTGCTCTTGTCGACCTCGCTCCATTTCTTGATTTATTACGTGAGTAAACATCTACTTGACTCGGACAAGTTCGCTCTTGTCGAACTTGCTCCTTACTTGATTTTGTATGACAAGTAAATACCTACTTGACATACCATTAGTCCAGCTGGCATTACGTGAATTGTCTCGATGGTTAATGATGCATCATAGTCATGAATCATGAGATTCATGATGATGATGGGTCGCCACACCATAACTCGCACACACCCTTCACTACTGATCACAGTGGAGAAGAGTACCATGTCGTAACCAAAGGGCGCTTGGAATAATACTAATCGTGGTCGATGTATCATACACGTGTATCCGACAAATACAATCGTGATAACCTTGTCTATTTCAGGGACTACGAAGCGGCACCGGTTCTATAACATATCCTTATCCTATGTGATTTAATTAAGCACTTATGTGAAAACAATGTGCATCGCGACATGAGAACTACGTGCTAACATGATCTTTCTTGATACGTGCTATGTATGCCTTGCATTATATCCTGTCATGCATATTGGTTGCTTACAAAGTCTTTATGACTTACCCCCTCCCTTTTACTATTTTAGATCCTAGTCGTCCAGGTCCGTCTTCTCGAGGTTGATCGTCTTCTCGTGCTCGTGACCGTTCGCCTAGAGGTGGTAGCATTGGCTTTTGGTTTCTTTTTTTGCAAGGACGTTGGGTTTAAGCAAGTCCTTAGACTTCGCTTGGGAATGTGTAATCTTAGTAACTTGTACTTGTTGTAGACTAAATGAATAGTACTACTTATGTCTCTTGTTATTTGCCGGCACTTGTTGGCTGAGCCTTGCTTACTTGTATTTGGTTCACTTGTTAAGACTTCCGCTGAGCATCCCTTTAGCTCTTGTTTATAGATGTGGTTTCTCCGGCATGTTTAGCCGTCGAGGTGTTTATATATTGGCATGACTTGTTAGTGTTGGGTTCCGGCTGTAATTTCGCCGATGACTTGGTTTACTTGCTATTAATTGTTATATCAGGTTTTAAAGTTTTAAAAGATTCCGGCCTTTTAAATGCCGAGTTTTACTACGTGTCCAATGTTGCGTCACGTCAGTTTTGATTATTGAGTCCTTGCATGATTGTAGTCCTTATTTGGACGGCACGACCCGCGTTCCCTTCTCGGGGTCGGGGTTGGGTCATCACAGTTGGTATCAGAGCTTTATAGGTTAGCTATCGGCCAGGATAGGTTCCATGGCCTAGTTGGGTTAGATCTTGTGTGATGTTCTAACGTCGAGAGATTTCTTATAGGTGTATCATGGTGCGTCCTAGACCAGGGGCTAGTAGCAGTGGAGCTGGTATTGGTCGAGGTAGAGGCAGGCCTAGGAGGGTTCCTCCTGAACCAGAGGCTAGAGCTCCGGATGAACCTAAAGTTGAGGCACCCCCACCTCAGAATTAGGGTGACGAGAATGCCCGTATGGCGGGCTTGTTTCGTAGAATGATGACTGTTATGACTGAGTTGGCACAGGAGGGTCAGGAAGGAGGTGTACCACCTCCACCACCACCACCAGAACCAGAGGCGAGAGTTACACCACCTCGTAATGAGGTACCGCCAGGACCTAGAGCTAGAAACAATGCCACCTTGGAGAGGTTCTTGAAGATGAAACCTCCATCTTTCGAGGGAGAGTCAGATGCTAGTAAAGCAGAGTTATGGCTAGAGGACTTGGAGAAAATCTTTGCAGCTCTAGACTGCACGGAGGAAGAAAAAGTTGTCTTAGCTGTGTATAAGCTGAGAGGGGCCGCGAATCATTGGTGGAGAGTGTTGTTGGCCAGCTGGGAACTTAACCAGGTTCCGAGGATTTGGTCTAATTTTGAGAGGGAGTTCAAGGCTTCCTATGTACCGTTAGTAGTGAGGAGAAAGAGGGAGAAGGAGTTTCAGGATCTAGAACAGGGTTCTATGACAGTGGCCTAGTATTCAGCCAAGTTCACTGAGCTATCTCGTTATTGTGCACATCTTGTACCAGATGAGCCCATGAGGGTGCTCAAGTTTGTTAAGGGTCTGAAGACCGAGTATAGAAGACATCTCTTGTCATTGCCGTTGACAGACTATAGGGGTGCAGTTGATCGCGCCTATGAGATCGAGAGAGATATAGAGGAGCACAGGCAGAAGCCTGCTGTGCAGTCCTCGCATCAGTAGCCATCTCAACAGTCATCTCAGGTGACCTCGCAGCATTCTGGGAGAGGTCAGTTTTCGGGTAATCGGTCTGGTCATCAGGGCAACCGTCGTAACGGTGGCCAATCTAGGCAGCAGTCAGATGGACAGCCTCGGCGTACTTCTGAAAATCATGATAATCGTGCTCCATCTTCGCAAGGACAGCAAGGTCAGCGGAGCGAGCCTGTTGAGTGTTCCTTTTGTCACAAATTGGGGCATTCGTACAATGATTGTAGGGGCAGACTTGGGCAGTGTCTGGGTTGTGGAGAGACAAATCACCGGGTGAAAGATTGTCCTAAGTTTAAGACTACTCAGTCCATGGGTTCCGTTCAGCAGTCGGGCACCAAGAGGGATAGTGATGGGCGTCGTAAGGCGCAAGCTCGTGTTTTTGCACTTGATCAGCGTGGTGTTCCGGAGTCTACCTCAGTTATTGGAGGTATTCTCTCAGTCTTCGGCCATAGGGCTCAAGTTCTTATTGATCCGGGGTCTTGTCATTCCTATGTTGCATCGCATTTCATTGAGCATTTGTGCGTGTTACCTTCTCAGTTGCCTTATATGCTTGAAATGTCTACACCGTTGGGTGATCAATTGTTGGCGTCAGAGGTTTATAAGACTTGTGATGTGCTTGTATGTGATCGGGTCTTGCATGCGGATCTAGTAGTTTTGCCTATTCGGGATTTTGATTTGATCTTGGGTATGGATTGGTTGTGTACTTATCATGCTCTAGTTGATTGTCGTCGTAAAAGAGTTACTTTTGCCATGCCCGGTATTCCGGAGTTTGTGTTTACGGGTGATCATGCCATGAATAGTATACATATCATTTCTGCTTTTTGGGCTAGAAAACTCCTATCTCAGGGGTGTACGGGGTATATTGCTTGTGTGCTTGATACTAGCATGTCTACTGTTAATATAGAAGACGTACCGGTAGTTAATGAATTTCCGGATGTCTTTTCGACCGACTTTACATTACCTCCCGACCGAGAGTTAGAGTTTTGTATTGAACTATTGCCGGGAACTTCACCAATTTCTAGAGCACCATATAGGATGGCTCCAGCTGAGTTGAGAGAGTTGAAAGATTAGTTGCAGTAACTTCTTGATAAGGAGTTCATTAAACCGAGTGTGTCTCCGTGGGGTGCACCGGTATTATTTGTGAAGAAGAAGGATGGTAGTTTGTGGTTGTGCATTGACTATCGTCAGTTGAATCAGGTTACTATTAAGAATAGGTACCCTTTACCTCACATTGATGATCTCTTCGATCAACTTCAGGGATCCGTGGTATATTCCAAACTAGACTTGAGGAGTGGTTACCACCAATTGAGAGCTCGGGCGGAGGATGTCCCAAAGACAGCTTTTCGGACACGTTATGGTCATTATGAGTTTGTGGTGATGCCGTTTGGGTTGACAAACGCGCCTGCAGTTTTCATGGATTTGATGAATCGGGTGTTCCATGATTATTTGGATTGTTTTGTTGTGGTATTCATCGACGACATTTCAGTGTACTCAAAGTCACGAGAGGAACATGCTAACCATTTGAGAGTGGTTCTTTCCTTATTGCGAGAAAAGAAACTTTTTGCTAAATTTAGTAAGTGTGCATTTTGGCTTGAGCAGGTATCTTTTCTTGGGCACGTTGTCTCTAGTGAGGGTATTGCGGTGGATCCATCCAAAGTGGAGGCTGTTACTAAATGGAAGACTCCTAGAACGGTGACCGAAGTTCGTAGTTTCTTGGGCTTGGCAGGTTACTACCGTAGGTTCATTGAGGGATTTTCTAAGATTGCTACTCCCATGACTAACTTGACTCAGAAAAAGTCTACTTTTATTTGGAGTGATAAGTGCGAGGCCAGTTTTCAAGAGTTGAAGAAAAGATTGACCACAGCTCCTGTTTTAGCATTGCCTAGTGGATGTGATAACTTTGAGATATATAGCGACGCTTCATTAGAAGGCTTGGGTTGCGTGCTTATGCAGAACGGGAAGGTTATTGCATACGCTTCGAAGAAGTTGTCACCATATGAGCAGAATTACCCGACTCATGACCTTGAGTTGGCAGCAATTGTTTTCGCTTCACAAGTGGAAACATTACCTTTATGGAGCGAAATTTGAGGTGTATACAGATCATAAGAGTTTGAAGAACCTCTTCTCGCAGAAGGAGTTGAATATGAGACAGAGGCGTTGGATGGAGAAGCTTAAGGATCATAATTTTACTATTCTTTACCATCTGGGAAAAGCAAATGTTGTTGCGGATGCCTTGAGTAGGAAGGCTTACATGTCTTGTATGATGATGAGGGAATGGAAGATGCTGGAGGATGTCCGGGAATGGAGTCCTATTGTAAGTGGGCGTAGTGTTCTCTTTGCTAATGTCCGTGCTACGCCAGTTTTATTTGGGTTGATTAAGGAGGCTCAAGTTACCGATCCTGAATTGAAGAAGATCATTGATAGATTGGGGGAGAATGCTACACCAGGGTTCGCGATGAACAGTGATGGGATCTTGACATTTCAGAATAGGGTTTGTGTTCCTTCTTCCGATGAAGTGAAACGTATGGTCCTTGACGAGGCTCACAAAGCCAAGTACACGATACATCCGGGTAGTACCAAGATGTACCGTGACTTGAAGAGTCAATTTTGGTGGAACGGTATGAAGAGGGAGATAGCTGAGTATGTTTCTAGATGTTTGACATGTCAGCAGGTTAAGGCGGAACACCAGAGGCCTGCCGGTCTACTTCAGCCACTTGAGATTTCGGAGTGGAAATGGGAACATATCACGATGGACTTTGTCACGGGGTTGCCGCGTACTCGTAGAGGCTTTGATGCTGTATGGGTTATTGTTGATAGGTTAACGAAATCTTCTCATTTTATCCCTATTGCGATGACTTACAGTTTGAGTCAGTTGGCGGCATTATATATCCAGGAGATTATCAGGCTACACGGTGTCCCCGTTAGTATTGTGTCGGATAGAGATCCTAGATTTACCTCGAGATTTTGGCATTCATTACAGGAGGCCTTAGGTACAAAACTTAACTTGAGTACAACTTTTCATCCCCAGTCAGATGGACAGTCGGAGAGATTGATACAGATATTAGAGGACATGCTTCGTGCTTGTGCCATGGATTTCAAGGGCAGTTGGGATTCACCTCTACCGTTGGCAGAGTTTGCATATAATAACAGTTACCAATCTAGCATTGAGATGGCTCCTTATGAGGCTTTGTATGGGCGTAAGTGTCGTTCACCGATTTGCTGGGACGAAGTTGGTGAAGCTAAGTTATGGGGTTCCGAAATGGTACAACAATCGGCCGAGGGTGTCAAGTTGATTAGAGAGAGATTGCGTACGGCTCAGAGTAGACAGAAAAGCTATGCGAATAACCGGAGACGCGATCTTGAGTTTCAAGTTGGGGATTTTGTGTTCTTGAAAATATCGCCGCGCCGTGGTACTAAGAGATTTGGTAAGAAAGGAAAACATTCACCAAGGTATATTGGTCCATTCGAAATTCTTGAGAGGGTTGGTTCTTTAGCTTACCGGATTGCGTTGCCACCGTCTATTTCGGGTATTCATGATGTGTTTCACGTTTCTATGCTCCGCAAATATATGAAGGATGAATCACATGTTCTTGCCTATGAAGAGATTACATTTGAACCCGATCTTTCCTATGTTGAGAAGCCGATGAAGATTCTTGATACCAAAGAACAAATCTTGAGGACTGAGAGGATACCACTAGTGAAAGTTTTGTTGATGAATTATTTGATGGAAGAAGCCACTTGGGAAACTCAGAGCGAGATGCGTGAGAAGTATCCATACCTGTTTGATTAGATGGTAAGTGAATTTAGGGACTAAATTCCTTTAAGGAGGAGAGGATGTGACACCCTAGTTCTCTTAATTGCATTATTTGCATGTTTTATGTCTTGTTAGCATGAATAGAAATGCCATGTTAGTATAATGAATTGTGATTTGGGTAACTACTGATTGTTTTAGCTTTGTTTACTTGTGTTGTTCATACAAAAATGATTTGGTATGATTTTTAGTGACTAAAATGACTTTGTACTCAGTGAGGTGCATACTGGGTACAAAGCGATCGCCTTGTTTTTGGACAGAGCGATCGCTTTGTAGATAGAATACACTATCGAGAAACTAGGTAAAAAGCAATCGCTTTGGTCCTTAACAAAGCGATCGCTTTGTTGGCAGAATGTCAAAGCAATCGCCCTGTTTCGTGGGAGAGCGATCGCCCTGTGCGCTGAAGTTTTATTTTTAATAATTGTTGACTTGTAAACCTTTTGTTTGGGTTGGGACACGTCCCTAAGTGAGAGACCAGCTCACTCACACCTCCCTTACTGCCACAACACCTGGAAATGACCCCCATTACACCCATTTCACCCAAAAACCTTCTTAGAACAATTGAGAGAGAGACTGTGTGTGTTCAAGGTGAGATCACTGTGTGTTTTCATCTCCTCCATATCCAACCACTCAAATTTACATGCAAAGCCATATTTGTGTTGCTTGAGACTAGAGAAACAATTTGGAAGGCTTTGATTCTCCTTTTGTTGGTTTGATTTGTGTGTTTGAGGTAAGCACCCAATCCCTTGTTTTGTATGCTCAATATCAAGTATGCTCCCTTCATGATAGTCTTAGTTTACATGTTTAAGAAGACATGCATCATGTTAATAACTTGAAATTCCTTACGTTAAATTTCTGTAAATTTTGGGTTAATGACTCATAATTGATAATTTGGACTTGGGTCAAGTATGAATAATGTTCTAGGATGAACTTGGAATGACGTTTGTTCTTGGACTTGTTGTAAATTCACAACTTCAAAAGTGATGAACATGTTAAGGTTCACAATTGGGAACTTGTATTTTGATGGACTAAAAGTCATGAAAGACTTAATAGTCTAATTATATATGAATCGAGAACATAGAAAAGAGCCATGAATTGCACATAGCATTCATTCGCTACTTAGGAATATTTTAGTATTAACTCAATGGAGTTGCTTTAGAGAGTCATTGAACAATACCGACTCTACAAATAAATCCCTACGACGTTTAGAGTTCAATTAAATTGTAAATTTGTTTTTGGGAATTCTTGACATGATTGATTTATGCTTGACTTGTATATCGTAGAGTAACATGCCTACTTGATCGAACGAGTCGCTCTTATCGACCTCGCTCCATTTCTTGATTTATTACGTGAGTAAACATCTACTTGACTCGGACAAGTTCGCTCTTGTCGAACTTGCTCCTTACTTGATTTTGTATGACAAGTAAATACCTACTTGACATACCATTAGTCCAGCTGGCATTACGTGAATTGTCTCGATGGTTAATGATGCATCATAGTCATGAATCATGAGATTCATGATGATGATGGGTCGCCACACCATAACTCGCACACACCCTTCACTTCTGATCACAGTGGAGAAGAGTACCATGTCATAACCAAAGGGCGCTTAGAATAATACTAATCGTGGTCGATGTATCATACACGTGCATCCGACAAATACAATCGTGATAACCTTGTCTATTTCAGGGACTACGAAGCGGCACCGGTTCTATAACATATCCTTATCCTATGTGATTTAATTAAGCACTTATGTGAAAACAATGTGCATCGCGACATGAGAACTACGTGCTAACATGATCTTTCTTGATACGTGCTATGTATGCCTTGCATTATATCCTGTCATGCATATTGGTTGCTTACAAAGTCTTTATGACTTTTCCCCTCCCTTTTACTGTTTTAGATCCTAGTCGTCCAGGTCCGTCTTCTCGAGGTTGATCGTCTTCTCGTGCTCGTGACCGTTCGCCTAGAGGTGGTAGCATTGGCTTTTGGTTTCTTCTTTTGCAAGGACGTTGGGTTTATGCAAGTCCTTAGACTTCGCTTGGGAATGTGTAATCTTAGTAACTTGTAATTTGTTGTAGACTAAATAAATAGTACTACTTATGTCTCTTGTTATTTGCCGGCACTTGTTGGCTGAGCCTTGCTTACTTGTATTTGGTTCACTTGTTAAGACTTCCGTGAGCATCCCTTTAGCTCTTGTTTATAGATGTGGTTTCTCGGCATGTTTAGCCGTCGAGGTGTTTATATATTGGCATGACTTGTTAGTGTTGGGTTCCGGCTGTAATTTCGCCGATGACTTGGTTTACTTGCTATTAATTGTTATATCAGGTGTTAAAGTTTTAAAAGATTCCGGCCTTTTAAATGCCGAGTTTTACTACGTGTCCAATGTTGCGTCACGTCAGTTTTGATTATTGAGTCCTTGCATGATTGTAGTCCTTATTTGGACGGCACGACCCGCGTTCCCTTCTCGGGGTCGGGGTTGGGTCGTCACAAATAGGCCTTTCAATTTTGTAGTTTGGGCCAATCAAATCCTTTGACATCCTAGCTAGTTGCACATCTAATTTACAGTTTATATTGGGTAACTTCAATAGTTAGATCTATGACTAACTATTTATGTATGCTCCTAGAATGGTTATTATTAACAAATGCAATATGTCCTTGAAATGCCATTGCATACCCCGACTTGCAAGAGAACTAAAGGTCCCTAGGTGTAGGTAGATTGATGTTGTAGTCCGAAAATCAATGTGTGAGACCGTCTCTAAAAAGAAAAACCAAAAGGGGGACGTAATTTAAACAAAAACTATCAATAGGTAAACGATCCACCCTCCTTGTTATTTCCATGCCAAGACGGCAAACAAAGTTTACTAGGAAAATGGTGTTAACTTTTTCACCGAAATTCTCTAAAAGTTACGTTTTTACCGGATATATAGTTTACAAAAGTTAACTTTTAAAACTGATTTCTTGGACGCATTTGTAGAATACTCCCTTAGTTCCTAAAAACAAGTTCATCTTTCCTTCTTAAGTCGTTCCGATATAAAAGTGTCCACTTTCTCATCTTTCTTTGTTTGGATGTCACTTTTATGATTTTACCATTGGTTTGCTTCATACTTAAATTGATGGGCCGACCCAACTTTCACATGGGCATTTTTAGAAAACACACACCATTCAGATATTTATAACATAGCAATTTGATTTTCTTAATCTTTGTGCCGAGTCGGATAACATTATTTCTTAGGAACGGAGGGACTAAATTGTTCGCTAGATAAGTTCATATTTCAAAAAGAGTCAACTTTTGAAAAATTGCATCGGCGAGGACTACATCGTCTCAAAATAAGAAGTGCACATTCACTAATTTTGCAAATTAGGAAAATTGTTGATATTTTATTATCTCCAATAATGGTTGTATTATTGTGTGGTCACACAATTTTAGTCTACTTTTATTGATTTAACTTGGTTATTACACTAAAATTGAGATTTTTCTACACATTTTGTAGTCACGTTTGGTGTAAGTAGTAAAATTATTCAAAACATATCATCGTTTAATTATTTATTCTTTACGATGACCTTAATGACATTCTTGATATGATGCTTATTAATATCTAGAAACCAATTAAGTTAGATTTGAAATTATTATCACAATTGCAACTTCAATTCAAGGTAAAGCTATTGATCACGTTGATTAAGTGGTCCAAATCTAGATTTTGATACTCTAGTTTCTAAGGCAGCAATTTGCCACAATATAAAGAGAGAATGAAACAACTAGAGGTCTAAAAAATCATAATTAATTTTCTGAAATTGGCATGGATTATGCTACTACGAAAAAGGGTTTCTTTTCGGTTCATTCTATGCTCTTTGTTTCTTGACTTAAAGGTTTCACGTCGATATTTTCGATGAGATCCCGATTCAAAACTCTTATGCCAATCAAAAGACAATGATCTCGGATATCATAATTAATCTTACCTATAATGATAATTTTAGTTGGAAATTTTGCATTGGCTCGAATACTCTTTCTTCGCCACTTTTGGTGGCAATCAAAACAACAAGTTCTTGATGTTTTTAACAAGACATTATTTGGTGCATGCCAAGGATCAGCCAAACAAAGTTTCAATCGATGTAAGTGGTCACTTCAGGGAAGGAATTTATTGGTATGATCCCAAAAATATGATATGGGTAAAACAATATAATTGGTATTGATGTAACGCATTACCTTACTTAAATCCATAAAAGTATAAGAAAATTCAATAAAGGACTCTCTCTCTCTCTCTCTCTCTTTGTATGTACAAATATCTAGCGGCTCACCTTAGGCATCTAATATGAAACAATAAGAAAAGTCGATAGTGATAGACGTTACAAGTATATTTTGGACGAAAAGGAAAATATTTTTGACATCCTTGTCAAACATATAATTGAGACTTGAATTAGATAACCGCAATCATTAGATGTATGACTAAGTCTCGAAACACATAGTGTTAGAGCGATTTAATTTAATTGTTATTAACAAATGCTCTATTTCTTTAAAATGTCATTACAAACCCCAACTTGTAAGAATATAAAGACTATCACCAATCGTTTCAATTATTCCCCAAATTTTTAGCCGGGTCCCATTGCCACCTCCCCATTTTAAGAATTCAAGACTCTAAGAATTTAACTTCCCAATGATTTCCATTATTCACTTATTTTTACAAGTGTCCCACTACCAAATCATCCATTTTATTTGCACTACTTTTTTTTTTATAAATTTCAAAAAAAAAAAGAAAAGAAAAGAAGAAGTTGCCGACATATGGGCAAAGGGCAATTAATGCCCCGCCGTGCGTGTGATTCGCACCCATTATGATGGAGGACCACTAAGTATCGGTGATCCATTGAAGATAAAATATGGTCCAATTACAAGGCCAAGGATTAAAAGAATAAATGAAGTCTCAATCCTTGTTTCAAAAGCCCAAAATCAAGCCCAATTGAAGATGATTGAGGAGCCCAAATTGGTGAATGTTTTTCAAGCGAATCAAGCCCAAAAGGTGGACTTCTAGAAGCCTTTGTTGCTGCCCAAAAACCGTATATACTAGAGGCCTAAAAGCTGTCCAAAACGTGTCCAATGTCCAAGGCATTTAGGAGTCTTCAAAAGTCAACAAAGCGTGTACAAAGTGTGAACTCAAGTTGTCAAAAATGTGTGGAGGCTTTTGTCAAACCTTGGAGAGAGTTTTCAGCCATGTAAAGGAGTTCCCATTGCTCCCAAATCTGTTCAAACGTGTGGAAGAGTTCTAGAGGCCTTAAACTATCTAAAACCGTGGATTGACCAAGGAGATTCCAAGCTAAAACTTGGGTGACGAATTTCAGCCTTGAATGGTCTTCTAGAAGCCAAGGGAGGCCGGCCTATGCATGTGTTACAATCCTAGTTGTTCCATGTTTTATTCCTTGAGTTTAAATGTGTTTTAGTTTTAATTTTAACTAGGATTCTATTCAGATTTTATCAAGTGTTTTATTAGACTTTTAGTAGCTTAAGGTGTCCTAGTTAGATTAGTTTTGTATTTCTAAAGCCTATATAAAGGCATCTTCTTCATTGTAAAAATAGATTTTTGATAAATTAAAAGTGTGAGTTTTAAAACTCTTTCTTGACAAACATAGTTTTGTTAGCATTTTGCAAACTTTGGATTAAGTTTGTGTTACTTTCTAATTCGTGGTTCTTAATTAATCAATAATTAAGGGTTTCGAATCGATCAAGGTTCTTAGTTCATCACGAAACTAAGGGTTGCGATCTTCTTTTGATTGTTATTCAAGTCCTAGGCGTACGTTTTGCGAGGTTATTCGAAAGCGTGGTTCCAAGTTCGTTATAACTTGTGGGTCTCGTTGGGAATCACATCACATTACTTTTCATTTGATTACTTCAAGAGAAATTTTTGTATAAGCAAAGTTAGGAAACTGAATTTCAATGATTAAAATGCTCAATTATGTTGTACAATCGATAAAATATTGTACAAAAATAAAATACATATTCATTAATAGATTTATCATTCAAGTTTGTTTCTTTTGTTGAAATTCATAATTTGTAATTTAATATTATATAATTTATTTCACCTCTTTGTCTAGTCTATTTTGTCATTTATATTTTCTTTCTTATTTGAAAGCAAAAGAAACTAGGCCTATGAATTATTTTCCTTTTAATTATTACAATTTTTTAGGATAAAAAATCATAATTTAAATGTAATTTATTTGGAAAGACGAAAAAGTAAAATAAGTTACAAATGGAAATAACATAATTGGTGATTGTTTTGATTTTAAGTAAGGTGGATTAGGAGGGCAATTTTATTTTGACATTGATTCACATGATTAAATTTTAATGAGTAGCAATTGGTAATTAAGGTTAGGGTTAATTTGAACAGTCTCAAAAAGTGTGACAAGCCTCATTTTTGTCCCTTTTATAAACTTGTTTTATAATATAGATTAGTCGTTGTGGCAATGTGGCCTACTCGATGTGTGCGCAATATATATATACAAATATATATATATATATATATAATTTCAAATATTTTATATATCTATTTTCTTGTTACTCTTCAAATATCTTTTTCCTATTTTCTCTTATTTTTTGTCCTTTTAGTGTGTCTAAATTCTAACCATAGTAATATATTTTCTCTCTAATTTTTACAATGTTTTCCCCCTTCTTCCTATTTCCCAGTTTTCCCTTCTTTTTTTTTTTTCTTTCTTTCCTATCTTTTCTCAATATTTTTCATGTTTTCTGGTTATGCCTCTTGGCATTTATAGAGTAAAATATTAGAGTAGCGAAATTCGTGAGGACAAATTGACTTCTATTCTTAATAAATAGTATAGATGCGTGATGCTCAGTATCTAGAAATTAAGATAGATTCAAACGTACTCAATATTACATCTTTTGAGATCTAACTTTAGTCAACACTGTTGACCACATAGATTTAGCTACTCAAAATCTTGATATAGAGTTTTGTGAGGGATCATTTACTTCTAATGCGGTTATTGACCTCAATATTTCGAATCCATTAGGACGAATTGCCATTTAGATAAAACATAATTAAGTAAGATTTTTTTGGCCTTCTTTGGAGATCCAACCTCAAAGTCAACACTATTGACCACGTAGATTTAATTACCTACTCAAAATCTTAATATCTAGTTTTTCAAGGAGCATTTACTTTCTTTTTGTGGTTACAATATTTCTATTTTAAGCAAACCGGACAGTTAATGTATAAAAGAAAAGGAAACAACAAGAAGTCCAATAAAATCATAATATCACGAACTTGGCATGGATTATGCCAGGAGAAACCTCTTCTACTTCCTCGTCCTAGGACCTTTTCTTTTCAATATCTCCAATGCTTGTTTTGGACTCCAAAGTTTCACGTAGATATTACCAACGAGATCCCTAATTCAAATATCTTGCTTCGATGTCAATCAAAAGACGATGATATTGGATATCATAACCTTACCTATAAAGGCAATATCGGTTGGAAGTTCTCATGAGCATTTTTATCTTCTACTCTTTACTTTTGCCATTCTTGGTGGCAATCAAAGCAACAAGTTTTTGATGTTATGAACTTTACGATGTTTAATGTATGCAACGAAGGCAAACAACGTTCCAATAGATGCCGGTCACTTAAGCGAAGGAATTTATTGGCATGATCCCACGATGACATGGTTGAAACAATATGATTGGCGTTAATATACGCATTATCTTTATTCATTATCAATATCATCATATTGAATAAATATTTCTTCGTAAAACTAGTGAAGTGGCTTTAGATCTATGACTAACTATTTATGTATGTTCCTAGAGTGGTTATTATTAACAAATGCAATATGTCCTTGAAATGCCATAGCATACCCGACTTGCAAGAGAACTAAAGGTCCCTAGGTGTAGGTAGATTGATGTTGTAATCCGAAATTCAAAGTGTGAGACCTCTCTAAAAGAAAACCAAAAGGGGAAGTAATTTAAACAAAAACTATTAATAGGTAAACGATCCACCCTCCTTGTTATTTCCATGCCAAGAAGACAAACAAAGTTTACTAGGAAAATGGTGTTAACTTTTCACCGAAGTTGTCTTAAAGTTACGTTTTTACCGGATATATAGTTTACAAAAGTTAACTTTTAAAACTGATTTCTTGGACGCATTTGTAGAATACTCCCTTAGTTCCTATAAACAAGTTCATCTTTCCTTCTTAAGTCGTTCCGAAATAAAAGTGTCCACTTTCTCATCTTTCTTTTTTTGGATGTCACTTTTATGATTTTACCATTGGTTTGCTTCATACTTTAATTGATGGGCCGACCCAACTTTCACATATATGGGTATTTTTAGAAAACACACACCATTCAGATATTTATAACATAGCAATTTGATTTTCTTAATCTTTGTGCCGAGTCGGATAATATTATTTCTTAGGAACGGAGGGAGTAAATTGTTCGCTAGATAAGTTCATATTTCAAAAAGAGTCAACTTTTGAAAAATTGCATCGACGAGGACTACATCGTCTCAAAATAAGAAGTGCACATTCACTAATTTTGCAAATTAGGAAAATTGTTGATATTTTATTATCTCCAATAATGGTTGTATTATTGTGTGGTCACACAATTTTAGTCTACTTTTATTGATTTAACTTGGTTATTACACTAAAAATTGAGATTTTCCTACACATTTTGTAGTCACGTTTGGTGTAAGTAGTAAAATTATTCAAAACATATCATCGTTTAATTATTTATTCTTTACGATGACCTTAATGACATTCTTGATATGATGCTTATTAATATCTAGAAACCAATTAAGTTAGATTTAAAATTATTATCACAATTGCAACTTCAATTCAACGTGAAGCTATTGATCACGTTGATTAAGCTGGTCAAAATCTAGATTTTGATACTCTAGTTTCTAAGGGAATGCCACAATATAAAGAGAATCAAACAACTAGAGGTCTAAAAAATCCTAATTAATTTTACTGAAATTGGCATGGATTATGCTACTACGAGAAAACCTCTGCTCCTTCATCCTCTTCGTAGGTTTCTTTTCGGTTCATTCTATGCTCTTTGTTTCTTGACTTAAAGGTTTCACATCGATATTTTCGATGAGATCCCCGATTCAAAACTCTTACTTCGTTGTCAATCAAAAGACAATGATCTCGGATATCATAATTAATCTTACCTATAATGATAATTTTAGTTGGAAATTTTGCATTGGCTCGAATACTCTTTTCTTCTGGCACTTTTGGTGGCAATCAAAACAACAAGTTCTTGATGCTTTTAACAAGACATTATTTGGTGCATGCCAAGGATCAGCCAAACAAAGTTTCAATAGATGTATGTGGTCCCTTCAGCCGGAAGGAATTTATTGGTATGATCCCAAAAATATGATATGGGTAAAACAATATAATTGGTATTGATGTAACTGCATTACCTTACTTAAATCCATAAAAGTATAAGAAAATTGAACAAAGGACTCTCTCTCTCTCTCTTTTGTATGTACAAATATCTAGCAGGCTCACCTTAGGCATCTAATATCGAAACAATAAGAAAAGTCGATAGTGATAGACGTTTCAAGTATATTTTGGACCAAAAGGAAAATATTTTTGACATCCTAGTCAAACATATAATTGACAACTTGAATTAGATAACTGCAATCATTAGATGTATGACAAAAAGTTTGTGTCAGAAACACATAGTGTTAGAGCGGTTTAATTTACATGATGTTAACAAATGCACTATTTCTTTAAAATGTTATTACATACTCCAACTTGTAAGAATATAAAAACTATCACCAACCGTTTCAATTATTCCCCAATTTTTTAGTCGGGTCCCACTGCCACCTCCCCATTTTAAGATTTCAAGTCTCTAAGAATTTAACTTCCCAATGATTTCCATTATTCATTTATTTTTACATATGTCCCACTACCAAATCATCTATTTTATTTGTAGTACTTTTTTTTATAAATTTCAAAAAAAAAAAAAAAAAAAAGAGAAGAAGTTGCCGACATATAGCGAGCAACCACGCCCCGCCGTGCGTGTGACTCGCACCCATTACTTTTCATTTGATTACTTCAAGAGAAATTTTTTGTATAAGTAAAGTTAGGAAACTGAATTTCAATGATTAAAATGCTCAATTATGTTGTACAATCGATAAAATATCATACAAAAATAAAATGCATATTCATTAATAGATTTATCATTCAAGTTTGTTTCTTTTTTTTAAATTCATAATTTGTAATTTAATATTATATAATTTATTTCACCTCTTTGTCTAGTCTATTTTGTCATTTATATTTTCTTTCTTATTTGAAAGCAAAAGAAACTAGGCCTATGAATTATTTTCCTTTTAATTAATACTTTTTTTTAAATTTTACGATAAAAAAATCATAATTTAAATGTAATTTATTTGGAAAGGCGAAAAAAGGAAAATAAGTTACTGTGACAACCCAACCCCGAACCCGAGAAGGAACGCGGTCGTGCCGTCCAAATAAGGACTACAATCATGGAAGGACTCAATTATCAAAACTGACGTGACGCAATATTGTACACGTAGTTAAAACTCGGCACTAAAAAGCAGGAATGATTTAAAACTTTAAAGCCTGATATAACAATTAATAGCAAGTAAACCAAGTCATCGGCGAATTTACAACCGGAACCCAACACTAACAAGTCATGCTAATATTTAAACACCTCGACGGCTAAACATGCCGGAGAAACTACATGAGTAATCAAGAGCTAAAGGGATGCTTAGCGGAAGTCTTAACAAGTGAACCAAATACATGCAAGCAAGGCTCGGCCAACAAGTGCCAGCAAATAACTAGAAACATAAGTAGTACTATTAATCTAGTCTACAAAAAGTACAAGTTACTACGATTACACATTCCCAAGAGAAGTCTAAATGACTTGCTTAAACCCAACGTCCTTGCAAAAGAGAAACCAAAAGCCAATGCTACCACCTCTAGGCGAACGATCATGAGCACGAGTAGACGATCAACCTCGATGAGACGGTCCTGGATGACTAAGATCTAAAACAGTAAAAGGGAGGGGGTAAATCATAAAGACTTTGTAAACCACCAATATACATGACAGGATATAATGCAAGGCATACATAGCACGTATCAAGCAAGATCATATTAGCACGTAGTTCTCATGTCGCGATGCATGTTGTTTTCACGTAAGTGCTTAATAAAATCACATAGGATAAGGATATGTTATAGAACCGGTGCCGTTTCGTAGTCCCTGAAATAGACAAGGTTATCACGATTGTATTTGTCGGATGCACGTGTATGATACATCGACCACGATAGTATTATTCCAAGCGCCCTTTGGTTACGACAAGGTACTCTTCTTCACTGTGATCAGTAGTGAAGGGTTTGTGCGAGTTATGGTGTGGCGACCCATCACCACCATGAATCTCGCGATTCATGACTATGATGCATCGTTGACCATCGAGACAATTCACGTAATGACAGCTGGACTAATGGTATGCCAAGTAGATATTTACTTGTCATACAAATCAAGTAAGGAGCGAGTTCGACAAGAGCGAACTCGTCTGAGTCAAGTAGATGTTTACTCACGTAATAAATCAAGTAATGGAGCGAGGTCGACAAGAGCGACTCGTCCAATCAAGTAGGCATGTTACTCTACGATATACAAGTCAAGCATAGATCAATCATGTTAAGAATTCCCAAGAACTAATTTACAATTCAATTGAACTCTAAACGTCGTAGGGATTTATTTGTAGAGTCGGTATTGTTCAATGACTCTCTAAGGCAACTCCGTTGAGTTATGGCTATAATATTCCTAAGTAGCGGATGAATGCTATATGCAATTCATAGCTCTTTTCTATGTTCTCGATTCATATACAATTAGACTATTAAGTCATTCATGACTTTTAGTCCATCAAGATCCAAGTTCCCAATTTGTGAACCTTATCATGTTCATCATTTTTGAAGTGTGAATTTACAACAAGTCCAAGAACAAAAGTTATTCCACGTTCATCCTAGAACATTATTCATACTTAACACAAGTCCAAATTATCAATTATGAGTCATTAACCCAAAATTTACAGAAAATTAACTTAAGAAATTTCAAGTTATTAACATGGTGCATGTCTTCTTAAGCATGTAAATAGAGACTATCATGAAGGGAGCATAGTTGATATTGAGCATACAAAGTGGAATTGGGTGCTTACATCAAACACACAAATCAAACCAACAAAAGGAGAATCAAAACCTTCCAAGTTGTTTCTCTAGTCCCAAGCAACACAAATTTGGCTTTGCATGTAAGTTTGAATGGTTGGATATGGAGGAGATGAAAACACACAGTGGTCTCACCTTGAAAACACACACAGTCTCTCTCTCAAATGTTCTTGAATGGTTTTGGGTGAAATGGGTGTGATGGGGGGTCATTTCCTGGTGTTGTCTTGGTAGAGGAGGTGTGAGTGAGCTGGCTTTCTCACTTATGGACGTGTCCCATCCCACACAAAAGACTTACAAGTTAACAAATATAAAAATAAAGCTTCAATAAGACGGCGATCGCTCTCCCACGAAGGGCGATCGCAACATCTGTCAACGCGATCGCTTTGTTAAGGCTAGCGATCGCTTTGTACCCGCTCGATAGTACATTCGTCTACAAAGCGATCGCTTGTCCAAAACAAGGCGATCGCTTTATGCCCGTATGCACCTCACTGAGTACAAAGTCATTTTAGTCACCAAAAATCATCCCAAATCATCATTTTGTGAATAACACAAGTAAACAAAGCTAAAACACTCAGCAATTACAAAATCACAATTCATTTTATTAACATGGCATTTCTATTCATGCTAATAAGACATAAAATATGCAAATAATACAATTAAGAGAACTAGGGTGTCACATCCTCTCCTCTTAAAGGAATTTAGTCCCTAAATTCACTTACCATCTAATCAAACGGTATGGATACTTTCACGCATCTCACTAAGTTTCCCAGTGGCTTCTTCCATCAAATGATTTTTCCACAAAACTTTCACTAATGGTATCCTCTTAGTCCTCAAGATTTGCTCTTTGGTATCAAGAATCTTCACCGGCTTCTCAACATAGGAAAGATCGGGTTCAAGGGTAATTTCTTCATAGGCAAGAACATGTGATTCATCCTTCATATATTTAAGCATAGAAACGTGAAACACATCATGAATACCCGAAATAGACGGTGGCAATGCAATCCGTAAGCCAAAGAACCAACCCTCTCAAGAATTTCGAACGGACCAATATATCTTGGTAAAAGTTTCCCTTCTTACCAAATCTCTTAGTACCACCGCGGCGATATTTTCAAGAACACAAAATCCCCAACTTGAAACTCAAGATCGCGTCTCCGGTTATCCCATAGCTTTCTGTCTACTTTGAGCCGACGCAATCTCTCTCAAATCAGACACCCGCGGCCGATTGTTGTACCATTTCGAACCCCATAACTTAGCTTCACCAACTCGTCCCAAAAATCGGTGAACGACACTTGCACCTATACAAAGCCTCATAAGGAGCCATCTCGATGCTAGATTGGTAACTCTATTATATGCAAACACCGCCAACGGTAGATGTGAATCTCAACTACCCTTGAAATCCATGGCACAAGCACGAAGCATGTCCTCTAATATCGTATCAATCTCTCCGATCGCCCATCGGCGAGGATGAAAAGCTGTACTCAAGTTAAGTTTTGTACCCAAGGCCTCCCGTAATGAATGCCAAAATCTCGAGGTGAATCTAGGATCTCTATCCGATACAATACTAACAGAACACCATGTAGCCAGATAATCTCTGGATGTACAATGCCGCCACTGACTCAGCGTAAGTCATCGCAATAGGAATAAAATGAGAAGATTTCGTTAACCTATCAACAATAACCCAAAAGCATCAAGCTCTACGAGTACGTGGCAATCCCGTAATAAAATCCATCATGATATGTTCCCATTTCCACTCCGAATCTCAAGTGGTGAGTAGACCGCGGGTCTGCGTGCTCGCTTAACTCGCGACATGTCAAACATCTAGAAACATACTCAACTATCTCCCTCTTCATACCGTTCCACCAAACGCCTCTTCAAGTCACGGTACATCTTAGTACTACCCGGATGTATCGTATACTTGGCTTTGTGAGCCTATCAAGAACCATACGTTTCACTCATCAGAAGGAGGCAAAACCCTATTCTGAAATGTCAAGATCCCATCATTTGTTCATCGCGAATCCGGTGTAGCATTCTCTCCCAATCCATCGATAATCTTTTCAATTCGGATCGGTAGCAGGCTTCCTTAATCAACCCAAATAAAAGCGGTGTATACGAACATTAGCAAGAGAACCTACGCTTACCTTACAATAGGACTCCATTCCCGGACATCCTCTAAGCATCTTCCATTCCTCATCATCATACAAGACATAAAAGCCTTCCTACTCAAGGCATCCGCAACAACATTTGCTTTTCCCGGATGGTAAAGAATAGTAAAATTGTGATCCTTAAGCTTCTCCATCCAACGCCTCTGTCTCATATTCACCTTCTGCGAAGAGGTATTTCAAACTCTTATGATCCGTATACACTTCAAACTTAGCTCCATAAAGGTAATGTTTCCACTTGTGAAGCGAAAACAATTGCCGCTAACTCAAGGTCGTGAGTCGGTAATTCTGCTCATATGGTGACAACTTCTTGAAAGCATAGGCAATAACCTTCCCGTTTTGCATAAGCACGCAACCCAAGCCTTCTAATGAAGCGTCGCATATATCACAAAGTTATCACATCCACTAGGCAATGCTAAAACAGAGTCATGGTCAATCTCCTCTTCAACTCTTGAAAGGCCTCGCACTTATCACTCCAAATAAAAGTAGACTTTTACGAGTCAAGTTCGTCATGGGAGTAGCAATCTTGGAAAATCCTCAATGAACCTACGGTAATAACTGCCAAGCCCAGAAACTACGAACTTGGTCACCGTTCTAGTCTTCCATTTAGTAACGACCTCCACTTTAGATGGATCCACGCAATACTCACTAGAAACAACGTGCCCGAAAAGATACTTGCTCAAGCCAAAATGCACACTTACTAAATTTAGCAAAAGCTTCTTTTCTCGCAACGGGGAAAGAACCACTCTCAAATGGTTAGCATGTTCCTCTCGTGACTTTGAGTACACTAAAATGTCGTCGATGAAAACCACAACAAAGCAATCCAAATAATTATGGAACACCCGATTCATCAAATCCATGGCTATGAGGCGCGTTTGTCAACCCAAACGGCATCACCAAACTCATAATGACCATCGTGTCCGAAAAGATGTCTTTGGGACATCCTCAGCTGAACTCTCAGCGGTGATAACCACTCCTCAAGTCTAGCTTGGAATATACCACGGACCCACGAGTTGATCGAAGAGATCATCAATGTGAGGTAAAGGGTACCTATTCTTAATAGTAACTTTGATTCAATTGACGATAGTCAATGCCTGACCGCAAACTACCATCCTTCTTCTTCACAAATAACAGGTGCACCCCACGGAGACACACTCGGTTTAATGAACTCCTTATCGAGAAGTTT